>CATIXQ010000009.1:14417121-14516916 GCA_949711755.1 Leptidea juvernica | reverse complement strand
ACAACATTTGTCCTTAATGTATTAGTGGTAATAGTAATGTACTTATTTGTGAACATTGTCAAGGATATCAAATGTTTCAAGGGTGGTGACAATTTTATCTATCTATTCCATAACATAGATGTAATCAATAGTAAAATGTTATAGAAGTCAATTTCATATGAAGTGTAAAATGGTACCTGTTTATTCTATAATTTTTATTTTGTAACAAAAATCATCTGTTTTTGAAATTTTTCAATCTTTTTTAAATAAAACTTTAATTGTAAAGATAAAATTATGGCTCCTAATTCTTCAGGACACTGAGATGAGGATGACTCATATAGCCCAGTGATTAGTGACCCTGGCCACTCTTGGGTCCGAATTCCGGTAGGTGCAAACATGATGAATATGAAGTAAACACAGTTTCATTGTGGAAAACTAGTTTATCTAGTATGTTGTTCTGTGGTCTTTGACTGATAAAAAATTTATATCAACCCCATTTTGTGATAAGATAACTGAATTTTGAAGAATCCATTAATTAATGAAATAAAATAAGATTATTTTCAACATGTAACCAATTATTCAATATGATAACCAAAAAAATCATCTTAACCCCATTTCTATACTATATTTTATGTAGCCCCTTTTGAAATATATTTATAATTCATATTTCAAATATTCATTCATAGTTCATCGAAAGATATAACTAAACCTAAACTAGTGAATTCTTATTCTTACTCGGAAATTTATTACAAGTTTGATGGCACAATCGGCAGAATAGGACTCCATGTTTTTTTTTTAATTGGACATTCTGGAAATATACCTTATAATACTAAAATGTTCATATAAACTCATCAAAACAAAATAAGGCCCACCTTGTTTTTAGGCTGTCAGCAAAAAGTATTAATATTTATGTGTTTTTGTTGTAGAGGTCTGTTTAGGTAAGGTATTAAAAAAATATTTGAACTCAATCAATAATCAAAATTATTTATTTTAAACATACAAAAAATATATAGTGAGACCACGGACGAAAAAAAAATAAGGACTCCGTGTCACCTTACATAACAGTGAGGCACCAAAACGAGCCGGTAAACGTGTACATACATAGCCCCAAGCATATATATATACTAATACAAGCCGATCGGCGGGATTATTTTATGGGTGAAATAAAAAAAAAACTTTACGCATAAAGATATAAAAATGTTTTTAAAACGAATGCAAAAATATTAATAAAGACTGATTTGATATTAAGCATTTGAAAGTATTTATTTGGCCATGTTCTTTCCCACACAAAGTGCTGACTCAAGGGCGTGATAAGTTTGTAATCCTAAATTGTCGACCTTCAGGCCGTTTGTTTTGGCTTCAGGCTAATTAGATTATCAGTTACGTAATTGATAAATTGTATTGCAAACGGTTATCAGTCGATGCGGGCGTTTTTCGTAACCCGATCTTGCTTCTGAAGTTTACATGATAGTTTTCGGCAGATTGTACCGTTGAAATTACTGCGATCTATACCTTAAGGGCTGGCTAAGCTCCTGTGATTCAATTCAATCAAATGCAAGAGAATGTGGGCGGCGGTGATCACTTAACATCAGGTTACCCGTACGCTCGTATGTCCTACCTTGCATAAAAATAAATAAGTTGGAAAAAATGTTTATTTCAAACGTATGTACCTAGTACACTTAAAAACAAAAGACTTAATTTTTTATGAAAGACATAAACGGCGCCTTTTTCTACCGTGAAGCAGTAATGTGTAAACGTTACTGTATTTCGGTCTGAAGGGCGCCGTAGCTAGTAAAATTACTGGGCAAATGACACATTTTATGTCTCAAGGTGACGGGCGCAGATGTAGTGCCGCTCGGAATTTTTGGGTTTTTCAAGACTCATGAGCGGCACTGCATTGTAATGGGCAAAATGTATCAATTACCATCAGCTGGACGTCCTGCTCGTCTCTTCCCTTATTTTCATAAAATAAATAAATTAAAAATAACTGGAATATTAATTCTATACGTTACAAATTGATTATATTTGTATATTTCTGTTTTTTCATTTGGAGATTAAGGCGGATCTTTAAATATTAATAAAAAAAATAGGTTATTGAACCAAAATCTCTGAGCGGCATCGCAATAGCGGTTTTTTTTTGCGACCTACGCCTCTTTTTTTGGCAATTTTTGCCATCATGATGAGTTGATGAGTTCGACGACTTTCCTCATCTTGGTAGTTTGCATGAGTTCGCGTTTTTGATTGACGCGGCGCAGAACTTCCACATTCGTGATCTTATGAGTCCAATTAATGGCCAACACACGCCTATATGCCCACATTTCAAAAGCTTTTATACGTTTCCTGAAGCCCTCTTTTATAGTCCACGCCTCACATCCGTATCTTCTATACGGGCCAGATTTAACAGCGCAGTAAACGAGTGCGCAAGGAAATCTTAAGAGCGCGGTTGCAAAGGTCAAAGTCATTTTACTAAAGGTGCTTCGTTCAATTCTGGTCTTAATTCTCATTTAACCACGTACCTAAATATTTGTATTCGCGCACTCTTTCTAGTTTTTGGCCTGCTACTGTTATTATTCCCATTATCACAGAAAAAGTCACAAGTAATTTAGTTAATCATACGTGATTGTTTACGTTCTTACTAACAATACTTAATTTTAGAGCGACTAAGTATGGAAATAGATCCTTTGTTCATACTACAGAGGAATTCGTTAAAGGGTTCGGATAGAAGCTTCGATGGGCAACCCTTAAAATTGATTGAATTAATGCCGGTTTGCGAATGTCAGCGATACGAGTACTACTTTTTATTTCCCCCCCGCAGCAACGGTTATTATCGTGAACGGTAGCTGGTTCGACGTCCGTTATGTGAGTCACCATCGCGCGGCGACTGCGTCCATACTCAATTGTTGCTGTCGGCTGTTAAATATATCACGATCCACGGCTAGTGTTTGTCGCGCGGTTTAATGTGCTGCGTGAAATGTTTTCAGGATTCCATGCCTCTAGGAACCCTCATACTAAACCCATGTGTCTGTAATTAATACACCGTCTACCACTTCATCAGTGGAAAGCTCCCGTGCAAAGGATGCCAGCTAGATTATGGGTACCACAAGGGGGCCGTCTTCTGCCGTGAAGCAAACCTCATTTTCAAAAACTAAATATTCTCACATTATCTTGCACATATATATTCGAAATATGTAAGTTTGTAAGAAAACACCCAAATCTATACACTAAAATCACCTCGCTATAAAAATAATCTTATGCAATCTAACTCTAAATTAACATTACGCAGTTCCGGTCCCTACCCAATGTCAGTTAAAATTTATAAGTTACCAGAACACTTAAAAGCCGAAACCAATATTAAAAAATTCATAAGCTCTTTGAGAAAGTTACTTTTGGAAAAATGTTACTATTCTATTAATGAATACCTAGAGGAAAAATATATTTGAATGTCTGCCCCTCTGTCGTTCATTGCTATGCGTTATTACGAGGTGTATGTGATAATTATTTAGTACTACAATTTTGTTTAGTAACTAAGTCGCATGTCACGCAATTTAATTAATTAAATTAATAAATAAATATTATCAATAACCATCAGCTGAACGTCCTGCTCGTCTCGTCCCTTATTTTCATAAAAAAATATATATAATTATTTTAGTGACAAGATTATAAAATCGCCGTTTATCGTCAAAAGTAAGTTTATCGGTTCAAAGACGTACTGCGAATATTAGACGCATTATTGGCATTTTGAAGATAATGGCATAATAACATTGAAAGGATTAAGATTACATTCCTTATACAAATGATTTAAGTTTTCTTTAGAACACGTGCTGAGGATGCCTCGTGTAGCGGCGAAACACGTGTCGAATTGTTTTAAAGACAAATATTGGCGACAACACGTCCTGAGGATGCCTCGTGTAGAGGCGAAACACGTGTCGAATTGTTTTAAAGACAAATATTGGCGAAATAAACACTAAAGAAAACTTAAATAATTTGTATAATTATGGATTTCCGCAAAGTAACGCCTAATTCAATAAAAAAAATTTATTACATTCCTTGTCCTATATCATTATTTACACTTATAGCCCACTTTTATTTTACTTTTAAATATAAAATACTTAATTATTTTTAAATTAATACATTTAGGTACTTTAAATAGAGTGAATCTGTAATTGGCAGTCGGCCATCGCATAATAGTTTTGTAATTAGATTACTTTTCATGTGCTGTTGGTTTAAAAGGCATTTATATCCTCAAAAATGATTACTCTAGAATTCTATTTGATGTCATTTCTAACACTACTACTACCACCGCTTTGGAAAAAAATGGCGTTCTGAGAGAGAAGAAGCGGTGCAAGAAACCCAGGATGTCGGTTGCCTCGCCACTCCCCATCACGTGAGCGTCTTGCCCATTTGCCTCCTCTTATAATATATTAAAAAAACTCGTAGGAAGAATCTGCACTATTATATTAGTTTAATATGCATTGCTCTTGATAAGTTTTAACATTTTATCTGACATCAGTGAGTCTACATAATATTGTCCCATAGACTTATAATATACTAGCGTATAGACGAACAAAGCGTGCAAGAGAGAATAACATCTACAATACATACTGACCTCTATTATCTACCACTGGACTGGCGGCTGTCAAAGTGTTTTTGTGCCTGTTTGATATTCGCCATTTTGGCGCTGTTGGCCATGTAGCGAGAGTATGCGGTACTAAAACTAGTGATGACAACCTCAGCAAACATCGATAGTTGGTGGGAAACTATTGACAAAAAATGAGTACATTATTAAGTTGTTTCTTGCAGTTTAAATAAGTAAAATAGGAAAGGCAAACGAATCTAATACATATATATAAACGATTTTGATTCACAGGTAGTAAAAAGCTCATTATTTTGTATATATACCAGGGCTAAAGTATCGGGAATGGATATTTCCTCTGTTCCTGTCATATTAAAATCTTTTTAATTGAAGATTCCTTGGTTTTAAAAATCGAATAGCATTTATTTATTTAAAAAAAAGATTCTCGGTCTTGTCACAAGGTCTTGTCAAACTTGTTTAGTCGTTGAGAAAATGGAATTGACTCGAGAAGATTCTATAGCGATGATTTATTATGACTTTCGAAGTGGTTTAAGACAAAAACAGTGTGTTGACCGGATGATTTCTGCTTTTGGTGACGAAGCCCCATCCAAAAATCCTGAATTTCAACGTGGACGTGTCAAGCTCAGTGATGATCCCCGTCAAGGTCGTCCAAAAACAGCAGTCACCAAAGAAAACGTTGATGCTGTGCGTAAGCTGATTGAGGAAGATCGACATGTGACATACCGCGAAATTCAGGACTCAACTTTAGACATTGGCATGAGTCAAATACAAATAATCTTACATGAAGAATGAGGTGTAAAAAAGTTGTTTTCCCTATGGATACCGCATTTGCTTTGTGAAGAGCAAAAAGCGGCTCGCGTTACTTAGTGCGTCAGAACTCTCGAAAGATTCCACGCAGGATCCTCAAATGATGTATATAACATCGTATCAGGTGACGATTCCTGGATATACGCGTACGAACCCGAAACAAAAAACCAGCCCTAATGATATCTATACTTTCCCTAAAATAAAGAATAAATTGCGTGGTCAGAGATTTTCATCACCTGAAGAAGCTGTGGACGCCTACAAAACGGCCATTTTGGAGACCCCAACTTCCGAATAGAATGGTTGCTTCAATGATTGGTTCCATCGTATGGAAAAATGTGTCAAATTTCGCGGAGAATACTTCGAAAAGCAATGAATACATTTTTAAATAGTAATATTGTGTCACTTCCTTGATTCCCGATACTTTTAGTGCAGCCCTCGTATAATTTTAGCCGACTATAAAAACGAAACCAAAGACTGCGTATACTCAGCTATGTTTTACGTTTGTAAAGTCTGAGCAAAGTCTAAGTTCAATCTATAGATCTCAGCCTAAGTCGTGTGGTTTGTACCAATATTGAATAAAAAATTCAATAAATCTGTAATATGGCATCCATTGAAGCATAGAGGGTGTGTCCATATATTACATACGTAACAATGGTACATTACACAACGCGAACAATACAAAGGCAGGATATGTAAGAAACGATGAATCTTTAATGGTATCGTGAATCTTAGGCCGCACACACACGAGCCGTCTGCTCGTCTAACATTAATTATGTATTACATGTTTTATGTAAACACTACTATATTGGTTTCTGATAACTATCATTCTGATTCGTAATGATTTGTCGGAGACTTAAAACAGACTCTTATTCATTTTTTTATTCATAATCGTATATTAGAGCTTAATCGCTCATTATCTCTTCGATAAAGCCGTTAAGGTCTCGATAGCAAAAAACATGGCCGAAATCGATCGGCTGTCTCGAACTGACAACTTGACAACGTCAAACGTTTGTTTTTCTATGTCAGTCAGTTCATAGATGTTATTAGTTATCATAACCAACCTACATACTAGGCTCGCTACTCAAATTATGGCAAAACTTAGATTTTGAAATGAAATCATGTTTTTTGTACGAAATGGTAACATTGCGTTATATAGAGACGCTATCGGAGTTTCATAGGCCTAAAACACGTTTTAACTAATATAGGTTTATACCTTCGATGAGCGTTTTATTATGAACTAGACATACGTTGTTCTGTTCATTTCGTAAAATCCTTAGTTGACCTCTACTCGGTGAATAGAATATTCCTACCAAATTTCAAGTCTTTAGCTCTAATGGTTCCAGAGATATCGTGATGAGTGACTATTTACGTTGAAATCTCTTATATATATAATATATAGATTGGTATTATTTAATAATTTTTTGAGATATCCAGAAAAGAAAAATATTTTTTTATAATTTGTACTTATTTTCTTAAGTTTCGATCGTCTACAATGACCTATTTAGTTAACTTACGTGCAATTTTAGTCATTGAGGTCATTGAGGCATCTCATTCTTCATGTAAAAAACCAAAAAAATAATCATAAGAGTCAAAATATTCAATTCAATAGCCGAAAAATTGGGCATTTTCATAAAAAAAATTAAAACTCGAATATCTCGAAAACGGTTAAGTTTAGGATGGGGGGTTCCATAGTGAAATCATACAGAAATGATATGTACTACACGCCCTTAACGGATCTAGGTCGACTTTTCCTGTAACCCTGTATAGATGAGTAACTATATACGTGGAAATCTCTTATATATATAGAGAAGATAAGGCGGTAACAAGTGCTGACTCGGCAAACGTTGTTTTGCTATATAAATTAAGTATCCCGCGCCAGCTCATTGTACGAATTGTCATAATTAATGATATGTCATTCACTGAATTATTTGTATTTCGAATATATTGGTATTTCTAAGTCAATAAAATATAGATTCCGGAGAAGTAATCATCATAAATTATATACTACAACCGTCTCCGAAATACGCTGCGTCTTATGCTGTCAAAAATTATTCCGATCGGTTCAGTAGTTTTCGCAGTATACCGAATGAAAAAAACGGCTCCTCTTTTATTCCGCTGCCAGGTGTGGTTTTGGACGGCCGCGATTTAGTTCTCCTTGAGGGTCCAGTCTAGGACTTGCCTCGGTATCTATATTATAGTTTTGAATCTCTTCTATCTTCTTCGTGTCCTTCCAGCCTATTTGTGGCGTTTAATCTGCTGATCGATTTCGACTCAATAGAAGCGTTATCAAAGGTGATGATAGCCCATGACATAATCTGACCATGTTAAGGCAGCATCGGGTGGAACATGATTCAGCGGTACGCGAAGAGTTGCGATGATTTCTATTGTGAGTGTAACAACCGAACTAACTCTCACTAACGCCCTGAAGTTATAATCCTTAAATATCTCAATTAAAACTCACAGGGAATCGAATCCACTTCTAATTTGCTCAATGATGTACTTGATAATTTAGGCCTTAAAATATTTGCAAATTTGATTCAATTTAAATCTGGAATATCACGACAGCGCTAATTGAGTCCTTGTTATATAACGGATTTAAAGTCTATTTTCCAACGTAGACTCTGCTAAGTGGAAACAGCAGTGTGTGTTTATATTAATGAGAGGTAGCGAGTAAATGTTTAATATACCCGAAATTATATCTCATATTTTTATGACGTTATATTTTTATAGATTATTTATATTTTAAATGTTATAACTAATGATATTTAGTTGTAATTCCATCAAGTTTCTCTAAATTGCTTCGATACGTGTTTCGCCTCTACACTTTCTCTAGCACGAGAGTTGTATTTTTGAGTTCGATTAAGAAGAATCGAATTAAAGATTATATCTAGTTTGTTTTTATATTTATACTAAATTACTTGGAAACCTAGCTCTGCTCACTGTGAAAACTTAATAAATCGCGTTTTTCCTACAAATGAATACTATATTTGATATATAGCTGGCTATATGGGATATTTGATCAAATATGTACTTGCATATTATGTATAAGAAGTGCTCGTTTAAATATATTATAATATTTTACGAATTCATAAAACGTCCATAAGGAAGTCCAGTCAGGTTAAAGAAACTCAACCTCTTTGTTTCGTTATAATCATAATTAATAAAAACAATTATTGTCTTTTAATATCTTCTTCTATATATATATAATGAATATGGTTTTTGTTTGAGGCTCTTTCACGCCTAAACCACTGATCGTATCGACATGAAACTACCACCATTCGATGCGAAATTTATCCTAGATGGTTTATGGCTACTTCTTTTTCGAATTTCAGTTATCTATATAAATCCTCGTGTGTGACACGTCAGTTGCCAAACTCCTCCCAAACAGCTTAATCGATTTTTTTGAAGTTTTATATGTATATTTGGTGATTCTGAGAATCGGTCGTAATCTATTTTTTTTATCTTCAAAAAATTATTTTTTTTTTTTTTTTATTTAATTTATTCTATTCAAGCATAATTGACCTCCTTCTCCTTCTTGGTCGTATTTTTCATTTCTCAAGGTCGTGTCCGTTCTTCAAAGTTTTTGTTACGTTGGTCACTAAAGCCTTCCACTCGTTTCGGTCCTCGGCCTTCTTTATTGCGGTTAATGGTAGGCCAGTGAGTGTCTTGATATGATCTGACCAGCTGCAGCGGCTTGGTGATCGTCCGCGTGGTCTTTTGCCCTTCTTTTGTTAGCAGATTGTGGACAATATAGCGCCTGGAGCAACTTTGCATTGGCAAAATTGATACAGTCGCCATTTTAAATTTCAACACCTAATTCAATCACTAAGGGGTAAAATATTCAAAATCACCGATATACGTGTACCTTCATTTTTAACCAGAAGAAGACTTCCATATATCCATCAATCCATTTAAAACCCCTTTGGGGTGAAATGCCCAAAGGTCCCTTTTGTGATCTGTTACGTCATTTAAAGACCCTTGTAATAATAAATAATCTGGTGTTGAATTATATATTATACTATATTTTATTATACTATATGTTAAAAATGTGAAAGTAACTCTGCAGAAAGTACCTGGTCGATTTTGTTTAGTACGGAAATAGTCTGAGGGGAAAGATACATAATTATACCTATACATTATATTCCGAAATTTGATCAAAATAGAAATCTCGAAAAAAATAAAACAAAATATATATCTCAATTAGAATTCGCGGGGAATCGAATCCACTTCTAATTTGCTCAATGATGTAGGTACTTGGTAATTTAGGCCTTAAGATATTTGTAAATTTGATTCAATTTAAATCTGAAATTTCACGGAGAGCGCTAATTGAGTCCTTGTAATAACTGATTTAAAGCCTATTTTCCAACGTAGACTCTGCGGTGTCACACACTGCAGTGGAAACTGCAGTGTGTGTTTATATTAATGAGAGGTAGCGAGTAAATGTTTAATATACCTACCCGAAATTATATCTAAGATTTTTTTATGACAATAAGGGACGAGACTAGCAGGATGTTCAGCTGATGTTAATTACCTTGCTCATCATAATGCAGTGCCACTTAGGATTCTGGAAAAACCCAAAAATTCTTACTTCAGAGGAGCAGGCGTTTGCCAAATTCTCCATTCTACAAGAACTTGGCATAAAACAACGCCTTTCGGTGTTAGTACAGAGTCGCATTCTTAAGTTCTTCGGACACGTCTCCCGGCGCGAGAGTGAGTCCATGGAGCGCCTTTTCGTGCAGGGCAAAGTGGAGGGCACCAGAGGGCGAGAAAGGTTGCCCATGCGATGGACCGATCAAATTAAGTCTGCTGTAGGGGGTCCATTGAACGCGTGTACCAGACTGTCGGCAAGCATGGAAAAGTGGCGAATGCTTTTGGTGTAAATCACATCCGGCCCAAAAGATGTCACTTCGTGATAACCACGACCGCTCTGCCAAGAGTGTAACGAACAAGAAGATACACTTAACTTAGAGTTTTCCTATACTCAATAGTTCAAAATAAATATCTAATTTATTATTTTGATTATTATCGACGAATTGCTGGTTCGGTACCCGCTGCATACTTTATTTAGTTTTTATGCTGTTTAATTTCTGTTTTATAGATTGTGCTTTGGTACCCTGGTGGGTGAATTAATAATTTTTGTAATTATGGCTTGTGTTGGCGCGTTGTAATACCCAACTTGCATTAATACGTATTATTTTCCGAAAAAAAAAATAGCATTTCTTTGTCTGTTACCTTCACCATCAAAAACTGTTTTGAAATACTTTCTGAAGGCGTGTGAGATATTAATAATTCCAATAATAAAAATCGTCCAAAAAGTATGTACTGGACTCTTTCTCCTGAAGCCATCCCATTTTGTACTCCATTAATATTTGTGATTACAATAATGGTTTCGCCCGCTCTCAAGATTGGATTCAGTTCAGTCACTAAGCATTATTTGCTTCGATTTGCCCAGTGAAGCGGAATCTAGGCATGCGGTTAGCGGGCATCTCTAATGAGAATTTAATGATTGAAAGAGCATTTAGCTACAATTTGCTTTTAAAGATTATTTATACGAGTTACCGCCCGCGTATATTTGTTGACGTGTCAATTCATGGGTTTTTATCTTTTTTACACGCTGTTTATTAGCTTTACCTGTGTGTATGTTTCTTTGTAACCTATTCATTTGGGCGCGATTTTGGCCCACTTTAAACGGCCAGATTTCGTTCAAACTTCGTAGATTTATCAAAGATCGATGACAAAACATTAATTTGATAAAAATATTCCATTTTTCAATTTGCAAAATAAGATATTTGTTAATTTACATAATTTTTTTATCGTCGATAAGGCAGAAATTAATGTACATTTTAAATTTCTACCATTGTCTTTTTAACCAAAGCGTGTTTTATGGTATTTTAGACTATTATTATTATATTTATGATTATTTACTTTCAATACGACCATGTAATGACAGTACGATATTGAATATTTTATTAAAAAGAGCTCAAAAAAGAATGCTGGAAGAGTTATTTGTGTCGTTCTTCTCTTTCAGAGCGCCATTTTATTCCGAAGCGGTGGTAGTGTTTGAAGATCAAAAAGAATTAATTTTGGGAAAATATAAGCCTCTTATGCCTTATGAATAATCCAAATTTTTTTTTGGGTAATTGAAATTACTCCGTGTAACACCAGCTGCTCATATTTATCAGAAAATTATCTCTTTTCTAATAATTCTTAATATGCAAATAAAAACAGACTAATCGACAAACCTACATAACCTGAATGGAGAAACACACGAATGATATGATGAAAACAAATGACTATATATATACTAACACAATGCAAAATAATATTTAAGAAGCTTATCATGCACAAATCTTATCTTATAATTTAATAATATATATAAATCCAGTGTCCTGATGTTTGTTTCCAGTGAACTCCTAAACTAATGAACGGATTTTAATGAGGATTACTTCATGGAGTGCAGTTAAGTCCAACTTGAGGGATATTATAGTTTTTATTTAGATTATTTTTATTTCCAGTGCTTTGTATGGACATATTTACTGACGCATGCTTTGACAGTTCTGCTGTGAAACAATTTCATTATATCAACAGGGAGCATATTTTACGAAATAATCCTTGATGTTATGAAATATTATTGACAGATTTATGAAAAAGAGTATTTTATTTATTGAAGTAAAGCTTCTTTGCGCTCATGAGGTTAAAATCTTTACGGATAAAACGCAATAAAGCGTCACGTCACAGAGGGAGAGGGAGATAGAGAGCGATTGAGATAAAGTGAGAAAGGGCCATCGTAATGAAGCACGTGGCACCGCTAGTAAGTAGAACATCTTCGCTGCTAGCGTTGTGCGCTACGCCTGCAGTATCTAGTCGGAGCCCAGTGGAGACCAATCCTTAATCTAAGATAAAAGACATTTATTTAACTAGGACAAATCTGACGGTCTAACTTTCCGTCTCCCGCTACGCTTATGCAACATGTCGTAGGCGCGCTGTACCTTGGCGGCTTGCCAGTTAACTTACCCGCGCTATGTATAATGAATTTTGTGATTTAAACTCATACTGCGCCTCAATGTTTGTATTGAAGTATTTTTGGAGCATAATTGGTGAAGGGGTTGTGGATTCTGTTACAAAAACTTTTTGTCACGAATAAATAACAGAACAAGCGCTTGTCCATCTTGTGATAGGCGGTATTATCGGCGTACAACAGTGGCGAACACTACACAAACAGAGTTGGTTACACTACTCACTACTACACCAGTGGGAAGCTCCTTTGCACAGGATGCCGGCTACTTTATGGGCCAATATTTACGAGACTCAGATTCTGTCTCGTGCCACATTTTGGCGAGACAACTCGTTCTGAGGATGCCTCGTGTAGAGGCGAAACACGTGTCGAATTGTTTAAAGGCAAATATTGGCGGAATCAATACTAAAGAAAACTCAAATCACTTTTATAATTATGAAGTTCCGCAAAGTAACGCCTACATCAATAAATTTTCCTAGATACCAACGGCCCCTATTTCTTCCGTGAAGCAGTAATGTGTAAACATTACTGTGTTAAATAAGTTATTTCAAACTTATTTCAAATGACTGCACGTTTCATACTTAACTAAATATCAATTTTTACTTCGGCAGTTCCGCCTCTTATTATACGTAGTATTTACAACTTCATTCCGAACAATCTATAGGTTCAGATCCGGCTCGAAGGACCATGAAAAGGGATGCGTATATTGGTTTTTATGGTAATAATATTTATTTACTTAAGGTACCTACTTAATTAAAATATGACACTTGTTAAATAAATTTAATTAATGTTCTAATGAGGAATATGCGGATTTATAATGGTTACTGTAATGGTTAAATGGTATCTGGTACATGTTACACGCGTACCGCCTTATTGAAGGCAACACATGGTTATAAATAATTAATTTTGCGCCAAGACGCATTCTGTCTGTGCTTTTCTTAATTTTACTATAATATGAAAAAATATTATATTATGGAGTCAAAAATATTTAAATTTGTATGTGATCATCATATCAGCCGGAAGACGTTCACCGCTGGGCAAAGGCCTCTTCCAAAGGTCTCCACGACAATCGCTCCATCGTGTGGGGATGCCTACCACTGCTTCTTCCAGTATGTGGTCGCAATTTGTGGACTTTACTGCCACAACGGCAATCTGTCTATCGAACTATGTACCCTGCCAGGGGATGAGATGAAAACCGAGTTTGATGTGATAATCCATTTCAAACGTTAAAAATCGATGATTCGTAAAAATTATTAACTTTGAAGGCAGGTCACTAGAGCGATCCGATTGCGAATCGAATGCTCCGTTCAAATCGATTTTGTATCGACTGTAACGAATACAGTTTTAATTGTTCGCTCCAAAATTAATTAATATAGGTTATTGTATAGCGTTCTATTTCTTAATAACAGTTGTTTGAATGTAGCACTCTTACTTAAGCTCTCGCATAAATTCCAATAATTTATTTCAAGTGGGTTTAAAAATCACTATCTAAAAATCTACCATGAGGAGGAAAAATGCTTCAGGCCTAAGAAGAAAATAAAAACTCAACAGTGAATTATTCTATTTTAAATCCAAATTACCAAATTTACCAGTGAAAGGCTCCCTTGCAAAGGATGCCGGGGTATGGGTAACACAACAGCGCCTATTTCTACCGTGAAGCATTATTGTGTTTTGGTCTGAAGGGCGCCGTAGCTAGTGATATTACTGGGCAAATGAGACTTAAAATCGTATGTCTCAAAGTGACGAGCGCAATTGTAGTGCCGCTCAGAATTTTTGGTAAAAGGCAGGGCGTGTCAATTACCATCAGCTGGACGTCCTGCTAGTCTCATCCCTTATTTTCAAAAAAAAAAAATTGTATTTACAAACAAAATTTGGTTAAATAACCACATAGCGATCGCTCTTTTCCCATGGTGTGGTAAGGTCATTTATATGATATACTGGCAAGTGGTGGTTTCTTGGATCCCGTTGTTAGTATAAGCATATACTTCGTCAATGGAGAAACCTACTATCTTGGCTTAGTCGAGTAGTAGGCATAACATAGGCCAACAGGTTATAAGCTGTTCCGTTTTTTTATTTCAATTTTTTCAATATATAATTAATGTTTGTATTCAAAGCCAAAAAACTATTATTTTTCGAAAAAAAAAAACACAAAATTATATCTTTGCAAATAATTTATTTATCGTTTTACTGCTATTAAGAGTAGTATTTGCAGTTGAAATTAAGTTTGATAGACTTGTTGAAGGTACCTACTCTGTTATAGTTACAAGAAAACACCGTACCGTACTCGCGGTTAGGGGTGCCGCGTACACGAAATCATTTGCTGCATGTAGTGACATTGTTGTCTCTTACACAAGAGCTACAAATTATAAGGTTTATCTGTTTGCGAACGCCTTACCCCATTATTCATAATGGTCCGCTAACTTAAAACAGCCGCTACAGAGTGTTATTTCTCATTCTGACTTTGGTCAATAGAAGAAGACAGACTGAGAATTAGCAATGCCTTAAGTTAGCAGACTATTATGAATAAGGGGGTTAGTTTTAAATTAATTTCTTTTTAATATGTATGACTCTGAACTTCTGACTTCTCTATTCAATGTTAATATCCAGGATTCAATGGCAGTATTTTCGATTTTTTATTCGTTATTTGCATGAATGTGACAAATAAAAGTTTTTTAAGCTGGAGATTAATTGGCGGTTAACATGAAATCTGTATTCTAACGGCCGTTCCCAATATTCAGTCTATCTCCGGTTGGGGCCTACTTGAGATAAAAATCGTAACTATCGTTCACTTTTCCGTCCCAATAAACTTATCGACGGTAACTCACCTTATTCGTACACGCTGTCTGTCAATGGGAAGACGTATAGCGTACCAGCGATAGAATTGCAATTCACGCGTCCCAATATAAGGCGATAAGAATTACTTATCGGTACCTATATTGGGACAACTTCATTAATTTATCTCCATCTGTAGATAGTATATTGGGAACGGCCATAAGTAATCTTAAATATGAGAGATCGACAAAATTAAGATTTTTTAAAATCTTGAACAAGCCGAGCAAAATCGAAACAAAAAATGATACTTATAAGAGACTGGGATGAAGGACTCGAGTCCACAGTTGGTTCCAACTAGAGAGAAGAACCTTTTGCCAATAGGTATTCAAAATTTGGAGATAGTCTGTTGTCCGATAAATTAAAAAATAATTCATCTTACTTGATTATTTAAGCTTAAGTTCAATGCATACATGGAAATAAAATTAAAATCCAAATGTTTTGAGTTTTCTTGGGTGTTAATTCCGCCAATATTTGTCGTCAAACAACTCGACACGTGTTTCGCCTCATCCTCAGGAGATGTTGACTCGCCAAACTCTGGCACGAGATTGAGTCTCGCCCGGGCTTGTTACCTTAATTATCGATTTCCGCAAAGTAACGACTACTTCAATAAATGAATTCAAAGTTAAATAAATATATTTGTCAGTAATCGCGAAGCTGAGTTTAATTACGCGATTGGTGAATCGATAAAAATCCAATCCGGACGCACAATGGCCGTACCTATGAGAGTGAAAGTGTATCACCTCGGAACGAGTATATTGGGAAAGTTATCAGCGGACGGAACCCGCGCCGTATCCGGTTGCGACCTTCACTTCGATGCCCGAGGGTGACACCGACCTCTAACCACGCACGCTTTCAGTATATTTTTTATAATCTAGAAGAACAAACGAGGTGATGGTGCCATATCATATCCCTTGCATCACCAGAGGACAGGGACATCAATAAGGAATACACTCTTATTTTTTTTATTGCTTTCTTGCCTGGTGCTTCAGAGAGGTTACGACATGGGCTCTTTCAAGAAAAGCACGTACATATTACTAAAAGGTCGACAACCCTCCTGATTTCTCTGGTATTGCAAGATAATGTGGGCGGCGTAATGAAAACAAAAATGCAAAGCATAAAAATGAAAATATCGGTAGAGGTAATAACTTCATATAAGACCACAGAAGTAATTTTCCCGACGCAGATTCATTTTTCAATCTCGATATTTATTTTTTTTTAATATAAGGGACGTTACGAGTAGGACGTTCAGCTGATGGTAATCGATACGCCCCGCCCATTACAATGCAGTGCTGCACAGGATTCTTGAAAAACCCAAGATTTCTGAGCGGCACTACAATTGCGCTCGTCACCTTGAGATATACGATGTTAAGTCTCATTTGCCCAGTAATTTCACTATCTACGGCGAAGAAGACCAAAACACAATAATGCTTACACATTACTGCTTCACGGTAGAAATAGGCGCTGTTGTGCTACCCATAATCTAGCCGGAATCCTGTGCAAAGGAGCCTTCCACTGGTAATAAGATCGTAAATATTATGGAGGGAAAATTTAAAAATTCAAACGATCCTATTTTTACTTATAATTATTAATCATGCTAGATTTAAATAGATTTAAACTGATCTGGGTCTTATACGTAAACATATTTTTCGTATAACTTTCCGGTTTTAAAATTACTTAATATATTATGTCCATATTATGTAAATGTAATGCAAATTGAACATAAATAACTTAGCGTTACGATATTATCGGTATCGGCGGGGATCTCGCACACGCGGCCCCGAAGGTCGCGCGCGGGGATATGTTCGTGCAAACGAACAAACACCCAGCGCAACCACATTCCTATGTTAATGACCGATACTGATTGCATTATGTTGGCGAATACGAGGTACTTTGTGTACAGGGTTGATATCTCCTTCTCCAGTCGCTATTGTTCTGGCAGTAAAATAAAAAGTTTTGCTCCGGGTGTGTCTAGCATCGCTCCTGTAATTCCTCTGGGTTTAATACCAGTGTTGTGCTCTCCCTCCATAAAAAAACCTTTCATTTGTTTTAAATGAAAAATAAGGGATGCCCTACCCATTACAATGAAGCGCCGCTCAGGGTTCTGGAGAACCGCAAAAATTCTGAGCTTCACTACGATTGCGCTCGTCACTTTGAGGCATAAGATGTTAAGTCTTATTTGCCAGTAAATAATAATGCTTACACATTACTGTTTCACGGCAGAAAAAAGCGCCGTTTTAATATCAATATTCAAGACGGAATCCTGTGCAAAGGAGCTAGTGAATTTCCGAAAATTTAATGTGTACAGCATGGTGCTACAATGACGACATTAAATGAACACACAAGTAGACAATTACTACTTAACTGTAATAATTAAAAAAAATAGGGAAATTGTTGACCTTGAAGGCTATCTAAGGCTAAAAAAAAATTTAGAAATTATTTTTTCGTAGTTGTTTTGAGATTTCTCAAAATGTACTCCGAATCCGTCCGAATTATATTCCAAATCTAAGTTTGATCAAAATGTTATGAATGGCGCCAACCGTGATGAAATCGGTCGAGCTGTTCAAAAGTTATAAGAGGTTTACATACATCCATACACACACACACACACACACACAAACACATATAGACGTACGAACACCACCGCGGGAGTAGTCAGGTATGCTTCCTAGGTCCTTAAAACGTCGAGATCTGATGAAAGCTCGATTTTTCGAGGAACGGGGTAAAACCAATTACTTTCCGATTTTTGAAAATTTTACAGCGGGAAGCTACTAGAGGATGTTCCAAAATGATATGAAAATAGATTTATTTAGGTGAAGTATGTATATTTTTTATGATTACGGTTAAGTTGCACTATTCGTGCGTTCATTTAATGTCACTACTATAGCACCATGCTCTATCTAATCTTCTTATATATAAAATTCTCGTGTCACAATGTTTGTACTCCTCAGAAACGGCTTGACCGATTCTCATGAAATTTTGAGTGCATATTGGGTAGGTCTGAGAATCGGACAACATCTATTTTTCATCCCCCTAAATGTTAGGGGTGGTCCACGCCAAATTTTATTTAATTTTTTTTTTTACATCTTTTTTATGTTTGATTATGAGTCACCATTAATAAATACATACAACTTCAAATTTTCACCCATCTACGATCAACAGTTACTTTTGTATCGCGATTTTAATATCGGCAATACAACGTTTGCTGGGTCAGCTAGTAATATATAATTTTTTTATGTTTTAATTACAAAAGTATAGTTTTTAGTCTTTTCCCTATACTTACAGTAAATGACGGTATTACAAAATTTCATAGTTTTAGAAAGATACCCCATAAAATATAAATGTTGATTCCCTTGACAGTCGAAATATAATACGTTTTCTGCGGCCGTTGCTTTTTTACGTTAATTTCTAATTTCGAACTCGATACCTCCACGCGTTCCCGAGATAAAAGAGTCTTGATAGACAGACGGACAACTAAGTGATCCTATAAGTGTTCCATTTTTCTTTTCACTTACGGAACCCCTAAACACGTGTTAAAAATGTTCGATACAATTATTATTGTTACATTTGAACGATCAACCGCGTTTGATCCTTTTTAAAATAATTTAATTAAAATTGTGAAATCATTGATTAGTATTTAGTACGTTACCCCGCATTTTATGTTTCCTCATAAATATTATATGTCATTTAACAGATAGAACACGAAGCGCGTTGCTCAATACTGATTACCTTGATCTTAATGCTGTTTCTCTGTTTATTGAATGTTCAAAGATTTTTCAGTTTTTCCGCGCGACATACTTATCATAATATAATAATATTGACAAACTTTTTACACAAATTATCTTGCCCCAAGTTAAGCATATATAGCCTGTGTTATGGGTTATAAGACAATGATATATTTAATACAATATACTTACTTAAACATACATAAATACATTTAAACATCCATGATTCGGAAACAAACATGCATATTCATCATATAAATGCTTGCACCTACCGGGATTCGTACCCGGGACCTCTTGCTTAGTAGGTTGTCAATCATAGAGCCGTCGACCCATATAGCCTAGTGGTTAGTGACCCTGCCTACTGAGCTAGAGGTCCCGGGTTCAGTCATGGATATTTATTTGTATTTATGCATTTGTATTAAATATATTGTTAAAAGTGATAACCCTCACTTCTGGGATTAAGATTTATCAACAATACGTCACTCGAACGTTTGGCTCGATTGGAAGAGCGCTTGCACGAAACGCGAAAGGTCGCGTGTTCGAGTCCCGCATCGTTCATAAATTTTATTTGTGTAAATATATCATTGTCTTGCAATCCTGTGCTCCTAGTTTGGAGCAAGATAATTTATGTAAGAGTGTGCCAATATTAAAAACGAGAAGGCCAGGTGCCCGTTTCTGGTCAGAAAGACCATTAGTTCAACTTATAAAATGAAAAAAGTATTCAAATTGTGAAATGATATGTTGTGTATATAAATACTTACTTTAATTGTTATTTTTTTTCACTAATCAAGCCTATAATATATCAGCAGATGTGTTTGAATGGAATTTTCTATTTGAATTTTTCAAATGACAGTTCTGTCATAACATTAACTAGCTGCCAGTGTTGGGGATAGTATTTGTGGTCAAAAATATATAATATCTCTACATAATAATATGTTGTATTTTTTTTAATTGACGAGAGTGTTACACATTGAAATAAAAGACTTTTAAATTAATTTATTATTAAACTAGCTGACCCGGCAAACGTTGTTTTGCCATATAAAGTATAATTCACGCGATAGTTTTATAAGTAATAAAATATTGCCTATATTATAGCCTGTACATTATTTTGTTCTATTTTGTCAATAGTTTTTGCAGCGCACGCAAAAATAGGTTTTCGATTTTACACCTTGTGTTACAAAATAGCAATTTTATTACGTATCCCTAATTTTGAAAAAAAAAACATAGCCTATAGCCTTCCTCGATTAATGGACTACCCAACACTGAAAGAATCATTCAAATCGGACCAGTAGTACCAGAGATTAGCGCGTTCAAACAAACAAACGAACACTGCAGCTTTATAATATTAGTATAGATAATATGTTGGCATGTAAAATTTGAGAAGTGTCAACAGGACCGTTTTTTTTTTGGAGCCTGGATTTTCATGTCGAATAAAAAAGAATTCAAATTCAGGTCAGTGTGTGTGCGGTTACGGGGAATCTAGTTAGACAATTTTTCCTCCCTTAAATAATCATATATGGCCACAAATACTTATATAGTATCGTTTTTACACTATTTCACAACGCACGACGGCATTTTTTAAATATTCTATTGAGACAAAAACTGATTTATCAGAGACGATGATAATTTCCATAATGGCCGCCTATCGGCCTGTAATAGTGTAAGTGTGTGCGTGGGGCTTATGTATTTACATCCGTCACCCGGAGTCCTTATTTTTTACTAGTCCGTGAAACAATACAAATGGCTTGATAACCCCCCCGTTTTTCACAGTCGGTTAGAAATGAAAAGCGCATTTAAAAACAAAATAAAACAAAAAGTATTAATATTAAACAACTACCTAATAAATCATTATCACGAGATGCCTTGATCTTTGATTGTGTTTGGTCGTCACCTGTGTCATGGCCAGGGCTGCCACTTGATACATATTAATATTATAATAAATATTTTTATTTATTACCTACTTTGGGTGTTGTTAAATAGATTCCGACGAGTTGTCAAACCATGGGTAACACGTGTTCAATTTGTTTTTGACGAGTCGAACTAATATTATATCATGTAACTAACAGACCCGGCAGATGTTGTTCTGTGCATAATAAATAAAATACTGTTTTTTTTTTATGAATTTGTCAATAATATTTCATAACATCTATAATTATTTCACAGTAGAACTGTCGTCAATAAATTGTCTCAAAGAAAATATGTCCATAGAAAACAAATATTGCAAATAAATATAATTATGGGTCCCAAATTGAAAAAAAAAAACTATCCTACCTCAAGATGGACCAAACTGCACTCCATGAAGTAATACCCATTAAAATCCGTTCATTAGTTTAGGAGTTCACTGGGAACATACATCAGGACACTAAATATGAGATCTGGTTGGTCCGTCAGAATATGTCGACGTATCAGAAGTGATCAGTAGTAGTTGTAGAAGAAGATAAAAATTGGTAAATGTAAATGTGTGAACCTTAACGTTTTCTCTTTATCTTACGTTTGTCACTGCAGAATTACATGACGGGTAGAAGTTATTTTAAACTTGGAGTACCTTTTTATTGCTTTTATTAATGAGACAGTATAAAATATGGAACAAGAAATATAATGTACGAAGGGGCAAAATTGTATAACAACCTACCAAAAGATATTAAAGAATTACAATCATTAAATGTTTTAAAAAAACGTTAAAACACCACATTTTGAAGGATTTCTCATAACTTATTTTGTTAGACCGCTTCCGGCTATGACTATGAACGAGACATTAATAAACAAATACCCTCATAGCTGTTATTATAACAAAAATAATAAAATAGTGTAGGTATTTCATTCATTACTGTAAACATTTATTTTATACGTTACCCATCTATTTCGTTATTAATGTATCTACCTAATTAGTATTTATTGTAACTCTGTGTAATCATGTTAGTTTAAGTATCTCAGTAAGTGAATTTGTACTTTTTGAGATATTCTGAAATCATTGTATCGGCCTAACAAATAAAGTTGCTTTGCAGTTATACCTGAGATAATCCAAGAATATGCAATGAATTTGAACAATGCACGCACTCTAGCACAAAGTGATATAGGATATGTGTGAGTGTAAATCTTAGCTTGTCACGCACACTAAAGTAAATAAACCTCGCCTGTTTTAATCGGTGGTCTAGCAGCAAGAGGAGAGCATCTAGATAGAGATCTAGAAGTATAAATTATCTAAGAATTATATATAGTTTTCTAGTGCAACAGAAATTGACGCATGTTTATCACTTTCATTAATTAATAGTTTAATCCATATAAAATGTTTGCTTTTGAAAAGTACAGCTATAATGTATTGACATTTCTACGTTAAAACAATATACTTAATGTTGACACCCCTGCGTACTTCATTCATTCTTTGTTTTGTCAATTAATTTAATGGCTTTCTGTCTCTTTCGCAGGTACAACGCTGAAGGTGAGGCAAGATAGCTATGCAGACGGTGTCGAACTGCGGTTGTATCGGCTTGTGTCTGTCGTAAGGATTTCCCTCGGCGTGTAACGTGGTTCCGTGTCTAAAATCGTGTTCTAGTTGCTCAAAATTTAGTGTCAAACATAAAAGTTCCTTGTGATGGCTAGTGATTATACGTTGTGCGTCCTTACTGTGAATTGATTAGTTGGATTAGTGGTTTTCAAGTGTTGTTAAAAACTTTTTAAGATAAGCGCCATCTGTTATAGAATAGCGAAGTTAGCTTTACGCGTTATAAACACCATCTGTTGAGCGATGGCGTCTTTGCTATAAGCGTAATTGTTGTGAATAGTGAACTCTGTTGTTGAGCGGCGGAGGTATAAGTTTCGTTTTTAATATGCAGTGTTGTGATTAACGCCACTTGTTGTCGAGTGGCGCATTGCGATGGAGGCCGGGTACATACCGGCCACTATGGCGGGAAACGCGGTGAACATTCCGCCTCCCGCCGTTGTGGCGCCACCGGCGAACGTGATTCGCGCCCCCGGACTCAAGAGGGGGAAAATGGAGGAAGCTATCACGGATAGGGTAAGTTGCACTTTCGAATTTGTAATAAATATTCATAACCCGTAACAGTTTAGTAAAAAGGCATTAAATGCATTTATTTTCTCAAAATTGATTACCTTAGAATTCTTTTTGATGTCATATCTAATAAGCTAGATAATACTGCCGCTTCGGAAACAAATGGCGCTCTGAAAGAGAAGAAGCGGCGCAAGAAACTCTCCCAGCATTCTTCTTTTAGAGCTCTTTGTAATGAAATATACAATATTGTGTTGTCATTGCTATTGCTATAAAATAATCATAATCTTGTCCCAGGCTGTCCGATCACTTAGATATTCAGCTGTGGAGTATTAGATCTACGACAGAGCCATTTTTTAATATAACATTTAAATTTATTTATAGATAAATCCTGAACAGTGGCTGGGACTTTATTATAAAAGTGTATACATTTACCGCTATTATGCATCTTATGAAGCCTACTAGAATTAGTTACAAGCAATCCCTTATTTCTAGTGTTATAATAATGAAAAATCACTATTAAGAGCAAAAAGTACTTAGTAGTAACAATTATTAATAATAAGTAACAATTAAGATATTTTGTAATTTGGCCTTATTAAAGTTACTGCTTCAAATGATTATTCCACATCACTGCGTTTATAATTCTTGTTTTGAGTTCTACCGCGTATGACACAGGCGAGACGTCGTAAACTAGGGATTCACCGGCGTTAGAATCGGTATCCACCAAAGCGGAGAGTTCAGCTAGTGGTAATAGATACGCCCTGCCCCTTACAGTGCAGTGCCGCTCAAGATTCTTGGAAAACCTCAAAAATTCTGAACGGCACTACAATTGCGCTCGTCACCTTGAGACATAAGATGTTAAGTCTCATTTGTCCAGTAATTTCACTAGCTACGTCACTAGCTTCATTGCGCCGTTGTGATTCTCATAATCTAGCCGGCATCCTGTGCAAAAGAGCCTCCCAATTTCAGCTGTCAGGTTATTGCCACCAAAGCGGAGAACAAAATATCTGAGTTGTGAGCTGTGAGATCTCGAAATCAGTCAAGTGATCTCTACGAAAGGCTTGATCGCTCGACGCGGCACAAAATTCTATAGATAAATGAGACATCTCCTGCCCTCTCCTCTCCTCTTTGTCCAAGCTAAGCGGAGAGGAGATGTGGAACTAACGAAATCTGATTGGCCAAAAGATGGGGATTCAGTCCGGACTCCTCGCAGACTTCGCAATGGGTCCTCCTCGCCCAATGATTGGGGAAATGGCTATCGAGCCATCGCTTAACTTGCACCTCCGTCTTACTGGTGTATGATACTTTTAACTTATAGCCAAACGTCTTCGAGGAGGTCAATCAATTCATAGGTCAAATTTATGCTTTAGTCTAAAGCGATGTATCGCTCTCAAAGTGGTGCTTATAAAAGAATAGGAATGAGATTTAGTAGGAATATTCCTTTTGCCAACGAGAGGTCAGCTTAGAACGGATTTCACGGAAATGCTCACCAAAATTTATTTTTCAACGTCTGGCCCTTAACCCACTAACAATTAAGCCACCCACATCTGCTCATGCTAAGTAACCGCTGCCATGGTAACTATCGCTATTGTATGTGTTACCATGATAGAACAACGTCTGTCGGGTCACCTTGTACATCCCTACTAATATTATAATTGTGAATGTTAGTTTGTTTGTTACGCTTTTACGCCGGAGCTACTAGACTGATTTTGATGAAATTTGATACAGCGATAGACTAGAATAGATAGCTTGGGAAAGGACTTGGGAAAAAAATGGAAAACTTTAATTCACGTCGATGAGCTATAACTGTACCAATAGTAGGTTTAGTTTGCCAAAGGAATCTTCCTAGAAATAAGATTCATATAATATGTTGGGAACGGGAGCGAAAACGGGAACCGGAACAGGAATAGATATGAGATAATCTTCAATTCAAAACTTGCTTATTATTTATAAAAACCCTTTATGTACGCAAACGCAGTCGCGGGCATCAGCTAATCTATATATATAAAAATGAATTGCTGTTCATTAGTCTCGCTAAAACTCGAGAACGGCTGGACCGATTTGGCCAATTGTCCTAGGTCTTGAATTATTTGTCCAGGGAAGGTTTAAAAGGCGAATAAATAGGAAAATGCTGCTAAATTAAATAAAAACAACACATTTGTTTTTTCTTTGATGTGTCTATACATAATTTCTATGAGAGAATTTATTGACGCACGGTTTGAAAGTTCTGCTGTGAAACAATTTCATTACAACAACAGTGTGCATATTTTACGAAATAATTCTTGATGATATGAAATATTATTGACAAATTAAAAAAAAAACATTATTTTATTTATTATATACAGAACAACGTCTGTCGGGTCAACTAGTGTTATATAAATGTATGCACGTCTTTAGTGTTAATTTGTGTTTCACGGAAAGAGTTCTAAATTGCCATTTAGCCCGACGAGAGCCCTTGAGTGAAGCGAGCCACGCTCAAAGAAACGCCCAAGGCTCTGGCGGAGTGTGTAGCCGCTCTAATTTAGAAATGAAAATGTTTTCTATGGCTCACTCGACTTGCGGAAAACTCGGTAAATTTCTCATTGACTAGTTCACTCGAATTTCAAATCAAATCACTTTATTAATGTAGGTCAAGGTAATGACACTAATTGTGAATGTCAAGTTTTCTTTTAAGTTTTACATTTACTGCCACTTCGCAATAGGATGAGATTTTATGAGAAGAAGTAGTATGAAACTCATTGATAGCGCAAGTTGATTTAAAAGAGTGGCTATGAGTTTTTTGCCAATACTTCTCATTAGCTCAACCCTTTACGAAGTGTTGGTAAATTCAATAAGAAAAATAGTTTTTCGACATTCATAAGTGTCATTTCCGTGACCTACATGAATAAAGTGTTTTGATTTGATTTGATTAGTTTTATCGTTTTTTTTTAGCGAATCTGAAGTACACTTACTAATAATTTTTCTAAATATGTGTAGACCTATTAAATTTTGCAATGCAGCAACGAAGGTAAGCGCATTACAATTTGATTAGAGACAGAAATTCTGCCACAGATCGCACCATTACTATAAGTCGTTAGGGAGTTCCATTGATCATCATATTTGACAACGATAAAGACTTCATAACGACGTTACGATAGGTGTCTCAAATGTCCGGGTAGCATATAAGAGATTGTGCCTAGTATTGTTAAATTGCTCCTAAGAATTGAAGAGTTCCGTTACTTTGTCATGGATCCCATAACCAGAACCTAACTAAACTCTCACCAAACTTCCCCTAAAATGTATATACCTTCCAAAAAGAATTATAGAAATCGATGGGCGCGATATTGACTTATTCATAAATATATCGCGCACATACTAATAGCAAATTAAAGACTTTTATGGTTTTCTCATGGTTGCCATTATCAGATCTGGACCACACGGGAAGCACCAGCTTTCAAATAAAAAAAAGAATTATCAAAATCGTTTTACCCAGTCGAAAGTTCAAAGAGGTAACAAACATAAAAAAACATACAGACGAATTGTGAACCTCCTCGTTTTTTGAAGTCGGTTAACGATCTAAGGTCCCTCTTTTAACTCTAACTGTGTGTTGTCAACTCGCCAAGCACCTACACTTTGAATAAGCAATTATAACATGTGAGTACTTAACACTAATTACTATGCAGCGCGCCTTCAGTGTTGCCAACAGGTTTTAACATGTGTCTTGTCTGATTTGTTGGTAATACACGTAGTATTTTGATCGTTTCGCATACAGTGGCTACTAGCATATAGACAAAAAAACTATGCGAGAGAGAATAACATCTCTAATCGAGATGCAGCAAGATAAATTCAAATTCAAATATTTTTATTAAGAATAGGATATAATATCATTTATTGAAGGTCAAAAACTATCACCCATTCGAAAAAGTATGCCTCAGACCTGAGAGGAACGGGCGCAACAAACTCAACGATTTTTTTTTATTTAAAAATGTGGTTACAATGTAAAATCGTACAATAAAATTTATTATTTAATAGCCTGTGGGTGGTCGCTGTATTCCCAATCTGTGGTATCATTAAGAAAGTCTTTTATAACTAAAAGTTATATACTCGAAACAACGCGAAGACCAACGACTGCATATGTTCTGAAAAAATTTTTATCACATGCGTGTCTATTTTTTTAATATACCTAGGTAACACTGAAAATGTTTAGAAAATAAAAAACGGCTTAATGTAGAAAGTTGCCTATACTTTTTTTGTTTTTCGAAGTAATCTCCGTTCCTCTCTACACATCGTCGCATTCGATGGAACCACTGAGAAAAACGGTGGGCCCATTCTTCCTTAGGGGTCTCTTCTATGGAATTTTCGTACGTTTTCACCGCATCTTCATGGCTCGTAAAGTGAATACCTCGAATTTTATCTTTAGTTCTTGGGATTAAATAAAATACGTGTAATATTTTTTGAACTTGACTCATACCAATGCCTAGGCTTGCCCGTATCTGCTGATAGGTCACTCTCTTATCTTCCTCCATCATGCGTCGCACAGCACTGATGTTATCTTCAGTAGTCGCTGGTAGAGGACGTCCCTCACGCGGATCATCATTGAGATTGCTACGTCCACGCTTAAACTCGTTAAACCAATTGTAAATAGTGGCAAGAGATGGAGCCTATCATAGCTTTGTTGTTGAGTAAGCCCACAACGAAAGTCATAATAAATCATTGACCGAAAATTTTCTCGCGTTATATTTTCACGTGTAAAAAGAGTTTTAGATTTGCTGCCAATTCACAAAAACAAATGGCAAATGAATGCAATATACTATATTAGGTTACCAAAGAGTTCTAAAAATTGAAAATAAAAAAAGTTTTCATAAGCAATGTTTGTAACTGGCCAGTTCTAAACATTTTCTGTGTTACCCACGTAGAAGTCACTCATTAACGGTTTCAATTACAAATGCTGTTGCCTAGAACTTTGTTTTACAAGGTCTAAAATATGCATGTTCTGATGAAAAACAAGTATTTAATAACTTAAAATGTCTACAAATACATTTTTAAATTGCTAAATATTTTAGCTCTGGGCATCTTTTTACTAATGTTGATTGTGTCTTGTATTAAGTTTTTATAACAGGTTAACTTGATATCCACAACTGTCGGATATAAAAGGCAATTATTTTGCTCTAAATTGATACCTTTAGAATTCTTTTTGATGTCATTTCTAATATACTAGATACTACTACCGTTTCGGAAACAAATGGCGCTCTGAGAGAGAAGAAGTGGCGCAAGAAACTCTCCCAGCTATTTTTTGCGCTCTCTTTAATCATATATACTATATTATCATTGCTATTGCTATAAAATAATCATAATCTAGTCCCAGGCTGTCCGATCATTTAGATATTCAGCTGTGGAGTAGCAGGATTTACGACAGACCATTTTTTAATAAAACATATACTTAGTTAAACATATCAGGGTAAAACCGCTAATCTGGCAACACTGCACTGCACTTAACTACTCCCACCAGTAAAGTAACTTGTAAAGTTCTAACTGCTAACTCAGTGTACATCAACGCGCCGCGCGCGAGAGGCGTGCCGTTAGACCGAATAATATAAAAGTCCCAGAAAAAATTCTCTGGACGCGAGCGATTCCTCGTAGACCGTCGGGACTCCTTCGTCTGTGCGTAGTTTTCTGTGTGGCCTTGTGTGTGTTATTTAAATGGTTGGTATTACCGAAATTGTGGTGACATAATAGCCGTGTGGAGGTGTTTGTTATCGTAGCAGCCTTGTTGGATAACCTTTTACTTATTGTATGTATGGTAATCTTAGGGCGACACTTAAGGTGGTGATGGTGCAAACATTTAAAGTATTGCTATAACCCAAAGTGGTATATATATATATATGGTTTAAATAAAACACTTTTGAAGGAATAAAACGCGTGAAGTTACATTTTTCATTTTAGTTAACACGATGTTTCAAGACCTTTCCAGATCGTTTTCAGGGGGTTTGCAGTTGAAAAAAAAAAATCAAATATACGCAAAAATCTAATGTAATAACAAAGTTACAATTACACCCGTTTTAATCTTTTAAAAGTTTTTTTTATTTAAATGTGTAACACTCGCGTTAATTTAAGAAAATAATGTATATATGATCCAGAATGGAAATATGGATGCGAAAAACAAAGTTGGTTTGCGTGACTTTAAAATTTAAGGTTGATATGATCCACCGATATCTATTGTAGCTACCGTAGGTACGATAGATGTCCGTGATATATGATATTATTTGTTGGATGATTTGAATAACCTATACGCAAATTAGTACACAATCAAGTATATAAAATTGTCTGGTCCCGGTGTTTGTTACCAAACTCCTCCGAAACGGCTGAATTGATGAAATTTTTGTCTGCATATCGGGTAGGTTTGAGAATCGGCCAACATCTATTTTTCATACCCCTAATGATAACGGTGACCCACCCCTAAATATATATTTTTATATTTTTTTGTCTATTTTTATTTATTATGATTCACCAGTTAAAAATACATAAAACTTTAAATTTTCGCCCTTCCACGATGTACAACTATTTTTGTATCGCGGTTTTTATATCATTCGGTTCCATCCACATATCCGCAATAGGGTTGCAAGATGGCAATCGAATACAATAATTGTAGTACGAAGTCTGAGAATCGGTTGCATCAATTTTGAATACCCCAAAAAAAATTTTTATTGCTTTATATGGCAATAACGTTTGGTCAGCTAGTAATTTATAAAATTATAACGATAATAATTTTTTTTTTTTAAGTTATTTAAGTTTTTTTATTTTATTTTTTAAGTTCTCTGGTCTGGTGCACTCCAGTATCAGCTCGATCCATTGGACCGCGTGCAAAGCTGAGCAGCTCGAGTTGTCGGGACCCAGTCCTCCTCCTTTTCCATAAAAAAATGATGAAGAAAGTAAATTTCGCCAATATCTGTCTTCAAACAATTCGACACGTTTTTCGCCTCTACACCATCATGAGATGTTGACTCGCCAAACTCTGGCACGAGACGTGGAATTAACACTCAAGAAAACTCAAAACATTTGGATAATTATGGATTTCCGCCAAATAACGCCTACTGTAATATTTTTTTAAAAATATATTTGGCTAATAACAATATAATATTGGGATCGAAGTACATAAACCCAATAACTTATTGAGCCTGCTAGCGCTTAGCGAATGCCCTCAGCCACCCACCAGCTTCTTTCGGAGGTGTGGACCGGATGCCTTCTCTTTACCGAAGTTTAAAATCACATCCTCGAGACCTACGTTTACGAGGCGTAGAATCTTCAGGGGGTTCAGGTGGAGTACTTTTATGTGAGGACATCTGTTAAGTTATAAAAGTTGCAACATTATATTATAACAATATTAACAAATATAAATCCAGTGTCCTGATGTTTGTTTCCAGTGAACTCCTAAACTAATGAACGGATTTTAATAAGGATTACTTCATGATGTGCGGTTTAGTCCAACTTGAGAGATAGAAACAAACGAAACAATTTCATTATAACAACAGGGAGCATATTTTATGAAATTATTCTTGATGTTTTGAAATATTATTGACAAATTCCTATAAAACATTATTCTTTTTATTATCTATTGGTGTATTTAGATTTGGCCACTTACATAACATCCAGTCTCCCAAAAAGCCTCTTTACCCATATACAAGTAACAATATTTGTGAACGCTATCTCATAATTATATTTGTTTAGCTTTATCTGAGATGAAAATAGCGCTATTCCGTTGCTTAGTTGTTAACAACTTAATTGTAATTTGAAATAAACTTGTTTCAATTGTAATTCTGTTGAAATTCTTGCGTAAATTTTGAAATTCACTCGAAGAGTCAGAAATTGTTGTTTAAAATGAAATTGCGAGTTGTAGAGACTGCGATAGATATTTTTAAAACTTATTTTCAATAATTAATTTACCAAACAATAACACTATTTCAACAATACTCAGTACATACAAAATTTTTCACTAAATCCATTCAATTTCACATAAAAGATATACACAGCACTAATGTTGCACAATACGTCAGCTGTATAGCTGCAGGTATACTGCTATAAGCATTTCGGTGACGCGAACTCACGAGATTTCACCCATCCAAAAAGTGTGTAACTACAATATATTTACATTTTTTTTTTAATTATTTATCGCCAGCGCCAGTTATGAGCATGTCGGTGACGCGATCCCATAAGATTTTCCCCTACCAAAAAGTGGCCAACGCGGCTAAAGAAGTTTTCACTTCAAAAATGGGCAAATAAAACCGATAAGTAAATAAAATGTTTTAAGTTTTAATAACTTGATTTAATAAAGATTAGTGTTACTAGTGTCTCAATGAATGAATGGAAGCCTTAACAAGTAGCCTGTGGCAACGAAAAATTAATTATTAGAATAATCATAGACCCGTCTTGATAAATTCAGTAGATTTAGCTACAGCTAGCTTGTGCCTGAAAGAAAACTCATGTTTATTTTATATTATATTTATTTTTCTTCTTCTTTGCGAGTAGTTTTAAAATTGAGTTCTAACAAGATGCGAAATAAGTCAAAATGTTTTGTTATCGCAAATACTTAATAATTAGAACCATGTGATATTTTTTTTTAAATAAAACTAGATATATCCAATGATTTTATGTTAATCTCTCCTGTCATATAAATCCGAGGATTTTAATTAGTTGTGGTTGTGCTTCGTTGGCATGTCGGCATTAGTTTTAATTAATATGATTTAGTAATATATATATATTTTATATATATATATATATACAGGATGTCCCAAAGTTATGGGACATGAAGCGAAAGTACCTTAAATATCGAAGATAGGCTATTTTACTGAACGAAGACTTTATGTTATTTTTAAAAGTTAGTACTTCTGCATTCAAAGATTTTCTAAAAATTACTTGCCTCGTCTGGGAATCGAACCGACTGAAATGTAAAAAAAACACCCCTACTTTTATAATGCCAATCGAAAGAATAGCTAAAAACTAATTAATCTTCTTAAGTAACATAGTATTTTAAAAGAAAGGAACAACGTAAAATGAATGTTTTCCTGCATGGATTGGTACGAATGGACCGTTTAGATGGCCGGCCAGATCCCCGGACCTTACACCATTAGATTTCTTCTTTTGGGGATACGTGAAAGATATGCTATACAAAAAACGATACGAGAACGTGGATGAGTTACAAACAGAATTGTGCCATATCATATCGAGTATTTACCATAAAATGATAAGAAAGTCAACAGACAGCGGACTCATTAAAAGATTGGCGATTTGCGTAAGACAAGAGCGATCACATTTTGAGCATTTAATTAATTAATTTACAAAAAAAAACCCACTTAATTGACTACTTTCTTTTAAAATACTATGTTACTTAAGAAGAGTTATTAGTTTTTGGCCATTCTCCATAAGTTTGAGACTATAAGATAATAACAGAGATTTGGTCAATTCCCCAAGTGATTTGATCAAATTACGGAGTATTATTAAAGAACACCACGACTTTATCATTTCTCTAAACAAATTTGAAAAAAGACCTGGAGTGAAATTAAGAGAGATGCTCAGGTCCGATCGCGATGGAGATGCACTATGGATACCCTCTGCCCCAGCTAGGGGATACAGGAATTTAATGAAACGAATCTAGTGATTTGATTATTATTATTATTTGCCAGGGTTGGTTCCGCGTATATATATATATATACTAGCTAACCCGACAGACGTTGTTCTTCTGTGCATAATAAATAAAATGCTGTTTTTTTATCAATTTGTGAATAATATTTCATAACACCAAGAATTATTTTGTAAAATATGCTCCCTGTCAATGACGTTCTATATTATGTATAGAACGTCATTGCTCCCTGTAGTTATAATGAAATTGTTTCACAGCAGAACTGTCAAACCGTGCGTCAATAAATTCTCTCATAGAAAATATGTCCATACAAAAATATTTAAAATAAAAATTGTCATGGGTTCCACATCGAAATAAAAACTATCCTATCTCTCAAGTTGGACTAAACTGCACTTCATAAAGTGATCCCCATTTAAATCCGTTCATTAGTTTAGGAGTCCATCGCGGACAAACAACGTGTCACTTAATTTATACATATTAAGCGGCTTAGAAGAGGCTTCCTTTAAAAAGTATTGTTTATTATATTATCACGTCTCATAATGTGACATGCTGACAGGTCTGTTATATTTAAAACTAGCTGGCCCGACAGACGTTGTTCTATTAATAATAAAAAAAAACTCCTGCGAGTGGAATTTCGTAAAATCCGTTCTTAGGTGACCTCTACTCGGCGAAAGGAATATTCCTACCAAATTTTAAGTCTCTACGGCTTATGGTTCCAGAGATACTGTGATGAGTGACTATGTACGTGGAAATCTCTTAAATATTATATATTTAAAATATAAATATAAGAGAATACATAAGAAAAAGTGCTATAGAAAAATATTTTCGCAATATTTTCTTCTGTTTTACAATTAAACAAGGCAATATTTGGAGGCTCCTTTGCCCAGTATGCCGGCTAGATTATGGGTACCACAACGGCGCCTATTTTTGCCGTGAAGTATTAATGTGTTAGCATTACTGTGTTTTGGTCTGAAGGACGCCGCAGCTAGTGATGTTACTGGGCAAATGAGGCTTAACACCTTATGTCTCAAGGTGACGAGCGCTATTGTAGTGCCGCGCAGAATTTTTGGGTTTATCAGTAAGCCTGAGCGGCACTGCATTGTAATGGGCAGGACGTATCGATTACCATCAGCTAAACGTCCTGCTCGTCTCATCCCTTATTTTCATAAAAAAAAGCTTAAATTAAGTTTGGTGGACTTGCACTGAAAATTCTAAGTATAAAGTTATACCTTTCTATATCGCTGACAACACAGTCAATACAATGATAATTCTGAAGTTTTACGAATGTCAAATAAACGCGGGAAACGTTATACGTCCGAATAAACCAATGATAAGAAAATGTCTCTTTGTTCACATTTTACATATTTTTGGTTTGTTCTCAGTTTTTGCTGTTTATTTCTAAGGCCGTAAAACTTTAAAATAAAATATTTTCACTTACTTAATTGATTATTCTTATTTCAAATTGAAAAAATGTAATATTGTATAACTAGTGGAACCGACAGACGTTGTCCTGTACACACGTCTTAAATTTGAAAAATCGGTGCAGACGTTAGGAGGAGTTCACTAACATACAAATGAGCAGGAGAATTATATTATATGGACGGAATTGAGAGTAAACCAATCTCAAATTCACTGGAACACACAAAAAAATCATCAAAATCGGTCCAGCCGTTTAGGAGGTAGTTCAATAGTGAATCTTAACCATTCTCGAATCCACCTGAAGATACACACCAATCTCAAATTCACTGGAACAACCAAAAACTTCATCAAAATCGGTCCAGCCGTTGAGGAGGTAGTTCAATTGTGAATCTAAACCATCCTCGAATCCCCTTGAACTCACACAAAAAATTTCATCAAAATCGGTCCAGCCGTCTAGGAGGAGTTCAGTGACATACACACGCACACATGAAATATATATATGTATATATATAAAGATATAATGTGGCGGTTACGTAAATTTTGTTTGATGTACCCATTCATTATTACGCTTTTAGGCCACGCTTATCCCGTTTTCATCTACTTTGAACATATGCCCTTAAGGCGACACTAAATGCCAGCGACCTTGAGCGATTTGAGTTAACGGCTTCCGGCCGTATGTAACAAAGCCAATATTTTCAAAATTCTTGCGTGGGAAACAGTTCATATGCTTACAATCCTCGTTATTCACTACTAATCTGAATAAATATACCTACACAAACAAGTATATGCTATAAGATTAACATTTCTGAGAGTTGTACTAAAAAAATGCGTTATGCCATGCCAAAAAACTTGTTTAACTGCAAGGAAAAGTGGTTCAAAAAGGCTCTGGAGTGTTAACTATAACCAACAGCAAGCATTAGCAACCTACAAATAAGACTTAAGGAAATGTGTAAAAGGATTAAGTAGTGTTCATAACTCGAAATGCTATATTTTCACCAAAAAACTTGTCTAAAAACACCCTGAATGCGTGTTTTCTGCTTACCCTTCGCCTTAAGTGTGCAATTTACACATCACAGTCCTTAATTGTTTTTGCCTATAATTATGTGTCCTCGTAGAGTTTGTTCGCAGTAGTCGACGAGTCCAGTGGGTTGACAGTAGGCTGATGTTTTGGCAGTAAGGTCGCGTTATTGTGTCAATAATATATAATATTTCATATTGCGGTGTTCGTCCTTGCTGATGCATCCAGTGTGGAGGCATTAATATTTCGCGGTATTTCATCAAATAATTTGAATTTAAATTCAAGCCGTTTATAAGATCTATTGTATCGCACACCTGTTGGATGGTTTCTATGATAGTAGTAGACGTTAACGAATATATCAAATCTATTGTTAGAATACGTACCTTGTTTATAGCATCTATGACTTTCTTAATGATACAACAGACTTTTCTGAGCGGCACTACAATTCCGCTCGTCACCGTGAGACATACGATGTTATGTCTCATTTGCCCAGTAATTTTAGTAGCTTCACTAGCCCTTCAGACCGAAACAATATAATATTACTTCTTCGCGGCAGATGTGGCACCCACAATTTTGCCGGCATCATGTGCAAAGGAGCCTCCCACTGGTTAATACTGGGAATGGAGCGACTAAGCCTCACGCTATTTTCTGACGAGTGATACATGTAGATACGTGAGATATCTACGAAGAAAATACAAACAGATCTATAAGATATGACGACATGGATTGTTTGCAGAAAGCTCGAGCTGGGCAAATATAATTGAAATTAAAAAAAATTTAAATACAATTAAAAATAGCGCAAAAAAAGAAGGTCGGGGAGTTTCTTGCGCCGCTACTTCTCTCTCAGAGCGCCATTTGTTTCCGAAGCAGTAGTAGTATCTAGTATATTTGAAATGACATTAAAAAGAATTCTAAAGGAATTATATTTGAGAAGAAAAAAAAACGAAGTGTCTGTATGTATGGCATATAATACTTTCTTACTAAATGCATTAAACTATTTGATTGTCTGTTTGCAACGGCATTTCTCCAAAACGGGTGGACTAATTATTGACACACTTTTAACACAAATTATCTTGCCTCAAGTTTAGCGTTGTATATAGCCTGTGTTATGGGTTACAAGACAATGATATATTTAATACAATATACTTACTTAAACATACATAAACTCATATAAACATACATAAATACAATTACAGATCCATATTCATCATATAAATGCTTGCACCTACCGGGATTCGAACCCGGGACCTCTAGCTTAGTAGGTAGGATCGCTAACCACTCGGCTATACAGGTCGTCAATACTAGTAATCAGTTATAAAACTAATGGGTCTTTTCTGTCAAATAGCTTATGTCATGAGGAGTTATCCGCGGAAAGAATTGAAACATCCAAAAATAGTGAATTTGGACTACTAAAACGAAATGTACGGTGCCAATGGCCCAGGCTGCCTTGTTCGACATTAAAAGGACTTGAAAGGTCTCTTAAAATAGTTTAACAAACAAAAGGTTTCCATGAAATTTTCTAAAGTGGTAAATAATTTTCAGGTCGTGTTGTGCTCAATGTAATGAGATGTTGGCGCTGGGCCAGAGGTTTCATGTTCCTATTTTTATTACTAGGAATAATATTGAGGTTTTTTTTAATTTGTGTTGTATTATATTGTTAACGTTAACACTTAAAACGTACTTATTTCTCAATCTGGTATTTTTTTACCGACTTCAAAAATGGAGGAGGTTCTCAATTCGTCGATACGTCGGCAACCGCGGGCCCGTAGTATAATTCTTTTCAAGGTCTTGGCCATTGGTCCGCTTCTTGTATTTGCCTGTTTTGAATTATTTTTAACCGACTTCAAAAAAGGAGGATGTTCTCAATTCGTCATATTTATAGCGTCGGTATTTTATTTTATTTATGTGTGTTACCTCAAAACTTGTCATCCAAGATAGTTTTGTAACTACATACATAGTTATAGGTGAGATGTGCTTGAGTCGTCAGGAGGCGTGAGGCGAGAGCGGAAGGACACCGATTCCAAAAATAACAATAATCGTAACTAGAATTAGATTAATTAATGAGATTGTATAAAAATACGCAATTATATTTATACTTTTTAGTGCACATTATATCTATTGTTTTGCAATAGTGTTTTTGAAGGCGGTTGTTTTTTTCGTTAATATTTTTTTTATGGATGTGAAAGACTATTGTATATATATTCTTTAGGTACATCTTTTTGTACTGTATTTTTTGCGTCGGAATATTTTCATTACGTTGTGTTGTAATTGGCTCTCTAAGAAACCAATTTTTGTGGATAATGACCTATGACCGCGTCTTAAAAAGTAGAAGCTTTAAGTTGAACCAACATTTAAATGCAGACTACTTATACAAATGATTTAATTTTTCTTGAGTGTTAATTCCGCCAATATTTGTTTTTATAACAATTCGACACGTGTTTCGCCTCTACACGAGGCATCCTCAGGACGTGTTGTCTTGTCAAAATCTGGCACGAGACTAAAACACGTGTCGAATTGTTATAAAAACAAATATTGGCGGAAGTAACACTAAAGAAAACTTAAATAATTTGTACAATTATGGATTTCCGCAAAGTAACGCCTAATTCAAGAAATTTTGCAGATTTAAATTAAAAAAAATATATATACTTTTAGGAATGTAGGCATTTAAAGAGTAACTAGTTTTATTTATATGTGATAGGTTTGTAAGATATAATATACGAATCGTATTAGTGCGATTTTTTTCCTTTAAATACTTAGAATCCATGGTTTTACACTGCTATTAGTGAAAAATTATTTGCAGAGATACTACTACCGCTTCGGAAACAAATGGCGCTCTGAGAGAAAAAGAAACGGCGCAAGAAACTCTCCCAGCATTCCTTATTTGGGATCTTTTTAATGAAATATTCAGTTTATTGCTCAGACTTCAATAAATACATGTAAATAAATGCATTTTTATTTGTAACACAACTTTATGGCTAGACTATGTATATTTTGTAAGACGGAAGTACATTATGCATCGAATATAGGAATAATCTATATAATACTGCCTATATATGGTACGCTAAGGGCAGGTATTGCACGATGCTGCTCTAATAGAGTATTTGGTATGATATCGACCGGACTAACAGACAGAGGAAGCTATTTCTATATTAGAAGTGCCTATTTCTGTGTACAAGGTCTGTAATGCCGATCTGAGATGGATCGATTGATTGGCATATTTTCTCACCTCAAAGGCCACAACATCCATTATCTATCTAAAATAAGTGTAGAAGGGGTAGATAGTTTAAACGCACAATTTGGGCAGCGTTACCCCTTAGAATTCACAATAAGTAATGCCCACTCGAACTTAGCGCTCTGGCTTATAAAGGGCACGACCGTCTACCGTGATGAAGTTACCAACAGCTGTTAGTTGGCACTGCTGTAGTGACAACTAACACGAATCAAGTTAACTAAAGATCTAAATATTATATGCTATAATAGTTATTTCTAATTATAGTGATAATTATATTAAATATAACAGTAGTTAAATAAATGTAATTATTAATTGGGATATCTTATGGCTGTTCATGACGTTGGTAAGCAACAAGCTTAAGCAGCTACCGACGTCATGGCTGACATAAGTTAGCTGGTTAAGGGCTGCTTCATATGTCTTGGCATTCAATTTTACAATAGAACATCAGACAGTATACTAACGGCCGTTGCTAATATACTATCTACAGATAGTGATAAATTACTACCTTCTACTGTCAGTAATTAGCTATCAATAATCTGAAGCTGTCACAATATACCCGATAAGTCACTCTTATCGCCTTATATTGGGACGCGTGAATTGCAATTTCCATACAAATTTCTATCTTTGGTAAGCTATACGTCGTCCCATTGACAGACAGCGTGCACGGATAAGGTGAGTTACCGTCGATAAGTTTATTGGGACAGAAAAGTCAACGATAGTAACGATTTTTATATCAAGTAAGAGATAGACTGAATATTGGGAACGGCAGTAAGACTCACTGAGCACAAATTCAAAAAATATATCAAGGCTTCTTTGACAAGGAAGGCTCACTGTACTATGATAGATTATGATAGTGATACATGGTTCTTATCTGGTTTACTGATGTCTTTCTGATAGAATTATATTAAATTCCACCTTCGACACGCGACAAGTTAGCATATCATCCTTACCATCTGGATGTGTGGTGGTCCTCCACAGTGCGGTTTTCAAGGAGCTTTCTTCCACGTACTACAAAGCTATGGAATGAACTTCCTTGTGCGGTGTTTCCGGGACGATACGACATGGGTACCTTCAAAAAAAGCGCGTACACCTTCCTTAAAGGCCGGCAACTTTCCTGTGATTCCTCTGGTGTTACAAGAGATTGTGAGCGGCGGTGATCACTTAACAACAGGTGACCCGTACGCTCGTTTGTCCTCCTATTCCATAAAAAAAATAGACTAAACAATTTTTTTTACAATATGATTTAAAAGACAGACTGGAAGTTTCTTATCAGTTCTTCTCCAAGTCTAAGCCCCGTTACAAACTGACGTAGCTGCATGACGTTTACCAATATGGAATGCTAATGTATGGTTAATAAATATTATATAATTCTATTTCTCTTACTTAGAATATAATAAAAGCATACTCCCACCTTAAAGGCCGGCAACGCATTTCTTGATACACCTGTTGTTGCGGATGTCAATGGGCGGTTGCCTCACCTCTCCCCATCCCGTGCGCCTCTTGCCTGTTTGCCCCCTCTCATATAAAAAAAATAATAGAATTCCGTAGCGAAATAACGACTCTTGTAGATTCGTCATGTCTGTATGTCACAGCCACTTTTTTCCGAAACTATAAGAAATATACTGCTGAAACTTGGTAAGTAGATGTATTCTGGGAACCGCATTAAGATTATTACATAATTATAGAAAAAAACAATAAATTTTGGGGGTTCCCCAAACTAAGAACTGAAACTCATAATTTTTTTTCATCAAACCCATACTTATCTATGAATAGGTCTTCAAAAATGATATTGACGTTTCATATATTTATTTACGACAAAGCCATTTCTTAACAAAACATTTAAATTTGTTTATAGAAAATGCCCGAACAGTGCCTGGTACTTTATTATAAAAGTGTATATATATGCAATCTTAATATATATAAATTACGTGACACGTTGTTTGTCCGCGATGGACTCCTAAACTAATGAACGGATTAAAATGGGGATTACTTCATGGAATGCAGTTTAGTCCAGCTTGAAAGATAGGATAGTTTTTATTTAGATTTGGGACCCATAATTATTTTAATTTCCAATATTTGTTTTGTATGAGCATATTTTCTGTGAGGGAATTTATTGACGCACGGTTTGACAGTTCTGCTGTGAAACAGTTTCATTATAACAACAAGGAGCATATTATATTACAATGAAAAATTATTGACAAATTCATCAAAAACAGTATTATTATTACTAGCTGAAACCCAGTAAACGTTGTATTGCCACCACAGTTAACAACTGTAGTTAATCTACCAACTATAGGTAGCTTAAATTAGGTTTGTTTTTACCTCCTGAGAAAGATGTAAAGATTCTAATTAGTTATTCATTTTAAACTATCCTTTCAATTGGATTTCTGAACGACGGCGGACACATCAAAGGAAAAACAAAATTGTTGTTTTTATTTAATTCTGAAAATTTTCATATTTATTCACCTTATAAATCTTCTCTGGACCTCCACAAATAATTCAAGGCTAAAATAAGCCAAATCGGACCAGCCGTTCGTCAGTTTTAGCGAGACTAACGAACAGCAATTCATTTTTTTATATATAGATATACAGAACAACGTCTGTCTGGTCAGCTAGTATTAATCTTTATATATATAATTCTTGTGTGCGTGTGTATGTCACTGAACTCCTCCTAGACGGCTGGACCGATTTTATTGAAACTTTCTGTGTGTCTTCAGGTGGATTCGAGAATGGTTTAGATTCACAACTGAACTACCTCCTGAACGGCTGGACCGATTTTGATGAAATTTTTGTGTGTTCCAGTGAATTTGAGATTGATGTGTGTCTTCGGGTGGATTCAAGAATGGTTTAGATTCCCAATTAAACTCCCTCCTAAACGGCTGGACCGATTTTGATGACTTTTTGTTTGTTTCAGTGAATTTGAGATTGGTTTAGATTCTCAATTCCGTCCATATAATATAATTCTCCTGCTCATGTGTATGTTAGTGAACTCCTCCTAACGGCTGGAGAGATTTTTCAAATTTAAGACGTGTGTACAGGACAACGTCTGTCTGGTCAGCTAGTATTAATATATTATAATCCAATTACATCATGCAACCATTGATAGCCGTTGACAATGACGTGCTATTCAATCGCAAGTGAACACATCTCAATTAGTTAAAATTTAAACAGACACTCACACATGCACACGCAGACGTACCTAGACACACGAAGTGCGCAGATGCGGTGACGTCACACGTTAATTAATATTCAAGATAACACCGCGATAACGCGCCCGACGTTACTTTACATTACATTATTACTTGAGCGATTTGGAGGTTTTTTTGTCGATAGGTAATCATGTAGGTTACTTGAAGACTTAGCGACAGCCCGTCGATCGAGAGTTAAGCTATAAATACCAGTGGGAGGCGCCTTTGCACACGATGCCGGCTAGATTATAGGTACTAGGGGCTAGAAATGGTGTTTAGTCTGAAGGGCGCCGTAGCTAGTGAAATTACTGGGCAAATGAGACTTAATATCGTGACGAGCGTAATTATAGTGCCGCTCAGAATTTCTGGGTTTTTCAAGAATCCAGAGCGGCACTGCATTGTTATGGGCAGGGCGTATCAATTACCATCAGCTGAACGCCTTGCTCGTCTCTTCTCTTATTTTCATAAAAAAAAATACATGATGGGATTTATAAGACCGAATCAACGATATTTGTTGGAGATGTCGGAAAAAATAAGCCGCCTGGGAGTTTTAAACGAAAACGCAGTCTAAACCCTTTGAGATATAACAAAATAATGTATAGTGGAATTGTGTATCTTATAAAGGTCTACAGAAAAGTCCGCGATGGCATATGTCTATCTCTTAAAGATACATACTAGATTCATTTTAATATTTTCAAAATTGGCATTTATAAGGCGGTAATGTAAAGGCCGTTTTCACAAATACGATATTAATCCTTATCATTTTATTATTGTTATATTAATTGCAAATGTTTTAAGAGTAGTGTTAATTCCGCCAATATTTGTATTTAAACAATTCGACACGTGTTTCGCCTCTACACGAGGCAAACTCAGGAGGTGTTGACTCGCCAAACTCTGGCACGAGACTGACTGGATAATTATGAATTTCCGCAAAGTTACTCCTACTTCAATAAAAATTCTCTTATATTTCTATATAATCATTCAGAAATACGTTTTTTTTTTTCATTTTTAACTCATTACCTGTTATTATACTTCCAATGGCTTTAGACTACATTATTCCCGAATGCGTACATAATTTTTTTTTCTATTGACAGAACAACGTCTGTCGGGTTCGCTAGTTACTAACGGCCGTTCCCAATACTCAGTCTATCTCTTACTTGAGATAAAAGTCGTAACTATCGTTGAGTTTTCTGTCCCAATAAACTCATCGACGGTAACTCAACTTATCCGTACACGCTGTCTGTCAATGGGACGACGTATAGCTTACCAGCGATAGAAGTTTGTATGGAAATTGCAATTCACGCGTCCCAATATAAATCGGTAAGAATGAGTTATCGGGTACATTGGGACAACTTCAGATAATTGACAGCTATTTACTGACAGTAGAAGGCAGTAATTTATCTCTATCTGTAGATAGTATATTAGGAACTTCCGTAAGTCCGCTACTAAGTACCATCTAAATAGTAAATACTACATCATTGCGGAATATTTCTAGTCAATATTATGTCATACAATTCAACAAACGCCCATTCAAATTGAATAGTTTACTTTGCGTAATACACTTGGTCGAAGATGTTATTATAATAGAGCGTTCGATTAAATCTAATGAACAATTTTAACAATGTTACCAACCGTTCATACATTTTTATTTACTGCCTGTCATATACACATTATTACTCTTGTTATTATTTTAATTTTATATTTAATAAGCTGACCCGACAGACGTTCTGTACCTACATAATAAATAAAATACTGTTTTTTTTTTATGAATTTTTCAATAATATTTCATAACATCAAAAATTATTTCGAAAAAATATGCTCCCTATTGTTATAATGAAATTGTTGCACAGCAGAACTGTCCATACAGTCATCCAAACAGATATTAGAAATAAAAATAATTTAGGGACTCAAATCGATATAAAGACTGTGCTATCTCTCAAGTTAGACTAAACTGCACTCCATGAAGTAATCCCTGTTAAAATCCGTTCATTGGTTTAGCAGTTTACTGGAAACAAACATCACGACACTGGATTTATATGCATCTGCGTAATTGTAATTTTTCTTGCCTTGTCACATTTTAAAAGTTGTTCGACTATTATGACGTTTAATGGGTAATTATTTCTAATTAATATCACCAATATAATTAATACTAGTAGTCGCCTAGAGGTCCAAATTCGACTATAGTTCATTTTAAGTTAGATTTTTATAAGGATTTATTTGTCAAAGACATTTATAATGTATGTGTGTGTGTGTATGTTGTGTATTATACTTATTTTAATTAATTTAATGCATTTATAAGGCATATTATGTAAAAAAGATAGATGTATGCACTTCTTCTCCATATGTATAAACAAATTCAAATATTTTTATTCATAATAGGATGTGACATCGCTGATTGAAAGTAAAAAAAAAACTACTACGCATTCCAAAATGAATGTCTCAGGCCTGAGAAGAACGGGCGCAACAAACTCAGCGGGTTTTAGTTTTTAAACTTTACCTAAGTTCAATTTCACGTTCATTCGTGCGCGCTATTTATTATTTTTGTAAAGGGTTATAAAGTTTTCTCATTACGTATTTATATTTGGATAACCTAGTGGGCTGTATAACCTGTGGACTAATATACCTATGTATATGCGTAATGCAAACAGTTCAGTTAACCAGTTGAGGTGAGCGGGCCCGGAGTACTGAATACTCATCGGCAAGGTAATGATATAGTCACAATCATTTGGTATATTATATTATAATTGACATAAGATGGAACAAATATTCATCAGGTTCACACGCGGCCACAGAGTAAACAAGTACTAAATTTAAAATTATATCTCATTGTCACAGAACGAGATACAATGCAGTAATTTAATTTAATTAGTGTAGGTACTGCATATAAGTTTCTTACATTTACACATATAAAACTGAAAACAAAATTTTATGAACGATGCGGGACTCGAACCCACGACCTCACGTGTTCCTCAAACTCATTTTTGAAGACCTATCGATAGATACGACACGTATGGGTTTGATGTAAAAAAAAATTGAGTTTCAGTTGTAAGTATTGGGAACCCCCAAAAATTTTTTTTTCTATTTTTGTGTGAAAATCTTAACGCGGTTCACAGAATACATCTATTTAACAAGTTTCAACAGTACAGTTCTTATAGTTTCGGAAAAAAGTGGCTGTGACATACGGACGGACAGACAGACAGACATGACGATTCAAAAACTAAAAAGTGTAAAATAACTTAATAAAGATGTTATTAAGTACACCTATGCAAACCTAATACCTTTAATATTAATAAAATACTGTTATTTGTATGTGCTACCTATTGATCGGTTTTAAGTCGGTGCTAAGCCACCGCAAACCGCGATGAAATTGGTCGAGTCGTACAAAAGTTATAAGAGGTTTACATAAATCCATACACACATACAGACGTACGGACACCATCGCGGGAATAGTCAGGAAAGCTTCCTAGGTAGGACCTGAAAACGTCGAGATATGATGAAAACGCGATTTTCGAAAAATCGCATAACACAATAACCTCCCGAATTTTTGAAAATTTTCTATTTTCTTAGCGGTATGTTAAAAATGCCAATCGAATTGAGAACCTCCTCCTATTTGAAGTCGGTCAATAAGTGTTAATTTTATATAAAATCTTTAAGGTGATTTCACCAAATGGCTGAAGAACAGCGCTCGTTTTCAAACCGGCAAACATGCTGAGTTGGGACCACTTTTGAATAAGAAATAATATTCCAAATTGTTTTGTTTATTCTTTGTCTGTTATAATAAAGTCTTTTTTATTTTACGTGTTGCTATACGTTTCAAATTAAGATTTTTCTTTAATTTCTTTCGGCGGCCCAAGATGGGATTCGACGGAGACCGCGAGAAAGACCATCGCTCGAGACTTGTAGACACAATAATTTGTATACCTTTATTATTAAATAGGTAAACTTGAGTGTTTTGAGGGTTAAACTGAACCTACGGAGAGTTGCAGTGCTAGATATAGAGTGGAGTTTCGCCCTGTCTGGTCTGGCGCACCCCAGTAACAGCTCGAACCATTTGACCGCGTGCAACGGGCAGCTCAATTTATCAACGTTATTTGATTTCTGTCTCAGTATTCCACCATCACACCACACGTCACAACCTCAATGTTATCAACATCATTTGAATGTGTGGCGTTCTCCGCAGTGCGGTTTTCATGGAACTTTCTTCCACATACAACCAAACTGTGGCGTGGATTTTATTGCACGGTGTTTTCATGGTCTTTTATTATATTTAACCGCGTTTAAGAGTTATTATAATCGATACATTGATATATTAAAATTTTGATTTTGTTCATACTTATCGATGATAGCTGTTTGATACATTCTATTGCTTTTGACCCCATTTCCCTGTGAGATCGAATCAGAAATGAGGAGATCCGTAGGAGAACCAAAGCCATAACCCAAATGATTGCGAAACTGAGGTTACAGTGGGCAGGGCATATAGTTCGACGGACAGATGACCGGTGGGGCAATAAAGTCTTCGAATGGCGACCACGTACCGGAAGACGCAGTGTTGGTAGGCCGACTGATGGTCGACAAGATGGACCGACGATCAGGTCAAGATTGCCGGAATACGTTGGATGAAGGCAGCGTAGGACTGATCGTCATGGAAATCTTTGGGAGGCCTTTGTCTAGCAGTGGATTTCTTCCGGCTGATGATGATGATTGTTTTTGACATGTAAACTCGGTTTACGCGAACGAGCTTGGAATATATTAGAGAAATCGCTTTGCCTTTGATCGAGATTAACTCTAGTACTAAGTAAAACTGAGTTTTATTAATCTTAGATTGAAGTGGCATTGGTGAAATCGGGTCTATCAAACACCCGATGCTCGTTTGTGCTCCGATGTCGTTTAAAAAAACTTAACTATATATACCTACTGTAGTACAAAGCTGGTATTGTATTCAATGCAGTACTGCTTACATTTGTTTGTATGAATTTACATAGATGAAGCGTGTGTTACATACGATAGGTATTACTTAACACACAACTTACAACATTCAACGCACCAACTCGCTTTTTATTTGCATTCTCTTGTGTAACAACTGGTGTTTGCGCCGCGAAGACTCAATTTATTGACAATCTTATTAGTGCCGCGTAATTCTAGACTTGTACTTTTGATATTATGATTCCGCTTGAGGGATTTGGGGATTTTCACCAGTTGCAGGCTCCTTGCACAGAAGCCGGCTAGATTATGGGCCACAACGACGCCTATTTCTGCCGTGATGCAGAGAACATTACTGTGTTTCGGTGTGATGGGCGCCGTAACTAGTTAAGTTACTGGGCAAATGAGACTTAACATCGTATGTCTCAAGGTGACGAGCGCAATTGTAGTGCTGCTCAGAATTTTTAGGTTTTTCAAGAATCCTGAGTGGCACTGCATTGTAATGGGTAGGGTGTACCAATTACCTGAACTGCTGAACGTCCTGCTCGTCTCGTCCCTTATTTTCATAAAAACAGACCTAAGAGGGGTGGGAAACTTAGCAATAAATAATAAAGAGAAAAACACCTGTCGAACGGAGATTCAGCAAGATAGAAAAGGAAAGCGAATTTTATTTTAATGTTACCGATTTTGATTGACAAGTCGTAAAAAGTCAGCTGCACGTGGCATTTTAGCGCCTTTTATTTTGAATAGTAAACCGGGCTGTGAGGTCCTCTACATGCACGTATTTTCTAAGTCTATGGTAAGAACAACACGACTGTTTGTTTTCTCAAAATAGTGATAGATTGGTACAGGCTCAATTTTCAATTTATTGCAATTCCATAAATACATTCCTTAAATGTAACATTTGGAGTAAATACTATAATTGTACAAGGTATTATGGATACCCAGTTTGGGTATCGGAATTTGGTCGGAACAGCAGTAGGGAGACCCATATTTTTATTTGAGTCGTTATTAAAATAATTTATCGCATAGTAGCACTTTTCTAATAAAAAGTTTTTTTTTTATATTTTGTTAAATTCATTTTCGTTGTCTGCGTTTCGAATTTTGTCTGGCAAATTATTATATATTTATTTACTTAAAAAGAACATTTTGATCGTAGATGGGTGAAAATTTGAAGTTGTATGTATTTTTTTATGCTGAATCATAATCAAACAAATTTAAAAAAAATTAAAAATAAAATCGTGTGGACCACCCTTAACATTTAGGGGGATGACAAATAGATGTTGTCCGATTCTCAGACCTACCCAATATGCACTCAAAATTTCATGAGAATCGGTTAAGCCGTTTCGGAGGAGTTCAATGTTTAACACCATGACACGAGAATTTTATGTATTAGATATAGACATTACATAAGGACTCAAGGAAGGTTTAATTTATTTGTATGTCTTTCGTGAAATCGACGAGGCTTTTTTTTTCTTTTTTTTGTATAAAAGTGTCAATTTATTTTCACAAATTTGCATATTTCGAAGATATATTTGGAGGGTAGGGTTAGGATTTTTAATTGACGATAAATAAAATTTTATACAATTTGACGTTATGATGATTTTTAGTGTTAATTTCGCTAAATTCAACAAAATCACTTCGACACGTGTTTCGCATCTTTTACGCACCAGGCGGCATCTTCAGGAGTTTTTGCCTCTCGTTCCAGCATTTGGCGAGTTAGTATGTTTGAATTTAATCAGGTGATTGGAAGTTTTATGAATTATAATTGGCACACGAACGGCTTCTCCCAATTATGTGTGCGTCTGATGTGCGCGCGCGCAGCGTGACCACATGAGTAAAGAAAACGGAGCAGAGACAAAGCTTCATACAACCACGCGAAATGGTTGCACTACAACAATGATCCGGGGCATGTGTGAGTGTCCACTGGCCGCTAGTTTTGATATCTAAACACGTTTTTACTACGACCTGCTGCTGCTGTGATGAATGTCATCTTACCAGGGATCTCCTTATTAGTTAGTGGCAAGGGCGTAAAACATTTATGTACATTTAATTTCGGTTTGAAAATTACGATATTTAGTGTTAATTCCGCCAATCGTTGACGTGTGTTTCGCCTCTACACGAGGCATCTTCAGGAGCTGTTGACTCGCTTAAAGCTGGAACGAGACTTCTATTAATTTTCTTAATTTTGATTTTGAGTTTGCTTTGTCTGTTGAACCTTACGTTAACACGGTAGGATATAGTTTACATTAATAGATGTTCATAATGTTATCGCGGACACTTTTAACTAGCGGCAAGTTTAGTTTGAAACCTGGTATTTGTTGGCTTATTTAATATCGATGATCAAACCTAATAAAAAAGCTAATAAAATAATGTTTTGTTTAATTTCTCTTAACTTATCGTTACAACCCTACCAAGATAGATAACAACTTTGCCCGCTCTTAAGAAGCTTAGTCTCTGTACAGTTTATTTACTCATGTGGAGTGACGACGCCGGCCGCAGACACGCGACTTACCGCGGGCTCAGCCGACTGGAACGGCAGGCACTCGACGAGCAGCTCATCTGCTAGTCTACGAATTGCGGATTACAATTGCATATTAACTCTGTGCTCAACGAAACACTGTACAAATTCAACCTAGGATTGTATTCCACGTTCAGAATATTAATTTTGTTATATCGTGAGAATGAAACAGTTGTTTAAAACGCATGCCGGGTATTTAAGAATACTTCTTCAATTTATCAATTAAATAAATAAGTTACAAAAAAAAAGTAACTTTAACAAAAATAACTTATGGGAAAATTAGAATTGATTACACGCGTTTTAATCCTTTAATAAGTATTTGATTTAAATATGTCACACTCGCGTTAATAAACAAAGAAAATACAATGCACAGTAACTCTATCTGCGATACATAAAAATGATAAATGACAGCTAGATACCTAATCTAACAGCGTGACGAATTGCAATTAGCTCTCGGCCGCTATCGCAAAACTAATGATTACCCTTCTGTACCTATCTAACAATAAACTACGTGCCTTATGGTGGGAACGTGTTACACTCATTTATTGATAAATCATTTGTATATATAATTATATATATATATTTAGTCTGGCCATAAATATTGTTAGAATTAAAAATAAACAAAATATTACATTTGAATTTGGAATCTGTCATTTTTATTTGAATGTTCATTGAGTTTTCTCATTTTGGCGCCAATACAATCTACGATATTGAAATGGAGTGGGGTGATAAAGCGAACCGAATCACTGTGATTGCATTACACAATGTAGGTATGGAGCCAAATGCTATTTTTAACACTCACTATACGCTTGGTATTAGTAAAATGTTTGTGTACCGGGTAATTAATAGGTACAATAAGAAATCCGCTGTTTGTGACAGAAAAAGATCTGGCCGTCCGCGTAGAGTTCGTAGGAAAAAGGTGGGCAAAGCAGTAAGGGAAAGAATTCAAAGAAATCCTATCCGAAAGCAAATTTTATCTCGGGAGATGAAGATAGCACTTAGAACCATGTAGCGTAATGTTTGGGTGTAGGAGGTGACCCAGAATCTCAAGAAGAGAGCTTGTATGAAAGGTGTTGTTGGAAGTGAAAAAAGACGGGGAAGTATAGCAGGGCTATGGCAAAATGGGGAGGTAATCCCTTAGTTTTCGTCTGGGGACACAGTTGATTGTATGATGATTATAGTTAGGTCATATCGCACTCACCGCTTACCCCGAAGCTTGTACACGAGAGTTCTCGACTGGAGTCTGGAATCAGTTAAACGAGTCATTAACTCCGGAGGATGTATAGGCGAAACACGTGTCGAACAACTATACCGATCGTGTAGCGGTGAGTGTATTCTTAGATGGAGGACGGGGTTAACCGTTTATACTGTAAGCCATAGGGGAGGGACGGCCGGTGCATCATCACGTCGAAAGACATGCTCTGCTGGAGAAAGGACGCCCCCAAGATCTCCACGAATTAGTCTACATACACCATGCATGTATACTTAAGAAAACGTAGGAATTAACACTAAAGATTTCTTCTACTACTAAACTATTACTTAAGATTTATCACATTTAAATGACTATGGACTACCGCAACGTACCGCCTAATTCATTAAATTATCGTCCATGAATATGAAAACAGGCCAGGTTAATTACTTTAGTGTGAATGACAGACTAGGTACGTCTTTATATAAATGATCAAATGATTTTGTGTGTCAGTTTGTGTAAGTGTGCGTGCATTGCTCAAAATAGAGATTCAATTTCTTTCGACTTTTTCACAGCTGTCACAGTCTTTATATAAATGATCTAAGCCCTAAGTAAGTATATAGGCACACTTGCAAATTATCTAGAATCTGTGATAATGATAACACCAGGAAGGAATAAACATAAACTTGTTATGCCTACGTGCTACTCGGTTAAGTCGAGTTAGTAAGTCTTTTGTTGGGCGATAATATTTTGCTTTTCCAACAAGATCCCAGATCACGTACAAAAGAAATGTGTTACGAAGTTCAAAAGTATTTTTAAAAAACATTCCTATAACAACATTTTTATTCAAACGTTTAAGTCCAACGTCAATATCCACTCAACCGAAAATCAACGCCAAAGACTTGAGAGAAGAGATCAACCTACAACCTCAATTTTTTTAAACCTTTTCACAGCCGTCACAGTCTGATCTCGTATAAATTACTAAGACCTAAACAAATAAGGAGAGTTTTGTAGTGTTACTTTTGTATAGAATTTCGTATCTAAGGTTATTATGTACCTGTATCTATATCCCATTTAATAATAATAATAAAGCCTTTTTATTTCCTTAACTAACATAGTAATATAAAAAAAAATAAGAAATATGTATATACATTTAAATAATATTTTTATAGTTAAGGCCCCTGGTGGGTATAGGCCTTCTCCAACAATTTCCAGGTTGTTCTTGACTTTGCTTTCTGAGTCCAGTTTTCTCCAGCAATTTTTTTGATCTCATCAATCCATCGTTCCTTAGGGCGTCCTCTGGCTCTCTTGCCTCGTGGTCCAGACCAATTGATGACCAGCTTTGTTTGGTCCATCTGTTGATCTGGCCACATGACATCTATTACTTTTCTTTTATTGCGGATGTTTTCTGATCTTCCCTTGTCCTTCAGCTTTATATTCATGATGCTTCTTTCCAATGCACGCTGGGCCTTCTGTATTTTATCCCTTGTATATTTATTAAATATCCATAGTTTGTGAACCGTAAGATAAGCAGGGGAGCAGACACCCATCCATAACTCTCTTCTTCAAATTTCAAGGGAAGCGTTGATTTAATTATTTCTTTTAGGCTCCAGAACTTACCCCATGTCATGTTTATCCTTCTGTCAATTTCATCTTTGTTTCTGGATTTGCTAAATAAATATCCCATTTAATACTATTAATCTTATCCACACAGGTATAGATCAAGCAACCTTTTTGGATGTCGAATCATTTCAAAATGGCAAATCGTTATAGATCAACTTGAAGGTCGCCGGCGTATCGTTTGTGTTATATTAATCTCACAAGTAAACAAACGGTCAGCTTTGGCGATATGTTAAAGTCAATGTGAAACAACCTAATATGTGATGTTTTCACAAATATTTGTATTGGTGAGTCTATTTTTAGGTGTAATGGTAGATGTTAAGTAATCATCGCCCTCGTGTTCTTTTGCGACACCAGAGAAGTTATAAATATAGCTGACCCGACAGACGTTGTTCTGTACATAATAAATAAAATAGTGTTTTTTTTTAAATCTGTCAATAATATATCACAGGAGAACTGTCAAACCGTGTGTCAGTAAATTCTGTCATAGAAAATATGTCCATACAAAACAAATATTGGAAATAAAAGTAATTATGTGTCCCGAACCGAAATAAAAACTATCCTGTCTCTCAAGTTGGACTAAACTGCACTCCATGAAGTAATCCCCATTAAAATCCGTTCGTTAGCGGGTCACTGAAAACAAACATTAGGACACTGGATTTATATATATTAAGATGTGTTATTTTAAAGTACGCAATTTACAAGCTCATTGTGGGTCATTAACGCTGAGATCTATAGAGCTAACTTAGACATTGCTCAGACTTACATAAAAATTTGCTGAGTGTGATAAAAGTTGGTTCTACAAAGTGATAACTGAACTGATACAAAGTTTGTATGGAAATTGCAATTCACGCGTCCCAATATTCAGCTTCAGATTATTGACACCTAATTACTGACAGTAGAAGGTAGTAATTTCTCTCTATCTGTAGATAGTATATTGGGAACGGCCGTTGGTTTAGGCTCCGTATAATTTCAGATGTCAATTGCTTAGATAAGTTATACGAGTACATCCAGATAGAGTCTCTTGCTGTTAGACAACCGATAAAAACAGGCCAGCAATACTAGTATCTAGACGTATAAATGATATAAGGTCAATCGACTATAGAAACGTAATCAAAGGTTACGCTCAACTCAGCTTAGTTTTACGTAAGTTAAGCCTGAGTAAAGTCTTAGTACGCTCTATAGATCTAAGCCTAAGTCCTCTAGGTACCACTCGATCGCTTGGCGTTGCGTAGAAACGTCGCTTCGTTGTGTATCATCATCCACAAGGAACTTCCTACCGTTATACGCCTATCTAAAAGGTCTTTTTCATGTTTCACAACGGTGTTTAAGATACAACTTCAAAAGTGGCTTCGTGGCGAACATACGTTTTACTCAGTGGCGGAGTTTTACAGAATGCCAGCTATTTGACTAGGTAATACTTACATAGGTTCACTTATTTTACAAAGTGTATTTTTTTTTTTTAAATAACAACAATTACATAATATTGTATTATTATGAGTTGGGTACTTCCCTACCTATTTAAAATGATAGTTAGAATTTTAATATAGTTATATTTTGACTTGTAACAATGGTGTTATTGATAAATGATTTGATTTGATATGAAAATAAGCGATGAGACGAGCAGGACGATTAGGTGGCAATTGATACGCTCTGCCCATTACAACGCAGTGCCGCTCAGGATTCTTGAAAAACTCAGAAGTTCAGAGTGCCACTACACCTGCGCTTGTCACCTTGAGACATAAGATGTTAAGTCTCATTTGCGCAGTAATTTCACAGCTTCGGCGCCCTTCTGACTGAAACACTATAATGCTTTGTGGTACCCATAATCTAGCCGGCATCCTGTGCAAAGGAGCCTCACACTGGTTCAAGCGGAGAGTAAAGCGGTCAGAAACGCTTCTGCGATATCGCTGGTCTTGATAGGGAGTGGGTTATGCGGTGATCACTCAGCACCAATAACATGTAAGCTCGTTTGGCCGGTTTTTTTTATTTAATCGCCCTGCTTCCAGTTATATTAAAAGTCTTTTTCCTTTCTTTCGTTCTTTCATCGGAGAGCGGACAGGTCTATTTGGTCAGTATGGTTCCATATAAATATCCAGCCTTAGGGCTGTATATGCGTGATGAAATGTGCAGTATTAAAAGTAGTGGGCATTGGATTTGAGAAAGTCATAACCAGTTGGAGTTAACCAATATGTGAACGCCCACTTATAGGCCATTAGCATTTTTCGGCATCATTGAGTGACATTGCGGACATCCTTGGCACACTAATGCGTCTCAATTAATCGTTTAATATCATCGGTGTTTATATGATTCAGCTATTACTAGTCATCTGTCCATATATCGTGCGGGTATAGAGGCAATTAAGATTTGTCGAGCCTAGCTTCATTATTATTACGTCAAACCGTGAAATAAAATAATCTTGTATTGTATAAACAATTTGTTATTTTTGAAGTTATAGATACTTCGTAGTACGTAGGAGTAGGTAGTACCTAGGCATAACATGACGACCTGTATAGCCGAGTGGTTAGCGATCCTACCTACTAAGCTAGAGGTCCCGGGTTCAAATCCCGGTAAGTGCAATCATTTATATGATGAATATGGATGTTGAAATGTATTTAAGAATGTTAATATGAATTTATGTATGTTTAAGTAAGTATATTGTATTAAATATATCATTGTCTTGTAACCCATAACAAAGGCTATATAATATACTTAACTTGGGGCAAGATAATTTGTGTAAAAAGTGTGTCAATAACAAGTTTATGTTTGTTCCTTCCTGGTGTTATCATTATGTAGGGGCTATGGCACTTTAACCTTCCCTACATTTGGTATAAAATGTTAAAGTGGAACGATGAGTTATGATGAATAAAATCGTTCCTATTGAGTGATGAATGATAACTGACTTTATTTCTTTAGAAAAATTAAATGCACGCGTTTATGAATCGCGGCAAATGACAATGAAAATGCTAACAACAACATTATGTACCCAACGGCTTACAACTCGTACATCCTGCGCCTCCCGAAAGAAGGCGAGATTAATCTTAAAAGTAACTTATTTAAGAAATTATTTGATACAAATATTAAAATGTAAAATTCTGTTTCACAACTTAATTGATGGCTCAGACTTGCTGACGAAATTGTGTATTAATGTACCTCGAAGTGCCCCTCGAAGCCAACGTCCATTTGTTGCACAAATGATAGTAAATATACAAACCTGGGTAAAAAATCTCCAATCGAGCGAATGGCAAGAGAATATAATGAGTACCTAAATAAAATATCAGACTTGGACATTGGTGCAGATGGGTTTGCAACATTTATAAATAAATATGCTTAAAATTTAAAAGAAGTAAATGCTGTTGTTTTGTGTTGGACTTAATTTTCATTTTATCATAATATTTAGATAAACTGTAATTTTACTAACATAATATTTAACTATTGTAATCGAAGTTGTATAATATGGTCGGGAAGGTATCAGATAATGAAAGATGTGTAACCCTGTAAGTTATATGTACACTCAGATATATATATTTTTTATTTTTGTATGTAATTTATGTATTAGTGTGCGATTGTTGAGTTTCCGAATAAATAAATATACAAAAGTTATGGTTAAAAATATGTAATATAAATAAGAAAACAAAAATATAACACGGTTGAAAAGAACAAAAAGTTACACATGTTGTCAGAAATAAGTATAGGTAAATTAGCCATTAAATGTCATTATCTAATGGAACGAGTCATCATGGGGAAAGTGGCTTTACCTAGACTTAACACAGATTGTCTAATTTCATGGTTATCACAGATTCTAGATATTTGCAAGTGTGCCTATGTACCTACCTTAGGGCTTAGATCATTTATATATAGACTGCGACAGCTGTGAAAACGTCAAAAAAAATTAAACCTTTATTTTAAGCAATGCACGCACACTAACCCAAAGTGACATACAAATCGCGAGTGTAAGACGTAGCTTGTCACTCACACTAAAGTAATATATCTGGCCTGTTTTTTTCGGTTGTCTAGCAGCAGGAGGCTCTATCTAGACGTATAAATTATCTAAGATAAATACATAGCATTATCAAGTTGTAGTTACTCGATCAAGTGGCGCGTCATCGTCGTAGTGGCCCATACAGATCGGCCTCAAATGTGATAACTCCCACGACATAACTTCCCTCCCACTGCAGCACCGGCGACTCAAACGAGCATTCTTCGCATTGTTCACTGTTTACATAACTGTAGCAGGCGGTTGTGTGCCCTGTCGACTTCGATCGAAATCTGTCTGAACTATTTAACAAGGTCGATATTATTTCATTAATAAATACATTCAAATTCTACATTCATACCAATATTCGTATTTATGAATATTGGTATGAATGTAGAATATTCGTATTATGGACACCAGCATGGTTTATTTGTAACAGATATATATATCAGTAAACGGAAAAGTAAAAGATAGGACAACCCTGGGAGATTATTTTTTACACAATATACGATAATCTGAAAACCCTGTATAAGGTTTGGTGGTTTCTAATTTTCCACACTTGGGAGTTGGTTGGGTTACTTATACTAAGACTGGTTAAGGTTGTTCTAATTTTTCGCACTTAGGCTGAGATAGATATAGATCTCGGCCTTAAACAAGATTTTACACACCACTTTTTTATGCTTTATATGATGATACCGATGATTATAATCCGATTTCCGTGATTTTTCTTTAGTTTGATCCAGAATGTTTGCCAAATCTTGTACCTTCAATATTAATAAAATACTATTATTTTATGTGCTACCTATTGATAGGTTTGAAGTCGGTGCCTCCTCGCCAAGCGTGACTTTGGTAGGGATAGCTTCGTCTAGAACCAAACAACCCAAGCGGGGAAGCACCGACTTATATCCTATCAAATGGTAGCACATACAAATAATAAGTATTTTATTACTATTAAAGGTATAAGATTTTCATAAGAGGTGTATTAAATTAAATCTCAAAAAATTTTTCTTGTATTCTCTCACTTCGTCGTCACTTCTCTCGTCTCAAAAGTTTTTTTAAACGTAGTATTTTTTTATCCTAAGAATACCATATCTGTGTTTGCTAAACATCTATTAAAAAAACTGAAATTCGACACTTCAATATACTACAAAAACAATGAAGCTAGCTATCTACAGCTGTAATCAAAATCCTTCTTATTTTCTTATCTTCTGAGCGAGTACATATTTGTCCTATTATATCCAGTCACAAGTTAGATGTTGTGAGAGAGCCCTTGAGATCGGCCGGTAATCGAATCCGAATCCTTTCACTTTTACCAAGACTCGGGCGCGGCGTCGACTTTCACGTTTGATACATTGCCTCGTGGGACTCAAACAATAGTGACTTATGTCTGCGTGTTTTTATGTGTTGTTGCGTGTTATGTCGTGCTGTTATCGAATAGCTTTCTTCATAGCATAAGACTATGGAGTATACTTTTTTTTGCGCGAAGATTCAAGACAATTGAGGCAAAGGCAACGTGGTTACGTTAACAATAAGGCCGGGCAATAAGAATAACTTAACATATCCATTACGTGATTTTTTGTAATGGACAGTCACATAGTTATAAAAATAAAAGTAATTCTACTGCACTGTACTTAGATTAAGAATTGGTCTCCGCTGCGCTCCAACTAGATACAGGCAGGCGTAATTGCTAAATGCGACAACTAAGTCCGTCTAAGCCGGTCTCGAACTATTTGTGAGGTTGTCGTACCACATGTTCTGTTAAACTTTGCTAATAATTGAAACTAAAATATACCGGGTTGCGAGTAAAACTTTGAAAAAATAATACTACAAGAAATGAGAAAGATACTGGGATCACAGCAAGTACCTATTTTGTATTTTATTAATTCCAATGTAAAATAACACAAAGCGTACAAAATACATGCGTTACAAAATTTGAAAGATGCCATTGAGTGTCAAGATGCAAGCATCTAATAGTTGCCGTAAGAAAAAAACTATCGTTCTTAGGTAGTGCGGTATTTAGTTAGAGTGCAGCGGAGACCAATCCTTAATCTGAGGCACTGTATGTATATCCTATTAATATTATAAATGTGAAAGTTTGTATGTCTGGATGTATATTGAACTTCTTTAACGCAAAAACTACTGAATGGATTTTGATGAAACTTTGCAATAATATAGCTTACACACCAGAATAACATATAGGCTATAATTTATAAAAATATTGTGTGAATTATCTATACATTTAAATAAAAATTGGATATTATGAATATATATACGGTACACATACACCAAAATAATATTTTTTACAATTTTTGTCTGTCTTTCTGTCTGTTTGTTCCGGCTAATCTCTGAAATGGCTGGACCGATTTTGACGGGACTTTTATTGGCAGGTAGCTGATGTAATAAGAAGTAACTTAGGCTACGTTTATTTTAGAAAAATAAAGTAATGTTGCAATGTCCAAGAAACGGTCTAACTCTAAAATAATGTATATGACAAAACAACATTTGCTGGGTCAGCTAGTACACTATACAATTAAAATTATTCGTGTATTTGGTGCTTCTTTATTTCTTGTAAGTTCGTTTGCCAGTTAACAAAGGCCTTCAACCAACCAACTCTATTCTGGTCTATCTCAACTACAAAGTTACTTACATATTAAAACTTTCAGAAATACCCCCAAAATAATAAGTATGGACATAATACTTCGAAATAAAAAAATCTACGTGCCGCTTAAGTTATGAATCTACATAAATGTTAAAAAAGGAATCTTTTCAATGGCAGTAGTGGGGGCGGAGTAGCGCGGGGTCAGAAAAGGTAAATGGAAGAGGAGGACAAACGAGCGTACGAGTCGCCTGATGTTAAGTGATCACCGCCGCCCACATTCTCCTGCAATACCAGGGGAATCACAGGGGCGACGCACCCATGTTTTATCGTCCTGGATCGCACAAGGAAAGTCATTCTATAGTTGGGTTGTTGGGAAAAAGTTCCTTAAACACACATGCACATGGCGAAGATAAAAATTTGTCGCGTGTCGTGAGACAGCGGAATTCAGCGGCAGGAATCAGGTCACCAGCTCTTTGGAACCCAAATGCGGTAGAAGACACACTATGACGACGCCTCTTTTCAACGCCAAGTGATCTAGATTCTAGCCGTTCATAGAGCACTGGAATTCGACAATTCGAGCAGCACTGCGTTGTATTGTAATTATTGTTCAAGTATATTATAATCAATTAAGAATCAGGCATTCTGCTTTAGATCCTCAACCACTGTTCGATGTAGCCACGTAACACCAGTGCACCATCAGCTCGATCCGTCATTTACATACCACCCGGAAACGTTAAGTTTAGTGTGCAGTTGGTCTGAATATTAAAACCCTTCACAGTATTTGTTCCGTATTCCGTACTTGAATAGCTTGTGTAGGTTTATTGTATCTAACGCGACAAAAGCTATAAAACGAACATTTCACCGCAATGTGCGTTTCCTTTCCGTGATTGATCAATTACGGGCGTGTGTTCGCGTCGCACAAATATGGCGTCTCGTTTCCCGCGCGCGCCTCGCTTCCGGTTGAGATGGCGGCGCTTCCGCAGTTGTCACCTTATATGGGATAATAACGGTGTTTGTGTTTTTAGAGAGATGCCGTTCTGAATGACTATTGAGCGCCCACATTGTTATGAAATTTATTAGTATTACTCATCAATATGTTATGTTTTTAAAGTGATAACCCTCACTTCTAGGATTAATACACAAATAAAATTTGATAAACAAAATTTTATGAACGATGCGGGATTCGTCCCACGAACTCCGGCGTTCCGTGCCGGTGCTCTAACCAACTGAGCTAACCGTTCGAGTACCGCCTCGTTACAAAATTCTGTTTGCTTTGTTCAACTCTCAGGTTGTGGCTCTCAGTAGATCCTGTAGATGCCACAACCTGAGAGTTGAACAAAGCAAACAAGATTTTATAACGATATGTTACTCGAACGGTTAGCTCAGTTTGTGTGTATTCGAAGGGTAACCAACCGGGCAACCCTTTTGCTTACTTTCCGATGTACGTCGGTCTGTTAGTAGGCTGTATCGCATAAACCGCCAAAGCTAGATAACTGAGATTTGTCAAAGTACGTATGTATATAGCGATAATAATAAAATAATATAATACATTGTCAAAATTTCCGTTGTCAAGTGCCGTTATTTGTTATTTCAATGCTTAGCTCTTAGATAATTTATACGTCTAGACAGAGTCTCTTGCTGCTAAACACGAAGAAAACCGGCCAGGTTTATTACTTAAGTGTGTGTGACAAGCTACGCCTTACTAGTATTCGTGTATTGCTGAAAATAGAGGTTAACTGTCGACCTTAATATTTTTCGACGTTTTAACAGCTATCTGAACGTATAAATGATAGTATTTTCTTGGATTAACGCGAGTGTTACACATTAAAATAAAACACTTTTAACACGCGCCTCCGGAAAACTAGATCTGGAAAGATCTTGAAACGTCTTTTTTAGTAAAATAATAATAGAACATGCGTTTTAATCCTTTAACAGTGTTTTTATTTAAACGTATTTAAATGATAAAAGGCTTCGCTTGTAAATTTATATCGAAACAAATAAATACATTTATATGGTAATGTGTGTCTCGGTCTTATAATTAATGACACTGCGATGTGATCGCTCCGACCATAATATATTGAACAATTCCAATCATTTGAGCGAACACAAATATGGCATCGAACAATTAGCGCCGGTCCGGGCATTAATTGAAATGAAACAATTCCAGAGAAAGTCGATCTAACCGTTCGCGGAATCACTTTCTTCGGTTACTAATCGGTGGGCGTTCGAGATGTTGACAAATCTCGATAGTTCTCGACGTAATATTGAATCGACTTGAAGATTGAAAACTAAAATATCGTCAATTGTTTCTGGGTTGAGAAAATAAACTCTAGAAACTGTATTCCAGTTACAACACAGAATACATAATAGTACAGGTACAGAAGCGTAACATCAAATGGACGAAGCAGAAAGGACTCAAACCACACAAAGGCACTTTTGAGTTATAGGCATTAGAAGTTTCAGCTCTAAATAATCTTCCATAAAATAGGGTTTTCACTACATGACAGCTTCGACCTTCAGGAGTACGATGGCATACTTAACTCTATTTCGACCAAAGTGTGGTTTGAGTCCTTTCTAGGGCTTCCAATCCCGCGGCCTGTATTCAATCTCGGCATTTGTGGGCCTACGAATTTTCAATCCCGCGGGATCTCGGTATTTGCGGGATCCGCATATTGAAAATATGCACATTTTAAAACAATGAATTTATCAACCCCACATTTATTAACGTACATATTACTATTAAAATGGGATCAATCAAATTATACTGTTTTTTTTTTTCACAAAAAAACAATAACAAATTCTGAATAAAAAGTAAATGAAAACAAAACAAATCGTTTTCAAAAAATACACAAAGCCAAGGTAAAAAATCAACAAAAAAAAAACAAATTTTAAACTGATAAATTATTACTTAATTATTAAGTTTGTCAGCTTTTAATCTTAACTGAAAATGTTTGCGAAGGAAACACAACATGTCCAAACTGTCGTCTGCCAAACTACTGCGTATTTTACGTACACATTATAGCCTGCAGCAGAAAATGCCCTTTCTGCTTCCACACTTGTGGGCGGTATGAAAGATTCATTCACGTACCAACCCTTAAAAGGATGTATCAATAAACTTCACGAAAATACGATCAGTTAATAACTTGAGTTATTAAGAATAATATTACACACAGATAATCCTATTTTGCATCGAATGCACGCTCTTTTTCAGTCCCGCAATTCCCGCGGATCCCGCGCCCGTAATCCCGCATCTATTATATCATTGGAAGCCCTTGTCCTTTCTGCTTAACTACGTCCAATTGGTGGCAATAATTTGGGTGGTGGGGTTCACTTACCCGTGATTCGTACTTGTTAGTCCACGTAACCTTGGGTCTTAAATCGAGACTGATGTCTGAGGTGTCATCCGCAAAATCTATATGTGGCATTTCCCACCAGTACGGCTTTCAAGGCACGTTCTACAGACGACATCCCTCATGCGTTCAGACGCCTTCTTTTAAATACCCGGCACTCCTTCACTCTATCATATGGTGTTTACTGGAAACCACTAGATTGCTTTTGAGAAGGTCTTTCGAACTGTTACAATCTCTATATTTTGATTTGGCTATTTCACGAGCATACACAGTGTACACATACATGGGGCGATACAGTGTTATTTATGTAATTTTTTTTAAACATATCTTATTGTCCGTACAGCTATGCGCACTAGTTTTTGCGTAAAATTTCGATAGAAATTAATCGCATCGTATTTCGACGGGAACTGACGTTATCTAGAAAGATAAAGAAGGTGCGAAGCTTAAAAAGAGGGCCCTTCTCGGTCTGTCTATCGTCATTGATGGTAGATATATATATGAAAAAATTACAATAAAAACGATTAATAAAGTATATAGCTCCACCCACCCACTCTTTCATAAACAAAACTTATGTGAAATTATTATTAAATTAATACCTACTTAAGTTATTTTATACTTTTCAGTTTTTGAAGTCGGATTTTTTAAACGCAGGTAGATAGAAGGTAGTTTCTTTTTATTTTTTTACTTTTTACTGTCAGTTTAAAATAATAATATCTAATCAACCTGAATGAAAACTCCTAAAAACATCGTTCACAAAAAACAATTACATCATCCTCGTAAACAAAAATTATCATAAAACTACTGGGTACTACTATGTAAAATTTTTATGGGGCCAAATTGCATCTATTCCGTATCGAACTAAAGAAGAATTACGTAAATCGGATCATATATCTCAGCGTAATCGGTGTTCAAACATAGAAAAAAAATACCGATCGAATTGAGGACCTCCATTTAGAAGTCGCTTAAAGAACTCCAAAGTTATACTCCTGTGTGAATTATTTTATATATTCGGTATTGAAGCTCAAACAACACGTCTACCTTTAGGAGTTATCGCATCACTTGTCACAGTTTTTTCGCTCACCTATTTTCATTAAAGCAATTATTATCGTGTGCAGTGTTACTGAGTTGGTGTGTGGGTGTACACCACAGTATAGCAATACACAGTCTTCAGCTAGGGTCAAGAATCTACAGTTAGATAAAATATTTAAACTTGTGAATATTATATTTTATTACTTACTAGTCTGGACATAAATATTGTACCTTAAATACCTTTAAAAAAAATTAAATACAAATTTGGAACGCGTTTCTTATTATTTTAGATATTTCGATGATTCAATTGCGATAGTTTAGAAATACTTATGTTTTTTTTTATGGAATAGGAGGACAAACGAGTGTACGGGTCACCTGGTGTTAAGTGATCACCGCCGCCCACATTCTCTTGTAACACCAGAGGAATCACAAGAGCGTGGCCGGCCTTTAAGGAAGGTGTAAGCGCTTTTTTTGAAGGTTTTTTTTTTGTAAAGTATGTACATATCTTAAGGAAATCAACTTGAGATTTTATTGAGAGAGAGAGAGTATACATAGGTTCACTTTGATGACTAGTAACAATTTCTTTCTTTATTTTTCTTATCTTGACAGTGATGGCATCAAGAATAGAACATGGCGTGTCCTTACATTTTTTCGCTTCTTCCATATTCGACATTCTATTCGTCATTCGTATACGATGGTGTACATTGTAAACTTATCAAACTTCTTTAACGAAATATTAAGTAAAGCAATTTGTTCATGTTTTAAAATATGAGGTTGGGGAGAGCCAAGTGTGGCAATGAGACAGTGAATTATTCGATTACCTTTCTTTTTTCTCTTTAAACTCTAAATCTAACATTATAATCAACCTAATTTTGTATGACTGTACTGTGGCGTAATCTAGTGATGTATTTATCGCACACGTTTTATTATACACGTTAATAACTTCAACCTTGTAACGTGTTATGATGGTAGGAAGTATGTGTTTGACGTTATCTTTAGTTACTTATTAATTTTGATCATCCACTAATCTATGATCCTCGTCATTAGATAATCCTGAGAATTTAAAGTAAAAAGGGTCGTATTTAAGAAAGTTTATTGAATTAGACGTTTTTTTGCGGATATCCATAATTATTGAAATTTTTGAGTTATCTTGAGTATAAATTCTACTAATATTTGACTTCAAGCAATTCGTCACGCGTTTCGCCTCTACACGATATCTTGAGGAGATGTTGACTCGCCAAAGGCTGGCACGAAACTGACTGCATGTGGGGGAATTTAAGATAACTCAAAAATTTGGATGGTCGTTTTATATTTATTTAACGAGATTATGGCCACGAGCACTAACTTGAAAATACTGTAGGGAATAACTTAATATATAGGTATAAATCCAGAGACCTGATTTTTGTTCCCAGTGAACTCCTTAACTAATGAAGGAATTTTATTATGGAATGGGGATTACTTTATGGAGTGCAGTTAAGTACAACTTGAGAGATAGTATAGTTTTTATTTCGATTTGGGATCCAAACTTATTTTTATTTCCAATATTTGTTTTGTATGGACATATTTTCGAGAGCATACCAGTGGGAGGCTCCTTTGCACAGGATGCCGGCTAGATTATGGGTACCAGAACGGCGCACATGCCGCATTATAGTATTTCTGCCGTGTAGCAGAAATGTGTTAGCGTTACTGTGTTTCGGTCTGAAGGGCGCCGTAGCTAGTGAAATTACTGGGCAAATGAGACTTAACATCTTATGTCTCAAGGTGACGAGCGCAGTTGTAGTGCCGCTCAGAATTTTTTGGGGTTTTTCAAGAATCCTGAGCGCACTGCATTGTGATGGGCAGGGCGCATCAATTACCATCAGCTGAACGTTCTGCTCGTCTCGTCCCTTATTTTCATTAAAAAAAAATACTAATATGTGAAATAATTCTCGATGTTTCGAAATATTATTGACAAATTCATAAAATACAGTATTTTATTTATTATATACAGAACAACGTCTGTCGGGTCAGCTAGTGTACTTTAAATATTTACCTTGTATACAGTTGTATACAGTTTTATTACTCTAACGTTTCAATGACTACGTAGGTATTGATTATCCAACAAAGTTGCTGTACCTATTCGACGACTTGTTACCAGCGTGAGTGGGTTATTATAATATAAAACTCAGATCGAACTAACTAAATATCAAGTGGTTTAACTCGAAAGTGAGTTCATTGAGTGCCGTGCCAGTGAGTGACGTCTACAATGATAACATGGCGTACATCGGGCCGAGGAACAGTGCGCCAGTCATCAAGGACAGCATACACACGCCCGCTTACGAGGTACGTGCAGTGTAACTAATAGATTACGGCGTGGTGACGATTTACTATTAAGTACCGAAGAATGCCTTACTCGTATATTTTTTCTGTGTTTCTTATGACTTATCACAAAAATCGTCACCTTTTTGCTCTTAATAGTGATTTTCATTATTATAACACTAGAAATAAGGGATTGTTTTAACTAATTCTAGCTTAAGGGGTAAAGTATACACTTATAATTAAGTCCCAGCCACTGTTCAGGCATTATCTATAAATAAATTTAAATGTTTTATTAAAAAATGAGTCTGTCGTGAATCCTATTACTCCACAGCTGAATATCTAAATGATCGGACAGCCTGGGACTAGGTTATGATAATTTTATAGCAATTATAATAACAGTACAATTGTATATTATTTTAAAAAAGCGAAAAATAAAAGAATGCTGGGAGAGTTTCTTGCGCCGAATTCTAAAGAAATCAATTTTCAACACCCCGACATCCTCCGTATCGCCAGGTCTGGTACCAAGCAACTACCATTTTTCCGCCATTTGGACAACGTTTACCTTTATCTTAATCTAAACAAAGTCCAAATTAATCTCTTCATCAACGTGATGTTGACTGGATTCAACAAAGCGTTTGATGAGTGTAGTTTTCCAGAGTGCTAGACGTTCCAGTGAGACGGCAGAAATGTTAAAAAAAAAATAGAAAACGAGAGCTTTATTAAATAATAATATTACCTCACAAAATATAATGTAATTAATTTGAAAATCCTAAAAACGTTAAGTAAACTAAAAAGTAAACACATTTTCTCAACCAATTTTATGGTGATGCAAAATAACACATAAATTTACCCTATCAAAAGATACGGCTATTTAGAAAGAAAGAAAAGAAAGAAAGAAAAAAAAAATGATTCATTAACATATTTGCACATGCAAAAATAGTAATCATACACATAGACAATAATAAACTTTGAACCAAAAAGGTCGTCTGCTCAACTTTATGTTGTGAAACTACGTCACAACGCTGATATTCTACAGACGCCTATGGGTTGGTTGCTACGTAAGTGAACATAAAATCAAATATTACAAACAGAAATAAAATTATGAACAGAAAATTGTGCACAAAATTATAATAGAGAAACAATACTCATACTTAAAAATTAAAATTAAGTAAACTGAAATAAAACAAGACATGTAACCCAATAATGTAAATCGTCATTTCACTTCAAATGCAAATTAATAGGTTGAGTCAACCGGCTGTCAATTACACGGACGGAGATTGTACACTTCGTTGACATCATTCGGATACATAACCCAAAGAAAAGGAAGCTAAAAGAAGTCTATATAATAAGTTAATTTGCAAGTCGGTTATACTATAAACAAGTTCCTACTTCGCGTAAAAGGCAGGTTGCAACGACAACCGTTTAAGGTGATCGGAAAAACAACAATAATTACTGGTCGGCGCGATCAGAATCAATTAAATGCGCGGCGCCTTAGTATTACCATCTACTTGTGACTAGATCTTTATAGAAGAAGGTTATTTATTTGAAGACGGCGAGACTGTTAATTTAACAGTCATGTAATATGAGAGAATGAAATAAAGAACCAAAAATTGGTTATTTTGTAACACAGCGTGGAATAAATACTTTGGGAAGTATTTTAAATTTTTGTGCAATACTTTGCAAATAATACGCGTACCACTTTCTGCGGTCAATACGAGGGCTGCACTAAAAGTATCGGGAATCAAGGACTATTTAAAAATGTATTTATTGTTTTTCGAAGTATTCACCGCGAAATCTGACACATTTTTCCATACGATGGAACCAATCATTGAAGCAACCATTCCATTCGGAAGTTGGGGTCACCAAAATGGTCGTTTTGTAGGCGTCCACGGCTTCTTCAGGTGATGAAAATCTCTGACCACGCAATTTATTCTTTATGTTAGTAAAAAGGAAAGTATAGAAATCATTCGGGCTTAGGTAGGGGCTGTACGGCGGATGGTCTAATAATTCTATGTTTTCTTGCTCTAAAAACTCTTTTGTTCTGTGCGCGGTGTGAGAACTCGCATTTTCGTGATGGAGGATGATGCGGCGGTTGCAGTTCTCTTTACGGAGTTGAGAAACTACCTGTGGCAAACAAATGCTAGCATACCATTCTGCATTAACCGTTCTTTGTCCCTCAAGAGGAATAGTCGCAACATCCGCTTTTGGAGACAAACGTGGCCACCATTTTTGTTGTAACATTCCGTGAACGAAAAAATTTTTGTTGGCTTTAACTCATTTTCGAACACCCAAACTCGTGACTGGTTTTTTGTTTCGGGTTCGTTCCTATATCCAGGATTCGTCACCTGATATGATGTTGTATACAGCATTTGAGGATCCTGCGTGGAATCTTTCGAGAGTTCTGACGGACCAAGTAACGCGAGCCGCTTTTTGCTCTTCACAGAGCGAATGCGGTATCCATCGGGAAACAACTTTTTTATTAACCTTACCTAATTGTTCATGCAAGATTATTTGTATTTGACTCATGCCAATGTCTAAAGTTGCCTGAATTTCGCGGTATGTCACATGTGTGTGACTGCAGTTTTTGGACGACCTTGACGGGGGTCATCACTGAGCTTGACACGTTCACGTTGAAATTCAGCAAACCAGCGATAAATTGTGGCTTTGGATTGGGCTTCATCACCAAATGCAGAAATCATCCGGTCAACACACTGTTTCTGTGTTAAACTAGTTCGAAAGTCATTACAAATCATCGCTCTAGAATTTTCTCGAGTCAATTCCATTTTCTCAACGACTAAACAAGTTTGAAAAGACCTTGTGACAAGACCGAGAATCTTTTTAAATAAATAAATGGTATTCGATTTTTAAAACCAAGGAGTTTTCAATTAAAAAGATTTTAATATGACAGGAACAGTGGAAATATTCCATTCCCGATACTTTTAGTGCAGCCCTCGTACAAATACGAATTCTTTAATTTAATACTTTTTTATCAACAACTTTTTTGTTTTTCCATCCTTTGCTTTCATTTTTCTTTGCATTTTACATAAATATTTTGCGGTTTCGATACTCGTGAGTACGCCATATAAAGTTGCCCATTGGATAAACAATTTTTTCGTGATTTACTCCTGTAACTTTTAAGCGATCTATCTTTTGTACCGAATAAAAACAAAACGGAATTCGCAGTTAGGTGTGATAGCGTGACATTGTTAGAATTTCCATACGAACTTTCATCCCCCCCACAATCCCCACACAGTATGAAATTTCAAAAACACTAGAGCACATATTTATGTAATTCTTATCAAGTGCCTAAATACAAAGTTTCATTGTGTCAATATTTTGATTTTATACGTCACCAAATGGTTCCAATTTAACAGGTTTGCTGGTTTGAAAACGTGCGCTGTTCTTGTGTTAGGCCATTTAGTCCGTCGACTAAGAGCAGAATTTGTTTGGATGGTGATTTGAGATCACGGATCTGAAACTTCGGAGTTTTTTGTGAACCATGGTTTTAAAAATTCTGTGTTCAGATCTTGGTATGATTTTTATTTTTCAAGCAGATCCCCACAGTTGGATACCATAGGTCCATATCAGTTTCAGGATAGTATTAAAATAGGAACTTATTGTCGCCTGACAATATTGAGTTGCTGCCCAACAACCAGTAGAGTCTCCGGTATAAATCGAGGTTGAGGTGGTCTCCCTTTGTTTGGATGTGTTTCTTCCATGTCAGTCTAAGACATAAGTGCATTCCAAGATATTTGATATAAGTATCTTATTTAATTAAATTACCGCGGAGTATTTCGGTCTGTATCTATGAAAGAGCAATGTGGAGTGAGTAAATATTGAACTGGTTTGGTCGTGTAGAAGAGGATGGATAAATGTAGATTGACTTTAATGAGCTAATGTTGGAAAAATTCGAGCTTTCCACGATCAGGTCGGAGATGTATTAAGAGGGGGCCAGGTCGTGAGTGCCAAGAACATATATATGTATGAAAAGTTTGATGCGAGGGGAAGAAGCAAAGCAAATATTTGTATTTTTGTTTGTGGTGAATAAATACAAAAGCTGCTTTTAATAGTCCTGTCGACGTAGTCGAATTCCTTTTTATCACTTTATAGCGCGGGCCGTTTGTCTTATAAAAATAAGACATCTCTACGGAAACTGCTAAAAGTTAAACCTCGTAGTTGATGTTGGCTTACAATACTTTGCTGATACAAAAAGAGAAGGAGTTAAATTTTTTATCTACACCCATGCTTTAAATTCTCTATTAAAGATTCTAAAACAGTTAGCTTATTGCCAACATTTAAAACACCCATTGTCCTAATAACCATTACATCATCCAAACGAGTGTTGTAATGAAATTCAGTACAACATTATATCATCCGTTTTCATTATAACTCTCGATTGGATGATATTATGGCTAGGAATGGCTTTTTTAATGTTAGCAGTAAGCTAGCTGTTTCAGAATCTTTTATAGAGGATTCATAGTATGGGTGTAGATAAAGTCTTGTATGCAACTGTTGATAATTAGGTATTTAAACACTCATGTGATACTATTCCCGCATCCATTTTTTAATACCCTTTATTACACAACAGTTGCATAAATAACTATACTGCAATAAAATTCAGACTGTAAAATATCGCGGCGAGTTTTTACAGTACGATTATGATCACTAACCATCAAATTAAAAAATTTTTCAAATTCAAATATTTTGATTCAAAATAGGATGTGACTTCACTTATTGAAAGTCAAAAAACTACCACCCATTCCATAATGAATGCCTCAGGCCTGAGAAGAACGGGCGCAACAAACTCAGCTGGCTTTTTCTTTCATCAAAAAATATGTTTACAAAGTAACATTGTACAATTAAACTTATTATTTAATAGCCTGAGGGCGGTCGCTCCATTCCCAATCTGTGATATCATTAAGAATGTCATTTATGTTATAGTAACCTTTACCACACAAACGTTTTTTAACAATTCTTTTGAATAACGTAATACTTTTGTTTTGGACATTTTCTGGGATCCTGTTGTAAAAGCATATACATCGCCCCACAAAAGACTTGCTAACTCGACTTAGCCGAGTAGTAGGCATTATAAAAGTGACCAAGTCATCAAGTGACCCGTACGCTCGTTTGTCCATCTTTTTCGTAAGAAACTATCAGAGGCAGACAAAAAGTTGTAGAATATGTTGGTGTGTCCCTGTCCCTGTTTCTAATGACGTTGTGTGTTTGGCCCTCGAAAGGAAGTCCTCGGTAATTGTTGCAGGTATAACTGAATAGCTTTCTCGACAATCACTGCACTTCGCCAGTAAGGTTAATTGACGCGCACGAGAGATATTGGTAAGTTAACTGTAGGCTGCGACATGTGAAAGTCTGGCACACTGGTAATGGGACATCGATTAGAGATGTTTATATCTGTGTCGTGGAGACTTCACGTAAAGGAAAATAGGATATTAGGCAAACATTTTGACAGCGGATGTATTATAGCTATAATAGCAGAATGGCTGCCATAATGTGCTAATAAACGTTTCTTTAGCAAAACTTTTCATATGCGAGTCAGACACTCACGACCGATTCTTTCCTTTGTAGGTATGAAAACTACTAGAAACTTTCATTTCCCTTACTCTTTTCAGTTAATCTAGCAAATTCATTACATACAATTACAAGAATATAAAATAAAATAATAAATGAGCCATTTATTTCTTGCTTTCACAAAGTTTTTTATGTGTTTTAAGTAGATTCAGTTAGCAAGAACCCCAAGAATTAAGGATTGGGTAAAGGCCTCCACGGGTTTATCCTGTGCTACGTCTATCCAGTGTGGGCCAGCTGTCCGTCTGTGGTCGTCTTCCCATCTGGTTAGTGGTCTCCCTCGGCTTCTCTTGCCCGCTGGGCCGCTCCACTATGTTACTGTCGCAGTCCATCTCTGGTCTGTACAGTGTACATCTCACGACATGGCCAGCCCATTTCCATTTTAGTTTTAATGCATAAGCTTTTTATTATCTTACTTTATCTATCTTCCTTATGTTAAACGAACTCCTCTCTAGTCCTCTTTACATAAGAATATATTACAATATTATTTACATTCTTACACACAGTTACTCCCACTCACGATTAGCGGCGAGCAATCTTCCTATTGCCCGAATGATATCATTTTGTTTCGAGAACGTATTATTGTAATAATTCTGACCTCTGCTTTAAGTGCCCTGAATTGGTGCAAAAAACTAGCCAAGTTCGAGTCGACTCACGCAGCAATGATATCAAAGTCAGAAGTAGTTTCTATGGTATCTACCTAGCAAGTGACAGAATGAGCACCTGGTGTTATAAATTACGCAAATTGCTAGGGTTACCGGCCGCCATCTTGGTGACGTCTAATCCAGCTTTACACTTCTGAAATCAGTACCGTTTGCAGCATCTGTTTGATGAATATTTACGAAGTTTTTGTTAATAATTAATTATATCTGACGCTTATTGTAAGAAAACGCGTAGGTTAAGAATTCACTCATTTTACATTTTATTTCAAGGTTATTGTTTTGTCTATGTTTATTATTATTTGGTTATCTGTTGTTACTAAGTGTTTTTATTCAATCGCGTTAAATGTGTTGGAAAATAATAAGGAACCGGTCAAATGTTAAAATATAACTTCTGTGGAATGAACTTCATGCCAGGACTGTAGTAAAGGTTAATATAACATATTATATCACTTTCTTAATAATACCACAGATTGGGAATGGAGCGACCGCGAGTTAAATAATAGATTTTGTTGAACGAATTTTTTTTTAAAAAAGGAGATGAAGCCCGCTGAGTTTTTTGCGCTCGTTAATATCCTGTTTTGAATGATCATATTTGAATTTGAATCGACGATACAACATAAAAGGGTTGGCAACACTCCTGTGATAAGGAGAGTTTCGATCGTTTGTCTTTTTTCATCGCTAGACATTTTTTTATGATAATTTCTCATATCAAAAATTAGGCCAGGCTTTATAATCGCAATGTCGGCGAACAGAGTCAAGTCATTTAAACAATACCGTTGACGTGTGGTACCCGCACCGGTTTGTGAGGACCGGTTCCCGAGTATCAGGGACGAGGACACGGCCTGCAAGGACGTTGGAACAATACCAGTTGTAAGACAAGTTTGCAGATACAAATAGCGCTGGTAATGTTTACTTTACACTGGGAGGCACTTTGCACAGGATACCGGCTAGATTATGGGTACCACAACGGCGCCTTTTTCTGTCGCGAAGCAGTAATGTAAAGGATTATTGTGTTTCGGTATGAAGAGCGCCGTAGCTAGTGAAATTACTGGGAAAATGAGACTCTCTAGGTGACGAGCGCAATTGTAGTGCCGCTTAGAATTTTTCTGTTTTTCAAAAACCCTAAGCGGCACTGCATTGTAACGGGCAGGGCTTATCAATTACCATCAGCTGAATTATCATAAACAAGGTCTCCACCCGCCCTAACAATTTGCATTTTTCTGTCATGAAGAAGAAATGTCCAAGCGCTATTGTGTTTCGGTTTGTAGGGCGCCGTCGCTAGTAAAGTAAGTGGGGTAGTCAGATTTAGAACCTGAATTGACTTTGAATACATAGACAAATCACATTGTATAAAAACAAAGCCGAAATATGGAACATGCCACAAATTACACCACAATAAGCTCCGACTGCTATATCTGTACATTGCCCCGTACTCCATTTGTTTAAAATATTCTTGCACAATGAGAAGCAATGTAAAAATCATTTCCAATTTCGCCTAATGCATATGGGGATAAAAATAATCGCAAATAGTCACCTCTATAACCTCTGAACAGGAATACGTGGAATCATCCTGTATTAAATATATACAGACGATTCGATGAATTGCAATCAAAATACTCGATCGTAAGAACTTCGAAGAATCATGAATCACACCGCGGACGTGTGTCTGTGTGTGTACGTTAAACGTCACAGGTTTCTTCGGGACCGGTTCCCGAGGTGCTCGAGCCAGGACTACAGCCAAGGACGACATGAGCATACCCATTGTAAGACGAGTAGGGGGAACTGATAATACGGGTGTCTTTATCTGTGATACAAAGCTTGGCGTGGATTCGCTTATGGTTTGTAAAGTGGCATTAGTACAGTTCATTGCAGTAGGTATTGTTTCACTGCGACCAATGTGATCTTTTGTAGTAGCCACTGTTAGCCACACAACTCACTGCCAATTTTCATTCTTTTCATGAACCTTATTATATATTTTGTAATGAGGTGACGTATCTCAAGTGATTGAAGAATTGTTCTTTCCAAAGATGCTACGTTTACGCATTAAATGACCACATTCAGAGAGGATGTGAAAAGGGGTTTCATCCGCATTATTACAGAATCTACACGTTCTGCAGTCCTATGTTTGAGAGGTGTTTCTTTCATCTGCAGCGCCCCGTTAGTGTCCTGGTTAGAATGCGTAAGTTTTCCCAACTTAACTCTATTTGAAGTTTGAAGGCTTGGATTAGGGTTTTGGAATGGATTAAATCCGGAGTGTTGTTCCAGAGTTTATAACACGCTTGCTTTTAGCACCAATTTTTGCAAGTTCGTCAGCACAATCATTACATTCGATCCCTACATGTCCTGGAACCCAATGAAGTGTAACTTTGTTAGTACTCTCAGAGTGTTCAGAATAGTCTAGCAGTTTTCTACAAGTCTTGAGACTGTTCTTTTGAGTCTCTAGTGGAGAGAACCAGCTGTGAATTCGCTTAAAGTGGAACGTTATTTAATAACACTACAAATAAAATCACATAAAATTGTGGTTGTGGAACCCCCTCAATAAGAGGTTGCTCACGTATTTTCTACAACTCCGAATGTTATTTGATATGGGAAATTTGATTGTTTATAAATAGTAGTTAATAATGGACACATCTAAGGAACCAAAAAGTCAGAGGTGCTAAAGCTTGAACTGCTGGCGATCTACCTCAAATTTAAGAGTACGATCGATCGACTATTCAAGAGATGCTTCAAGTATGTGTGAGGAAGGATTGTCGTCTAGGTAGAGTGTCACGATGACATAGATATTAGTTTTGCGCACAACAATATGCATTATTTTTGTCAACGTAAGTGTAGGTCTGCTCTAAAATATCAGTGAGAAAACTCATAATTATTCAAAATTGCGAGTTTATTGGTTACAAACACGTTGTAGTGTCTAAAGTTCTGAACTTAACTAAAGAGTGACTTTGGATGTTGAATCTGCATGACACTGCATCTACTGAGCATATTTTTCATAAGATGGTACGTAATTACCGATTTTAGCTACCTAAGATCAAACCTGTGAAAAGTTCTGTTGTTTCGTTCTCGAGATCGACTCAAAAAGAACTCGCGATCGATCGTTGGAGCACCCCTGCTTTAGGTGATGTCAAAGGTATGCAAACAAGCTATACGTAGCCCTTTCTCGCCTCTCAAAATTTGTATTCAGTAAATAAAATGCTGTAGGTACTGTAGTAGCGTGCGAGTCCTCCCTCACGCGTGGGATCGTTTCATAATCAAACAATGTAGAACTCTTCAATCCATTATATTCATTTTATAACTCAATACATTTTAAACTATATTTTATATTGGGCCGAAGGCCGACCGTTCTTACTTTACTTCATGATCTCTGTATCTGTTACTATTCGATTGTCTTCTTATTCGCGTCAATATTCAAACTTTTAACTATTTATTCTTTAACTTTAGCTTGACGGCCAACCATAGAACAATGAGTTCTTATATGCGGATAAGAACTCCTTGTTACAGTATCTTACCATACCTACTACATATTACATTACTTTTTTGACTTACTCGTGTAAGACATTGACTATTTGACGTTTGAGTGTGTTTGTTGCATCATTTTACATTTTACATATTATATTGTAATTGAAATGATCTGTAAATCTTGGTATAAAAGAGTGGGAATGAGTTTCTTGCTACTTCTTCTCATTAGCTCAACCCTTTACGAAGTAGATTCAGTAAGAAAAATATTTTTTTTTTGACATTCATAAGTGTCATTTCCGTGACCTACGTGAATAAACTGATTTTGATTTGATTTGATTATACTAAGCTAAGCGTATGAAGTAGAGGCGAGTAGGTAGTCATATACAAAAAGCTGTTTAATAGTTCTTTGGTGGCAAAAATATAGCAATTACATTCGTGTTAGATGAAATTATTCAATACTAATGAATAATGATTACATAATATAACCTTTTTTTTGCGCAACTCTGTAATAACGCGATGTGTTATTGTTGTATATGGAAAATCCTGTTTCTTTATCAATATTCATCAGTGTACACGCTGACAGTGAGACCATACCGCATTCAACGTCGTAACTCGAATATTCTTCATTATATTTATTTGATAAGATCTTTTCAGTGGTTTTTTCAAATTTTTCTTATGGCGGCCTAGAGAATAGCACGAAAGCTATGATGTCTCACGAGAGAGTATTACTTACAGAACATTTTCTTTACAGCTTCTTTATCTGTCCACTAATAATATTCAATTTAAATCGTACTCAGTTCGCTATTGCGGTGGATTCATATCATTGAAAAGTTTTGTAAAAGCAATAATTGATTCAGGATTCTGAGGCGCGCGAAAAAGTCAAAGGACATGGCATTTTTACGCTCTTTTTTTCTGGCTTTAGGGTCGCGTATAAATCTGAGAATGCCAATCTGACATTAAGAAATATTTAACTACCTACTTACTTTGTCTGATTATTATTTTTATATGCTTCTTTTCCTACGTTCAAATAAATGAAAATATATAGTTTGGCATATTCAAAACTACTTGCCTTAAATTAAAATTAATATAAATTAAATTGTTTTTTTTATGACAGCAAGGGACGAGACGAACGGGACGTTCAGCTGATAGTCATTAATACGCCCTGCTCATTACAATTCAGTGCCGATGGAAGGATTATTGAAAAACCCAAAAATTCTGAGCGGTACTACAAATGCGCTCGTCACCTGAGATGTTTAGTCTCATTTGCCCAATAATTTCACTAGCTACAACGCCCTTCAGACCGAAACACAGTAATGTTTACACATTACTGCTTCACGGCAGAAATAGGCGCTTTTTTTCCATAATCTAGCCGGCACCCTGTGCAAAGGAGCCCACTCGTCACACACTTCCAATTAGAGTTAACAAATATTACATTAATATCTCGAGTTTTAATCCTTTAAAAAGTGTTTTATTTATAAGATCATATTTCCGCCCATTGACGTTATGAATATATTGTCTGCAGATCAAGTTGGAGAGTGTGCTGGGTCTAACAGTGAGCAGTAATGCGGCGCTGGACTGCGACCCCAACACGGAGCTGGTGGCCTATCCTGCCGGGTAACTACATCCTCTTTGTTTCATGAAACTATATAAATGATTTGAGTTTTCTTTGGTGTTAATTCTGCCAATATTTGTCTTTAAACAACGACACGTGTTTCGCCTCTACACGAGGCATCCTCATGACGTGTTGTCTCGCCAAAATCTGGCACGATTCAGACAAATATTGGCGGAATTAACACTAAAGAAAACTCAAATCATTTATATAATTATGTATTTCTGCAAAGTAACGCCTACTTCAATAAATTTTCATGAAATTAGTTATTAACAGAAAAGCATGGAGTCAGTTGTCTCACTTCAAAAAAAAAAACTCAAAAACAGTAACGAGTTACAAGTGCAGTGTATACATTAATTTGAACACACTGTAAATAATCATCATCAGACGAAAGACGTCCTGGACAAAAGCCTCCCCCAAAGATCTCCACGTCGATCGGTCCTGTGCAGCCCTCATCCAACGTATTTCGGCGATGTTGACCAGATCGTCGGTCCATCTTGCGGGGGGCATCGTGTCTTGCAACATCTTGTCAAATTATATTAACAAGTTTTTTTCTTAAGTTGACATTAATATTTTTAGCCTAATGATTTAAATATAGAAATATTATTATGTTTGTAATATAGTATATGATACGTATTACCTAATAATTCTACGAAACTACCATACCTGACCTAGATTTAGTTATCTGTGGCACCAAAACAACAACGCTTTTTTAGGCCATAGAGTATATATATAATGAAAATGATCTTTGAGGCTCTTTTACGCCTAAACAACTAATCGTATCGACATGAAACTACCACCATTCGATGCGAAATTTATTGTAGATGGTTTATGTCTACTTATTTTTTTATTTTATTTGTAATAAGATGAATAAAAATTAAAATATTTCCTTTTAAAATTCGCCCAGCAAAGCGGGCGGGAACGGTTTATATAAGTGTTCGTGGCTGTATAAATGACAGATAAAAGTAGAGGAGTAGAAATAGTAGATTGTTAACCGAGGGTCGAAAGAATCAATTCCCGAGGTATTTAGACACATAGCTATAGTCCGAGTAGGAATTGATTCTTTTACCCGTGTTAAACACTCTACTTTTCATTTCGATTGTGAGGAAAATAAAACTATTTGTTTATCTAAACTATTCATGGATAATATGTAATAATATAAGTAGTACCTATTTAAAATTAATTAACAAATTAGGACAATTTATGTCGACTTTTTGAATTTAAAAATATGGAAATCACCGCGTAATTGTTGCGGCTTATTCCGCTCAAAGAATTTGCGCTAAATTACCAATTAATAAACAATTTTACCAGTGCGAGGCACCTTTGCACAGGAAGCCGGCTAGATTATGGGTACCACAACGGCGCCTATTTCTGCCGTGAAGCAGTAATGTGTAAGCATTACTGTGTTTCGGTCTGAAGGGCGCCGTAGCTAGTGAAATTACTGGGCAAATGAGGCTTAACATCTTATGTCTCAAGGTGACGAGCGCAATTGTAGTGCCGCACAGAATTTTTGGGTTTTTTGAGAATCCTGAGCGGTACTGCATTGTCCTTCTGCTCTTTACGTCCTCCTCGTCTCGTCCCTTAATATCATAAAAAAAAACAATACTTTCCAAGAATGAGAAATGAAAAAGATTATTAACACGTCAGAACGACAGATGATCCGGCTGAGTGTCAACTAACACTCGAAACGGTGTATTTTAAATTGGATTCGCTGCAGTGCTGTCAACTCGGATTGGATTGCAGGCTCGAGTGGTTAACCTGGTCGCAGCTCGGATCAAGGTCTGCTCCAGTGACCTGTGTGAAACGCTTGCAATTCTGTTACCTGTGTGATCGGTTCGGATGTATATTGCTTGCATCATTTTTAAGTTTCCATTCCCGAAGTACGAGGTGTGTTCAAAAAATAACGAGAATTTTTGTTTTATGAAAAAAATCTTTATTTATTCATCAATATCTATTTTGTCCCCTTCAAAGTAATCCCCCTCGGATATAATACACTTGTGCCAACGCTTTTTCCAATCCTCGAAACACTTTTGAAACTCGATCTTTGTAATAGCTGTTAGCTCTTTCAGCGATTCGCTTTTAATGTCATCTATGCTTGTAAAACGACGGCCTTTTAATATTCTCTTTATTTTTGGAAATAGAAAAAAGTCACATGGAGCCATATCTGGCGAATATGGAGGCTCGTTACAGTTTTGTTTTTGACCAAAAATTCACGAACTAGCAATGAAGTGTGAGCAGGTGCTTATCGCGGTGCAAAAGCCATGAATTGTTTTGCCACAAATCCGGGCGTTTTTTTCGGATTGCTTCACGCAAACGGCGTTGAGCTTGTAGGTAGTACTCCTTATTGATTGTTTGACCTTGTGGCAAGAATTCATGATGCACTATGCCATTAAAATCGAAGAACACAGTGAGCATAACCTTCACATTCGACCGCACTTGTCGAGCCTTTTTCGGTATTGGCGATCCAGAATGCCTCAACTGGGACGGTTGAGCCTTAGTTTCGATATCATATCCGTAAACCCATGTTTCGTCACCTGTTATAACACGTTTTAGTAGTTCTGCATCGTTATTAACTTCATTTAGCGACTCCTGAGCAACTTCCATTCGCCGCTGTTTTTGTTCGAAATTTAACAATTTTGGAACGAATTTTGCTGCCACACGTTTCATACCCAAAACATCCTAAAAAATTTCATGGCATGAGCCAACTGATATGCCAACATCATCAGCGACTTCTCGGATTGTGATTCCTTGCGATCGTTCATAACCATTTCTTTCACTTTTTTCACGTTTTCATCGGTTGTTGATGTGCTTGGGCGTCCGGGTCGTTCGTCATCTTCAACGTTTTCGCGGCCATCTTGGAAACGCTTATACCACTCGTAAATCCTTGCTTTACTCATAGCAGATTCACCATATCCCTTTGTTAACATTTTACAAACTTTACTACACTTTATTTCATTTTTTACGCAAAATTGAATACAAATTCTTTGATCCATTTTTTTTCACAATCGAAAATCGCCGAGCCCGAAAAACACGTCTAACGATAGCGGCTGCCATTCAAAAAGTAAGCAATGATTGCTGAAAATTTTATCGTACTTCAGGGGCATGTGTACCAACGTATTAAAAAATATTTTATACAGGCGGACTCTCCAAACCCGCGAAATTTAAAATTCTCGTTACTTTTTGAACATACCTCGTATAACCAACACGACTTCGCTCAGACTTTACTGACGTAAAACTTAGCTGAGTGTGATAAAACTCGAAATATAATTTGAATTTTGCATTAGCAACATAAATTCAGCTTGCAAAGATTATATGCTAAGCTAATACTCAGATAAGTTTAAGTTGAGTAAAATCTGAGTGCGCTTTATAGATTTCAGCCTAAGACTGCCCTGCCAGCGAGTCCATCTCTGAACTTTTTTTTTTCACAAACATAATTTCATAAACAAAATACATAATTCACCTAAAATCTAAATAATTAAATTTTCCGTAATTTATTATTTTGGAAAAATTTCGCTAGCGTAGGCTCTGACACCTACTTGTCCTGCGCCGGGCCGTAGACGCTTTGAACTTTTGAAGCGTATTTTTTTTAAATATAGTTTTTTTTTTAATTTTTAATTACATTGTTTCTTTTTTATGACTATAAGGAGCGAGACGAGCAGGACGTTTAGCTGATTGATACGCCCTGCCGATTACAAAGCAGTGCCGCTGCCGGATTCTTGAAAAACTCAAAAATTCTAAGCTGCACTACAATTGCGCTCGTCACCTTGAGACGAGATCGAATGTTTTTTTTTGTCAATATTAGAAATTATAAATATTATTTTTTAAATTAAAATTTACAAAAGAGAATTTATGAAATATTTATATTTTATGAAAAATATTAAGTATATTAAATTCTCAAATGACGTGTGGCAAATTAAAATGACACAATTTGTTATTGGTAAATATTAAAATTTCCTTCAAACGAATTAACATCAAAAATTGTAAATTAACAAAAATATAACAAATTATATTACTAACTCTGAACAACTTCTTAATATACGATGATTTACAAATTTATCACAAAATGTTTATTTTAAACTTAACTCACTGCTCGCACACTGTATACATATCAATGATAATGTACATACATACTCACGCCTTGTTACCGTCGGGGTAGGCAGAGAATAGAATGCCATTTGCTTCTATCCTTACAAACCTCACGCGCTTCCTCTACATTCATTACTCTTTTCATACATGCTCGCCGGTTGCGGGTGCTTCGGACCTCTCCTTTTCTCAAAACGTCCCCAATTTGGTCGACGAATGTTCTACGAGGTCTCCCGCGACCGACTTGCCCACACACACTTATATATTTGATGTGTCATTCTTTCTTCACTCATTCGCTCCACGTGTCCAAACCATTTCAGCATTCCTTTTTCAGTCCTTGTCACAACATCCTCTTTCAAGCCACAGCGCGCTCGTATTACCGCATTCGGAATTCTATCAGTCAGTCTTACCCCACACATACTACGCAGTGATCGCATCTCAACTGCGTTAATTCTGCTTTTATGCTTCTTCTGCCATACCCAACTCTCACTTCCATACATTAACGTGGCGACAAGCATTCCATTATGTACAGCCATTCGCGCTTCTATTGGCACAGTCTGACCGTAGATAATAGTCTTATAATGTAGATAAATAAAAAGATCTGGGTTTACTGTAGTACAAGGCGTCATGCGACAGAATTGCCATCTAAAGTTCTACCCCCTTATTCATAATAGTCTGCTAACTTAAAGCAGTGCTGATTCTCACTCTGTCTTCTTCTATTGACCTAAGTCAGAATGAGAAATAACACTCTGTAACAGCTGTGTTTTAAGTTAGCGGACTATTATGAATAAGGGGTCTAATATTTAACTATTAAACGAATACATCAACCAATAGCGTGTATTTTTTCTCGATCTCCCTTTCTCTCTTGCTCTCTCCCTGCTTGTGCTCCATGGCTGTGTGCTTCATGCTACGTTTGCCCTTTCTCAGTCTCTTTCAATCGCTCTCTCCCTTTTCTTGGACGAAAAGGTCCCACATTTTCGTGTCACTATGTAATAATAATATAGACACACTTTTTTACACAATTTATCTTGCCCCAAGTTAAGTATATATAGCCTGTGTTATGGGTTACAAGACAATGATATATTTAATACAATATACTTACTTAAACATACATAAATTCATATAAACATACATAAATACATTTAAACATCCATGACTCGGAAACAAACATCTATATTCTCATAAAAATGCTTGCACCTACCGGGGATTCGAACCCGGGACCTCTAGCTTAGTAGGTAGGATCGCTAACCACTAGGCTATACAGGTCGTCAAAATTATATATCCGTAGAAATTTTACCCACATGCGCGCATTGAAGTTTCACATCAATAAAAAGAAAAGTCTGTCTGCCGTCGAGACTAACTATGTATCGAAAAATATATAGTTTGCGGAAATGAAAACCGGTGTATCATTTTGTAGGGTTGGCGGTGACCACACCCGAACCACTCCCATATTGGGGCGCGTCCCCTTGAGCTCAAAATGTGTTTAAATGTATACCACCGTAGTGCTTATTGTGTGTGTCATAGACAACAAAGATATATTTTAATTAGGGCGTCAAAGGGACTGCTTGACAGTGTTGAACGAACTTGTAAATTAATTACTTTTCATCAGCAAAACAATCTTTGTATATAAAAATTTCGTGTCACATTGTTTGTCCGCGAACTCCTAAACTTCTGACCCGGTTTTAATCAAAATTTGCACATTGCACATTTGTATTCAAATTGAGAGATAGATTTTTGTTTCAATTATATTTCGTGAACCTTAATATTTTTTAATGTGAAATTGTATTTCTTACCCCCTTATTCATAATAGTCTGCTAACTTAAAGCATTGCTAATTCTTACTCTGTCTTCTTCTATTGACCTAAGTCAGAATGAAAACACTCCTTAGCGGTTGTTTAAAGTTAATTAATAGGTTAATTAATAATAATTCTTTGAGATTGATTTTGTATGATACTACTGTTGTGACATTATTTCTTTACAAGAATACGAAAGAACTAAATAATAATTGTAAAGATTGAACTTCTATAAAACTTTGTAATTAAAAAAAAAATAAGATATGAAATTATTTTCATATTCATTTGTTTAGGATAAGCGAAGCGCACCTGTCACCAGAGAGTTTGTATATGTATGGAGAGAATAAGGTAACCTTTTGATACCAACCACTAAATTTATTCCATTTTTATGGTACAAAGGCAGCAATATTTCAATACCGTAATAATTTCGCTCGTCTTGCGGTTAAACACTGTAGCAAAAACAGCTGCGAAATGATTATCTGTGGTTCTGTACACGCATAGATTCTTGTTTTATCTTTGATTTAAATTATCTTTAGTAATTGCCCAGTGGTTGGTGACCCTGCTAAGAGGTCCCGGGTTCGAATCCCGGTTGGTACAAACATTTATATGATGAATAATGGATGTTTGTTTCCGAGTCATGGATGTTTATATGTATTTATGTATGTTTAAGTTAGTATATTGTATTAAATATATCGTTCTCATGTGCCCATAGTACAGGCTATGTCTAGTTTGGGACAAGATAATTTGTGTAAGAGTGTGTCAATATTATTATTATTTATTTATCAATAATAAAATCCTATTGACGCTTCATTTGCACACCGTACCAAAGCGACAATGTGACGTCATCGACGTCAGGTCCTGAGATAATGTAACCGGGTAGTAGGTGTATAAAAAGTAATTGAAAAACTCGATTAGTTCTGACTTAAAACGGCAGTGTACTTCCACCTTTAAATCTCAAGGTGCCGAGCTCAATCGCAATGTCGCTCCCAGATCCTGAGCGGCACTGCATTTTGGCGGGCACTTTTCGAACGGTTCTTTCGTCTTGTCACTTCTTATCACAAACAAATACTTTTTCAGGTTTCATAAGTTCCTATGGACTGTATTTTAATTTAAAAACGTTTGGGCTTAGATTATTTATGCCTCTAGATAGAGTCTCTTGCTGTTAGACAACCGATAAAAACAGGCCAGGAATGTTTGTTTAGTGTGCGTGACAAGCTACGTCTTACACTCGCGATTTTTATAGGTTTGCGAGAGGTTAGTAATTATAAAGTCTATTTTTTCGACGTTTTCACAGATGTCGTAGTCTATCTAAATTCTAAACGTATAAATGATCTAAGCGTTTTAAATTTTAATACTGTAGGTACATTTTTGAAGTGAAAACTTCTTTAGCGGCGTTGAGCACTTTTCTTCGGATAAAATGTTAAACTCGCGTCAGGACACGTGGCCTGATCGAAAATTCGTAAGACAGTCGTTGAAATAATGGATGAAAGTTTATTTTTCTGAGAGATAAACTTTTTAATGTTAAATAATTGTAATACACATTAACCGCATAAATGCTGGTACTTTTATACTGATAATTTAAGCAATTTGTACGAAATTGGTCCCTAACCATTACAAAATATTCAAAAATGCACAACGTTATTGTTCAAGTTCAAGTGCAACCCGTATTTTTTTAAATAACGGTACACAAATATTTATTTTTATCAAAACTTATAAACGATGCGAAATTCGTGCTTGTTGAGATTACGTCTCCAACCCTCCTGACCAAACGGATGTTTTGGTTTGTCTGTTCAAAACTCAAGTTGCGGCTCCATCTGCTACTGGTTAAGCAATACTAATAACTTGTACCACACCAGAGCGGCTCTATACAGTATTTTAATTAATAATCCCACCCTGTTAATCGAAAAAAATAGACCCTTTGGTTTACGACAACTTGATATAAATCACAAATACATTTTACCAAAAATTAATAATAAATATGGGAAGAGAACTGTCAATTACGTAACACCAGATTACATTTACGAACTGCCCAAAGAGCTGCAAGAAATGTACATAAATACCACGAAAATCAAAACTCGCACTACAAAGCTGTGGAATGAGCTTCCTTGTGCGGTGTTTCCGGGACAATACGACATGGGTACCTTCAAAAAAAGCGCGTACACCTTCCTTAATGGCCGGCAACCTTCTTGTGATTCCTCTGGCGTTGCAAGAGAATGTGGGCGGCGGTGATCACTTAACACCAGGTGACCCGTACGCTCGTTTGTCCTCCTATTCCATAAAAAAAAATAAAAAGATACTTCCTGAAAAAAGAATAGAATTTGGAAAAAAAGAATTGAATGGCTCTAGGTACCCAGATAAACCCGTGAGGTTTTCGTGGTACTTATTTCATAAAAATGTATGTATTTGTACTGTATTGGCCAATAAACTAAAAAAAAAAATAAGTCGGCATCACCTTCAAAGGTAGTTTTAGTTAAAACGCAACTAAGACGTGCTGGAACAATATACCGCCACTTTTCAATGCCTTCGTATCTGTTAATTCGCTTAAATTAAAAATGAAAACATATCTATTAAATGAACATCGAAGTCAGTATTCCAGCATTAGTTGCTTTCAAAGGAGAAGCTTTTTCTTTTATTTTATTTTATTATTTGTCATTATTAGGTATTATTAATTGTAATTACTCTTTATATGTTTGTTCTTGTTTTTAAGTTTACTTTAGTAGTTAATTGTTTTTAAGTTTAGTTAGTATAGTAATAATTTAATTCAGGCGTGGTGTCCCCCTTGAGGTTACGTGTCACGCGAGGGTCACAGAAGATCAACGTTGCGACACATTTGTGTTGAAACACATGCCGAGTGGTTTTTTTTTGTTGCTTCTTTTTTTTATTTTTGTGTGTGTTGAAATAAATATTTTTCTTTCTTTCTTTCTATATATACATACCTACTGGTTGAGTTGGAAGTAAAATTCCAGATGTGCGGGTTCGAGTACCACGTTTTCGTTTAAATTGTAAAACATTATAATCCCTGCAATTTATGCAGAATAACGTATTTTGTTTAAAAGTTTTTTTTTCCGGGAGAAGGAAAATACATTTACGTATTTAGGTCGTGATAGAGCCGATATGTCGCAGTCAGATCGTAATCCACTACCGAATAAAATTTATAGTAGTTGCATAGCTTTTCCAGAGGATGTAAAAACGTAAGGAACTCTAACCTAACCGCACCGCTCCACAGTTCATTGACCCCGCCATGCCTGACGACCTTCGTAGGCCGAGACCTTTTATTGTTTTATTTATAACATGGTCTGACTTTGTCGTTTGAGATTTATAATTAAAAATATATACAATTTAAATGAGATTTTTTTTATGACAATAAGGGACGAGAACAGCAGGACGTTCAGCTGGTGGTAATTGATACGCGCTGCCCATTACAATGCAGTGCCACTCAGGATTCTTAAAAACCCAAACATTCTGAGCGGCACCTCAATTGCGCTTGTCACCTTGAGACATTGGATGTTAAGTCTCATTTGCCCAGTAATTTCACTAGCTACGGCGTCTTATTACTGCTTCACGGCAGAAATAGGCGCCGTTGTGGTACACATACTCAAGCCGGCATCCTGTGCAAAGGAGCCACCCACCGGTAAAATTGATTCTATTTTGAACTAAGTGCAGTTCTGATCGCGCATCTGGGGGTCCTGTACTGATAAAAGAATATAAGTCAATACCAACTTTATTAATATGAATTAATCCGTATTGAACAAGAATTACAACTGTCCGTCCTATGAACACCTTTCCGTTTATTATTCCGTTTTACCAGTGGTAGGCTCCTTTGTACAGGATGCCGGCTAACCACAACGGCGCCTATTTCTGCCGTGAAGCAGTAATGTGTAAGCATAACTGTGTTTCGGTCTGAAGGGCGCCGTAGCTAGTGAAATTACTGAGCAAACAACCTTGAGACATATGTCTCAACGTGAAGAGCGCATCTCAAGGTGAAGAGCGCAGTTGTTTTGCCGGTCATATTTGGATTTTTCAAGAATCCTGAGCGGCACAGCATTGTAATGGGCAGGGCGTATAAATTACCATCAGCTGAACGTAATGTTCGTCTCGTCCCTTATTGTCATAAAAAAGTACCTAATATGAGTAATGTATACGAGGCAGAGTCTTAGTGTATTACTAAGACTGCATTGATTACACTCGAGTACGGAACCCTATAAAACAATAAAACAGTCTCACTTGCATACACAAAGTCATCGCGTTTCATCAATGTACAGTAATCCTAGATATTGACAATCCATCGAAGTACCTCACCGGCTTGTCACGCTTATGTTGAATGTCGTGTGTCGGGCGCGAGAATGAATATTGACGACGCGTTAACAGTGACGGGTGACACTTGTAGTATGTTGATGAGCGGAGCGATTAATAAAATACTAGTTCAAAGAGGATGTAAATACTATGTCAGGAGGCGGGTCTGCCTAAGTTAAAATTAAAGTTGAGTGTAAATGGAAATAGCAGTATAGCGGTTGGCGACGAAGTATAATCCGGCTTAGTTTGAAAGCGAAAAGTTGCTTAAAACGTAGTGGATTTAGGCTGTCTCCTTTTTTTACAAGATTATAGCCGTCATCTGTCAATTTATGAATGTCTGCTTGTATGCAATACAATCGAGTGAATCGCCTTTTTCTCAGAGAGTTTCGCTAGGCTGCACTAGCTGGTGACCGGTGCGCATCGCTTCAAATAAACAATTAATGCATATCTATCATCGTTTTTATTAAATTCATCCAATTAAATTAAATTTATTCCATTCATTAAAATTATTATTTCGCTGTTCTCTGTTTTGTAATCAAATAATGTCACAGCAGAACTTTCAGACTGTGCGTTAATAATTTTTCTTATAGAAATATTTAGATAAAAATAAAATTTGAAATGAAAATAATTAATGGTCACAAATTGAAACAAAAACCGTAACTCTCAAGTCGATTCAAACTGCAGTCACTGTGCAAAAAATCATTAAAATCGGTTCAGTATCTTATATCTTTTTCCGTACCCTTTCCGTTCGCATTTTTTAATATTGGTTAGAATTAATTTATGTGTTGGGTCTACCATATAGCCATGCTATGCCATGCCACCCATGCTGAGGCGTTCATCAATTATCATCAGTGAAATATTCATGTGACCGAGAAATTTTGACACATACCTACCTATTCTGTAACGCGAAGCATAACATATTATATATGCTCCGTAATATAAAGAATCGTTCGATTCGAATCGAATATTAATAATATCTCCGTAAAAGAAAGATATATAAAGAAACAAAAACATTGTAAACCTCTCTGCGACAGCGCAGTCGGGTATAAAAGTCCGCTTCCCGCTCCGCTACACGCTGCTGACATATCGTCGTACGCGCACTTTCCTCGTATGTATGACACATGCGTACAGATGTTCTCACGGACACCTACACGCTCAGGAGGCGGTGGTCGGTACGCGGTGATATTTGGCGTGTGGTGATCATACATAGCATCCCGTACTCTATGAATACTTATCGGTGTTGTTGACCTGTCAATGTATTACCTACATTGAAAAGTGATATGAGTTAAATTAAAAAAAAAACTTAAAAACACGCATTTATAGAAAATCTAACTATAAAATAGAAAAGAAATTTAAAATTAACATCAATTCCTACCTTATAGGTGAAAGATGAAAATTGTATAAGTTGAAAAAAACTTATTTTGCAAATTGAAAAATTGAATAAATTAATGTATTGTCATCGGTCCTCGATAAATCTACGATGTTTGAATGAAATCTGGCCTTTTAAAGTGGGTCAAAATCGCGCCCAAATGAGTCGGTTACATACAACCATACATACAGGTGAAGCTATTAAAAAGTGTGTGAAATAACGGTGTGTGCGTAAAGATCTCATGACAGAAGTGAAAACTTTATCAAGACTTTCAGAGAATAATTTGTACTCAAATATCTGTAATTTTTTAACTAAAAACAAACGAAATAAATCAAGGTTGAAAATAACTTATTTCAGTGTTTTTCATACATAAATAGGTTAAGTTTTCGCTCCTTACGGTAGTTACTGAATGCCTATACTTTTTTTATGGAAAAGGAGGACCTGGGGTTAAGTGATCACCGTCGCCCATATTCACTCAACATCAGAGGAATTACAGGAGTGTTGCCGGCCCTTATTATTACCTTATTTCATATCGTCCCGGAAACACAATACAAGGAAGCTCATTCTACAGCTTTGTTGTACGTGGAAGAAAGTTCTTAGAAAACCGCACCTGTGTAGGATTGCCACACATCCAGATGGTGGGGATGATATTCTAATTTATGGCTTGTCGAAACAGCTCTTCGGAACACTTCCCGTCATAAATGCTAAGTTTAATAATAATAAATTCTGTTTTATTACTAGCGACCTTCCCAAAAATACCAAAAAACTCCAAAATTCCTGATTTATAGACGTTTGAATGAATGTATGTGATTGTAATTCCAGATGCACTGTGGTTCTGTACAACGTGCGCAAGAACCGGCAGTCACACGTGCTGAATGCGTCGCGGAAGAGCGTCACGTGCGTAGCTTTCTCTCCTGACGGTCGCTACCTGGCCACCGGGGAGTGTGGCCATGCGCCCGCCGTCCGCGTCTGGGACCTTCAGGTAGGCTCCCACATTAACACCTCTATCTACATCATCACATATTACCTCACTCTGGGCCTTATGAGAAAGCTCATGGTCGCTCAGAGGACAATGAAGAAGGCTATGCTCAGAGTTTCCCTGCGAGATCGAATCAGAAATGAGGAGTTCGGTAGGAGAACCAAAGTTACCGACATAGCCCAAATGATTGCGAAACTGAAATGGCAGTGGGCAGGGCACATCCGTATATCGACGGACTGATACCCGTTGGGGCAGTAAAGTCCTCGAATGGCAGGACCGATCGTCGTGGAAATCTTTGGGGGAGGCTTTTGTCCAGCAGGGGATGTCTTCCGGCTGATGATAATGATATTACAGACATCAAATTGAAATATTTTTATTCAAAATAGGATTTAAAATCACTCATTGAACGTCAAAAACTACGAAATAACCATCCCTACGAAATAGTTTGCCTCAGACTTGAGAAGAACGGGCGCAAGAAACTCAGCTTGTATCTGCAATACCAGTGAACATGAAATGCCTTACCGGTCCTTGATGTGGAGTTGACAATTGATTTCGGATTTTTTTTTATTTTATTTACACATTCTCTTGCAACACCAGAAGAATCACAGGAGCGTTGCCGGCCTTTAAGTAAGGTGTATGCGCTTTTGAAGGTACCCATGTCGTATGGTCCCGGAAACACCGCATAAGGAGGCTCATTCCAGAACATTGTAGTACGTGGAACAAAGCTTCAAGGACCGCCACACATCCAGATGGTGGGGATGATATTCTAATTTATGGCGTGTCGTGCGAAGGTGGAATCAGGTAAAACAGTTCTTCGGAACTCTCCTCGTGATAAATGCGGTAGAAGACACACAGTGAAGCGACTTTAAGCACAATGAAGTCGTGTTACAAGTACATTAACAAATAAAGGAAAAGTGAAGTTGGTTTGTTAGGCCACATGAATCATGTAATTTCAAAAGTAATTATTGAGTGTTCTTTCGTAGTGCCATTTTGATTGCGATAAAATAACGGTGCTTTTATATGTCACTAAACCTTATTCAATATGCTCGTATATTATGTTCTGACAAAGGTTAATGGAACAGTTATATTGCAACAGTAAAAGGACACGGAACTAGTACTTACTTTTTGTTTATCAAACCTTAGGAATTCAAGGCCAGAGCTTATAAAGCATTCCTGGTGCATATTCAGTCCATATCATCCAATTAAGGCTGTTAATTGGGTCATAACTCTTATAACCAGTGGGAGGCTCCTTTGTACAGGATGCCGGCTAGATTATCGGTACTACAACGGCGCCTTTCTCTGCCGTGAAGCAGTAATGTGTAAGCATTATTTTGTTTCGGTCTGAAGGGTGCCGTAGCTAGTGAAATGACTGGACAAATGAGACTTAACATCTCATGTCTCAAGGTGATGAGCGGAATTGTAGTGCCGCTCAGATGTTTTGGGTTTTTCAAGAATCCTGAGCGGCACTGTATTGTAATGGGCAGGGCGTATCAATTACCATCAACTGAACGTCCTGCTCGTCTCGCCTGTGACATACCTGTGTCATTGCTTCTGAATTTTAAGGGAAGGAATATTTGGGACCTTTTTTCCGTGTTTATTGTCTTTATTTTGCCCAAATTGCATTCCAAAGAACACAGCGACAGGTATACGTTTGTTGACGATAGTTTTATCAATAATTTCAGGATCCCACGGCTTCAGGAGCAGTGCAGATAGCGGAGTTCCCTGGTCACACGCATGGGGTTAATTGTGTGGTGAGTCTCTAATACTTACGAAGATCATATGAATCATCATTATCATTCTTTTCCTATATTTATAGAGTGTAGTGTATTATTCTGTTTAATGAATGAATGCAGTGAATAGAATGGTATATTATTATTGAACATGGCACATTTTATTTGAAGATAAATGCCGATTCCTACTTTTATTGCAAAAACGTACGAAGGGCGTTCAATGTAGTGTGGTTGAGGTCCTTGGAAACTAAAAACGAAAATAATGGCTGGTAGAGCTGGAATATTGATTGGATAAAAAAAAAGGAATAATTAGAATAATAACATTTTTATAAATGGAAGACTTTGTTCTCAGTTTGCGAGAGCGTGTTTGTGAAAGAGTTTTTTAAGAAATGAATTTTAAATTCGGAAAAAGATAGAAGGATTTTTAGCTTAGATTAAGTATTGGTCTCCGCTGCGCACCAACTAGATACCGCAGGCGGAAATAATACTACATCCAAGTTGACGTTGACGTGCCACTAGTTCTGTTAAACTTTGCTAATAATTAAAACTAAAATGCCGGGTTGAGTAGTAAAACTTTGAGAATAATACTTCAACAAATAAAAAAGACACATATCATCAGTAAGTATTTTGTATTTTATTAATTTCAATGTAAAATAACACGATGCGTATGTTACAAGATGCCATTGAGTGTCAAGATGCCACGCACACAAGCAATAGTTGCCGTAATAAAAAAGGTGTTGTTCTTAGGTAGTGCTGTATCTAGTTGGAGCGCAGCGGACACTAATCCTTTATATAAGATTTCAAGTAATAGTAGGTCATCACCTCATTTAATTTTAAACAATTTGTTATGTTTTCAAAAAAATTGAGAACAACATTTTATGAACGATGCGGGACTCGATCGGTTAGCTCAGTTCGCAGAGCACTGGCACGGAACGGCAGAGGTCGTGGGTTCGAGTCCCGCATCGTTCATAAAATTTTGTTTTCAAATTTTATTCATTCAATTTTGGTTTTCAACACTTTGCTCTTAAAAGATTTGGCAAACTTAGAAGATAACTTGACATTCATGAGTGTCATTTCCTTGACCGACATGAATAAAGTGATTTTGATTTGATTTCTATTTAAGCATTAGTATTAGTAGGTAATCTCAGCTAATGTTGGCTTACAAGAGGAGAGTAGTACTTGGAGGATACTACGAAAACTTAATTATTTACCATTTATTAATTATATTCATATTGGTGTTTGAGAGTGATATGATTTTCTACTCTCGAGAGACCCGGTATGGGACAGGCTTTCTCCAAGTACCTATAGTGTATGTTTGCATGTTCCAGGCTTTCTCCAAGTCGTCGAAGTATCTGGTGTCCGTTGGCTCGCAGCATGATATGATTGTCAACGTGTGGGACTGGCGGAGCAACCTCAAGCTTGCCAGCAATAAGGTGAGCTTAGCCGATTGATTTTTTAAGTGAAAACTTCTCTAGTCGTTTTGGGTACTTTTTGGTAAGGGAAAATCATATGGGTTTGCATCACCGTCATGCCCATGACTGGTGCACGCAATGAATAAATAATAAAAAATATATGTATGGGTAATGTTGGATTTCGTGAGTTCGCGTCACCGAAATGCTTATAGCAGTATATCTGTAGCTATACCGCTGACGTCTTGTGCAATATTAGTGCTGTGTATATCTTATAATATCTTAATTGAAATTGAATAGATTTAGTGGAAAGTTCGCTGTTTATATATACTGTCCATTGGCGAAATAGTGTTTATGTTTTGTTTTTCAATTTTTTATTCAGGTTAATTTTTTTAATGTTATTTTCAAAAGTTACGCCTCTAAAATATTTTAAAGTCATGCTATATCGAGAAAACGGTGTGTTGGATAAATATTTTATTATGCCCCGTCTAGAGAATATCTTGGAAATATTATCTCTCGATTTTAGATACAAAAATATGCTAAAAAATGCTTTTCATATAAAGTTAAATAACATATGTAATATAATTACATGAAAAAGCTATCCTGTATTGGCCACGTATTGAGATTACTGAAAAGCTGCTCCATTCTTTTTTTATGCTTGTTTAGAGAATAATATAAGAAGAAAGTTTTGATGGACACACTACATATTATCATTACTAATGTAATATTGTAATTTTTAGGTTTCGTCCCGAGTGAAGGCGGTGAGTTTCTCTGAAAACGGGGACTACTTCGTTACGGTTGGCTTTCGGCACGTCAAATTCTGGTATCTGGAGTATTCGCGAAATGCCAAGGTGAGATATAAGTATTCTGCGAAGCAAGATCCTTATAATTATACACTTCTGATGAAGTACGTTAAAATCTCAGAAGTGGGATTGAGACTTCAAGTGATTAAAACAAGCTTATTATTAAATTATTTGATTGCATTCCATTAGAACTCTGTTCTTTGACTTTTTTCTATTACTTTTGACCGTTGGATGTTAAGTGTTCCCAATTTCCAAACTTTCCCCTATTGATAACAGGAAATACCACCTCCGAGGCAATAAATTGCGCTAAGAAAAAGATTTTAAACAGATTTTAAAGAGAGGTTTTAAACAGAAAAGCTTAATAATCACAACTATGACAAATACTATCTTGACTCATTTCATATTTCATCTGCAGTCCCCGTGGAAACGAGATCTGGAAAGGTCTTCAAAGGTACCCGACGTTTGAAGACCCAACTTCAAAAACTGAAAAGTATCAAATAACTAAAAATTTTATTAAGACTTTGAAATTTTTTGAAGTCGGTTTTTTTAAACGTAGTTTTTTTTTATTTACATAAGATTTTAGCGTAAGAGTTACATTTTTATTATTATTTTAGTTTTCATCTATTTCGCATCAAACAAAAGAAGAATTACGTAAATCGGATCATAAATCTCAGAGTAATCGGTGTACATACATAAAAAAATACCGATCGAATTGATAACCTCCTCTTTTTTGAAGTCGGTTAAACAGTCACAATTAACGCGTTTTAATCCTTTAAAAAGTGTTCTGTTTAAGATTATAATATTGAGCACATATTACAAGTAATACAATATAATGAATGTTGCAGTACAAAGAGCCGGTGCCGCTCATGGGTCGCTCGGCAATCCTCGGCGAGCAGAAGGACAATGAGTTCTGCGACGTGGTGTGCGGGCGAGGCGACACAGCGGATAGCACGTACGCGATCACTCGCGGCGGCCTGCTGTGTGAGTTCAACAGCCGCCGCCTCCTGGACAAGTGGGTGGAGCTGAGGGTGAGTCATCATCATCAATTCAGCCGGAAGACGTCCTCTGTTGGACAAAGGCCTCTCCAAAGATCGCCATGACCTGGTCATGCGCTGTCCTCATTCAACGTATTCCGGCGATCTTGACCAGATTGTCGGTCCATCTTCGGGGCCTACCAACACTAAGTCTTCCGATAGGTGATCGTCATTTGAATAAATAAAATCGAAATTTCTGATACTTTTCGATTGATGTTAAAAAACTTATTAATTCATTTTAATAAAATAAAATAAAAAGTCATTTTACTGATCTTAATCAACGTTCTTTCGATATCAGGTAAAAGTTTTTTGATATCTGTAATAGTTACGGAATAATTGTCTTGACCAGACAATTATTCCGTAACTCTTAAAGATTACAGCCTGTATAGCAGGGGTGCTCAAGCTTGAACTGCTGGCGATCTACTTCAAAATTGTTAGACTACGATCGATCGGCTCCGAGAGGCTTCAAGTATGTGTGATGAAGGATTGTCGTCTAGGTAGAGTGTCATGATGACATAGATATTAGTTTTGCGCACAATATGCATTTTTTTGTCAAGGTAAGTGTAGGTCTGCTCTAAAACGTCAATGAAAAAACTCATAATTATTATTCAAAATTGCGAGTTTATTGGTTCTTACAAAACAAACGCGTTCTAAAGTTCTAAACTTAACTAAATAGTGGCTTTGGATGTTGAAGCGTGACACTGCATGTCTTGAGCATACTTTTCATAAGATGCTACGTAATTACCGATTTTAGTTTATTATACCGGATTTTTTTCTCGAGATCGACTCAAAATGCACTCGCGATCCACCCGTCGATCCAGATCGGCCGTTTGAGCACCCCTGCTGTATAGTATCCTAGCCGTGTTCGCTCATCTAATAGTTTGTTATATATTTCCAGACAACGAGCGCCAACTGCATGGCGATCGGTTCCAACTACATCTTCGTGGGGTGCGCCGAGGGCATCGTGAGGTGCTTCGCCCCGGATACGTTGCGGCACGTGACCACCCTGCCGCGGACCCATTACCTGGGCGTAGACGTCGCGCAGGGCGTCAACATCAAGTAATAAAATAACCTTTTTTTTATCGACAAACGAGCGTACGGTCACCTGGTGTTAAGTGATCACCGCCGCCCACATTCCCTTGCAATACCAGAAGAACCACAAGAGCGTTGCCGGCCCTTTAGGAAAGTGTACGCGTATTTTTGCAGGTCCATGTCGTATCGTCTCGGAAACGAAGTAATTTTAGATTTTTTTTTTATTTAAAATATTATATTCATTAGCTTTTATTTTTAATTTTTGCCACATTTGCCACTTATTCACCAAACATGTTTTATTTTTTTATTTTTATTTGACTAGTATGATAGACTATTTCAACTATATACTATTTAATTATGCTTGGTTATGACTGTTTGGTTCCTAAAATAAAATAAATAAATGATGAAGGTTGGATAGCACTACCCGTGTGTTCATTTAATGTCCGGGAAGATTGTCTTCTTGCATCCTGTTACTAGTGTTATGATGAATGTAATATTGTGTTTCAGCCATATAATAAGTCAGCCACCGAACGCTCGCTATCCCGATACCGTGGCGCTGACATACGACGAGCGGAACCACAAACTGACCTGCGTTTACAACGATCACAGCCTCTACGTGTGGGACGTGCGGGATATCAAACGGGTGAGCTCGTTTATATGTATAGGTTAGATGGGCGAGTTCGTTAACAAGCTAAGTGTTGTAAATAGCCGAAAGAGTCTACAACACTTAGCTCGTTTACGAATACTACTTTCTAAAATTGTATTGTAGTATAAGTAGCTTAGTAAAAAGCTGTTATTTTTATGATACAAACAGACGATTCAATTTTATTTATTTAATCAGATATTTTGTCTTTGGGTCGTCCTATGTATAATATATATACCCCTCGCGATGAGATAGGGACAAGCCGCCATCTTAATGACAAGGTGTCTTACGTCAGAAAAGTAGTTTGCAAATCGACCACTACTTGCTTGCGTCACGAAGACGTCAATATAACAAGGTTCTATACATGCTGTATCGGGCGGGGTTATATTGCTTAATTTAAATATAATAAATGACTATCTTGAGTTTGATTTTGCAATGTTTTACAAAATTGTGTATCGCCTCTAGATGATGCCTTAAAGAACCGCTGAATTGCCAAAAACTTAAACAAGGAATACAGGTTGCTTGTAATTTCTCTGATTATAGTTATATTTTACTTCGTTGTATTTAATATAGATTTCAAAATAAAATAATATTTTCCTACACGTGCATTTAATTAGCGCGATAGTTTAAAATAATATCATATAATGCATATTTGATTGCTATTTTTTCCTGCACTTTATTTTTATACTTGCATTCAGCTGTAAAAAGTAATTATTTCGTTCTAGTGGTAGGTATATAGATGAAGTTGTGTATGCATCTGTAATTCAATATTAAATCACTCCAGGTGGGCAAATCACACTCGTCGTTATTCCACTCGGCGTGCATCTGGGGTGTGGACATGGCGCCGGCGGACGTGGAGGGCGAGGGAGCCCTGCCGCCTGGTACCTTCCTCACGTGCTCCAGCGATGACACCGTGCGCTTCTGGAGCCTGGGCCCCGAGCACACAAACATCTATAGCAATGTGAGTTCATATACAAATCCCAACCGTCACTGTTCCGTGCGGCGTGCATCTGGGGTGTGGCCATAGTACTAGCGGATGATGTGAGTTCTGTTGCCGGGCATCTTCCTCACGTGCTCCATTGATGACACCGTGTGCTTTCGGTGCCATGGCCCGAGTACACCATGATCCACCAACCTCATGTTGGTATCAATTTATAAACAAATCTTACACGTCGTTGTTCCATTCGAAGTGCCGTCCGGCTCACACAGTATAGCGTATTGACAAATAATTCTCAACACTATTCTTTAGCGTTTATGGACACCCAGCTTACACAGTTGACATCTCTAATCTCTAACAAACACATAGAGGACTATTGTGTTTATTTAAACTTCCGGTGATATATAAATTTGTAAACAATCGCGGGATGCGAGTATACCGATTTGAAAACCGTTTTATTTATACTTATTGTATTGTTACAGGAGCTAAACAAAGTGATATATATAGACCCCGAGCTTAAGTTCCTGAAGGATGTTGACTTGACGGCGATGAGTGACCGGGACAAGTCGAAGAATTATGACGACAAGACTGGAGTCAGGTGAGATATTATGATTCCTTTTATATTAAAGCGCGGTTGGTGTTAAAATATAAATTACAGTTATTATAGCAGTAACTTTTAATTTTTTGGAAAGCACTGTCGAATTGGCTTTCGATAAACACTAAATCAAATGATACCTTAGCGATGCTTTACTGTTTTTTTACCACATTTAGATTTGTATCATCATCGCGCTTTGCCAAACTCATGTGCCTTCTTACCTTTTTAAATATATTCTCCCTCCATTCTCCAACGCTAAATGATAGGCGTACATGTAAATAAATAACCTAATGCCCCTCCAAAGGCGTGTCACCTTAAGTACGAAAATATACACATTTCCTTTCTTTATTTATTCGATCGAAGTAAAACTACTCTCAAATATAGAGCATTCAAAACTGTCGGATAAACAAAACCAACGTAAATGTGTAATATTTAGGACTACTTAATGCAAAGTAAGTAGGAAAGTCTCTAAAAATCACAAGGGAATAGCTAATAAGCTTAAAAGTAGCACCTTTTTTGTCGTTTTCGCGCGCCTCAGCTCTAAGTAGCCTAGCCAATAAAAATGTACCAGTAGATTGATACTAAGTAAGTAGTGTGCTTAAAGTAATTCATTAATGTGTTACGAATCCAACGCAGCTAAGAATTGAGTACGATTTAGAATAACTCTTATTAGTGGGTTAGTTATTAGTTAATCTTCTGCATCTTCTCTTTGTTCTGTGTAAAGGTTATTTAATACTTTCGTGTTTGCGACACACCACTGGTTTCTATTCGGTACTCATAACGATGGGTCTCATGATCTCTGTCGTCGGCCACTTGAAGCGTACTAAGATATTTTTGGACTTCACGTCCGAGAGGGCGACTTCTGAGAAGTCCACGCTGGAAGTCTTTTGACGTTACCATCGTATACAAAATATTTATAATCAAAATTTATGAACGATGCGGGAATCGAATTGTTTATATTTGAAAGAGTGACATCTCTAGTCAATTTCCTAATATGCCATTATTGGGGTTGAAAAGGTAAATTAGATCGTTTAGATGGAGCCACAACCTAAGAGTTGATTTTGTCAAGATTTACGATCGCTGCGTCACTCGAACGGTTGGCTCAGTTGGTAAGAGTGCCGAGAGATGCGGGTTTGAGTCCCGCGTTTAATTTATCCCAGATGTGAGGGATATCACTTTAAAATAAGATATAGTCTCCAACGTACTTGCTTGCTAAAGAAGAATCTTCAAATATTTTGAGTTTTCTTTAGTGTTAATTCTGCCAATATTTAAACAACTCGACATGTGTTTCGCTTCTACATGAGGCATCCTCAGGACGTGTTGACTCGCCAAACTCTGGCACGAGACCCAAAGATTACCTGTTTAAAGACAAATATTGGCCTACTTCAACAAAGAATAATCTGTTGAAGTGGTTTCTTTTAAGATCAGTTGTTGTTTATTTATTTATTTATTATTTATTTATTATTACAAGGAAACATAACAAACACATCACAAGAACTGAACAATATAGGAAAGAGATACAAAATATAAATGTAGATGCGTCCTAACACATGTTTCACAAATACAATAATAACAAAAAGAAAAATCAAAGGTATAGTCACGAAACGCAAACATTTACAGAAGTAACTAATTTGATTAGGCGCATTGATACAAAAGATGTAGACAAATGAAATTAATTAAAACTTAACTTGGGGCAACGATAAGAACGACTTTAATTTTAATTCTAAACTGTGTCTGAACACAGCAGGGGAGGACGAAAATATGTCGATGTCAAGAAAACTATTGTTGTAAGTAAGCCATTACACAGAATGTGTAAATACACATTCTGTGTAATGGCGCTCGAAACCCAATGTTTGTTCTTGGGGACGATAGCTCAAAAGTAATGCATGAGCGGAGAGACCTGGCTGGGACGTGAAAGCCTACGAGACTGAGGAGCTCAGAAGATGTCAGCTCACCAGTACATATTTTCTTTAAAGTTACACAGTCTGTTATAGTGCGGCGCTGACATAGCTGAAGAAAGTTGTATTCAAGCAACAAATCATTATAGTGGGCTCGGTTTCCTTTTACACGATAATTTAATGTGCGTAAGAACTTTTTTTGAACAGTCTCGACTCTTTTTTCGTGGATCGAGTAAAAAGGATTCCATATTGGGCTTGCATATTCTAGTTGGGGTCGCACGTGGGACTTATAAAGATATGTGTAAGTACACTTGTCCTTAAATTGCTTGGACACACGTGTTATGAAGCCTAGCATGCGAAGAGAGCTATTTAGAATATGGTCTATATGGGTGCCGAGGTTTAGTGTGCGGTCTAAATTAATCTTTGATGGTAGAAACTGACGTCAGCTGTTGATTGCCGAGCTTAAAATGAGTTGTGATAATATTTTTATTTCTGGTGAACACGATATGTTTACACTTTTTGTATGCCAAGTATAGTTTATTACGTGTGCAGTATGCATCAAGTCTGTTAAGATCCTCCTGAATACGGACAGCGTCAGATGGACAAGTAACTGTTTTGTACAGCTTTAAATCATCAGCGTAAAGTAAATAATGACAATTAAAAATAGTGAAGAGCAAGGGTCCAAGAATAGAGCCCTGCGGTACACCGGATGTCACGCGAACTGGAGAGGAACGATATCCATTAACAATTACCGACTGGATGCGGTCCTGCAGATAGGCCGCAAACCACCTCAAGAGGTTACTTTTAATGCCATTGAAAGATAGCTTCTGTAAGAGTAATACATGGTCAACCTTGTCGAAAGCCTTCTGGAAGTCTGTGTATATAGTGTCTTTGTGTTTTACAATCTAAGCCGGTGAAAATGTAGTTGGTAAATACAAGAAGATTGATGAGAGTTGATCTG
>CATIXQ010000009.1:14251263-14416721 GCA_949711755.1 Leptidea juvernica | reverse complement strand
ACCGCGCCGGTAACATCTGGGTGCACGACGCGGCCTCGGGCGCGGCGCTGCACACGCTCGAGGCGCACGACGCGGAGGTGCTGTGTCTGGAGTACTCCGCCAGCCCCAGGCTGCTGGCCTCCGCGTCCAGGGACCGGCTCATACACGTGTTCCTGGTGGATAAGGTACGTCGGCAACATTTATTTAGATGAGACAAGCAGGATTCTTGAAAAACCCAAAGATTCTGAGCGGCACTACAATTGCGCTCGTCACCTTGAGACATAGGAATTCTCATTTGCCCAGTAATTTCACTAGCTACGGCGCCCTCCACACCGAAACAGTAATGCTTACACATTGCTGCTTCATGGCAAAAAAAGGCGCCGTTGTGATACCCATTATCTAGCCGACATTCTGTGCAAAGGAGCCTTCCACAACATGTGGTAGGACTACTAAAGCGGGACTTTTACTATCAGAGCCTGTCATATACTTGGACCTAGTGCTCACGTACGAGCTGAATAGCAAAGGACTTCTCGAGTTTTTGTGTGAACACATCAAAATCCGGCATTTGATTTACGTTTTTTGATTTACGTCGAATAGCGTCTGTATTGAGTATCTGACGTAAACGTAAACATTAAAACATAAATATGGATTATACAATATGTCAAATGAGCCGCCATTTTTAAGAGGGGACGCTAGCAGCGTTATTCCATACAAACGTATTCCCCTTTTTTCTGCCTGGATAATGATTCTAAAGAGGACATTTTTTGTCACAAAATCAAGATATGCTAAGGCTATGTCGGTACGTTTTGTTTTTTTTCAATCAACTAACGACAAAAGAAAATATGACTCTTCAAACATCGTAAAAAATGCCATTTTAATATCGCCCTGTTCAGACGAATACGTAACAATTTTTCATATCACGATCTGGTATTCTTGTCATATAAAGTTCGTTTACCTAAATTAAAACCTCAAACAGTCTGGCTACGTAACTTCAACAATCTTAACATGGATCGTCTCAACTATGATGCTAGCAATATCGATTGGACTGTCGTATATAATACTGACTCAATTGATACCAAAATCAGTTTTTTCAACTCTCTAATTTTACAGCTTTATGACATGCATGCGCCTCTTAGACCTGTTAAAAAGAAACATCTCCCCGCTCCTTGGCTCACAGATGAAATTAGAACATTAATAAATGCAAAAACTCGGGCATTAACAAAGTACAAAATTAGCAATTCTAGCTCCGATCGAGTTAAATATAAAAGTATCCGAAACCGATGCAACAGAATATGTAGGGATGCTCAACAACGTCACATATTTAAATCAGTCGATAATCCCGATCCTGCTAAAGTTTGGAAATTTTTAAGATCACTTGGTGTTGGGAAACAGCAACAAACAGTTCTTCCTGCTTCACTTAACGTCGATTCTCTTAATAGGCACTTTTCAAGGTCTCCTGTTCTTGATCACAATACAAAGCAAACTACACTTAATACTCTCTCTAATTTCATGAAACAAGCTCCTGAACCTTTCTCTTTCGTACCTTTTACTGAAAGTGATGTCAGGAATAACTTACTATCTATTTCCTCAAGAGCCATAGGAAGCGACTGTGTAGGCCGAAACATGATTATTCCAATTATTGACATTCTTCTTCCTATAATAACCCACATCCTTAATTTTTCGATTAAATCTAATACTTTCCCAGAAACATGGAAAGAAGCTCACTTAATTCCTTTACCAAAAATTTCAAACCCTCTGACTTTTAGCGACTATCGCCCAATATCTATACTTCCTTTCCTTTCTAAATTACTGGAACGGTTAGTTTATAAACAACTTAGTTATTTCCTTAATAAATACTGTCTTCTAAGCCCCGTGCAGTCAGGTTTTCGTCCTGGACACAGCACCGAGACCGCTTTGGTCAAAGTTACGGACGATATTCGTCTCGCTATGGATAACCAACAGCTTACTATCTTAACCTTACTTGATTTTAGTAACGCATTTGGTTCTGTCGATTTCGACATCTTAGTGAAATCATTATCTTCTTTAAATTTATCAGCAGATGCCGAGAGTTGGTTCCATAGCTATTTGATAGGGCGACGACAGCGTATTAAAGTTGCGGATATACAATCATCCTGGGTTCATGTTTCTGCCGGTGTTCCACAGGGAGGTGTCCTTTCTCCCTTGCTTTTTTCAATATTTATAAACTCCATCACTAGCAATCTAAATTCTTCTTTCCACTTATATGCTGATGATGTTCAAATTTATAGGCACTCCACGTTATCTGATTTACAATCTACAGTTCATAGTCTTAATAAGGATCTCGCTACCATATGCGAGTGGTGTAAAAATTATGGTGTAATGATAAATCCAGGAAAAACGCAGGCAATTATCATAGGCAGGCAACATCTGATCTCTAAAATTGACTGGGATGTACTGCCTAGACCTCGTGTCAATGATGTTTTAATCCCTTTTAGTAGTAATGTCAAAAATCTAGGCTTACATATAGATTCAAATTTTTCTTGGCAGACGCAACTGAATGAATTAAGTAAAAAAGTTTTCTCCGCACATGGATCCCTGCGCCGGTTACGTAATCTTCTCCCAGTACCTAGTAAAATATGTCTTGCGCAGACTTGCCTGCTCTCCATTCTTGATTATGCAGACATTTGCTGTCCCGACCTTACCGAGGTTCAGCTGGACAAACTCGAACGCCTACAAAATTTATGTATTCGCTTCATTTTTAACCTACGTAAATACGATCATGTCTCCTCCTACCGAAAAAAACTCAACTGGCTTCCTATACGTCTACGTCGCAATTCCCACATTCTACACCTTCTTTACTCCATAATTTTTCACCAAAACACTCCTCTTTACCTTAAAGACAGATTTGAGCTACTAGGGTCTCAGCATGAGCTTTCGTTGCGCTCTGCTGCGAAACAAATACTAAATGTTCCTTTCCATAAATCTGATAGCTATCACTCTTCTTTCACTATTAATGCCATCACTCTTTGGAATCAACTGCCGCTTACTATCCGTCAAGCACAATCATTAGCATCCTTTAAAAATCAACTAAAAAAACATTATCTGTCCTCTATTTGATAGAATCTATCTGTATGTATCCACCAACATAATTCAACAATTCTGAAATGTTAATTATTGTTCCTACTTTTTAAATATTTTACTTTCTTATAAATTTATCTATATTTTAGTATAGTATATATTATGTGTGTCTATATTTTTGACACTTCTTACCCTTTTAATGTACTGCCTTTCTCTTTTATTGTATTACAAATGGTTGCCTGGAAGAGATCACTATATAGTGATAAGGCCGCCATTTGCACCATATCATGTAATTATGTGTGTTAGTAATTAAGTTATATTTTGTTAATGTGGTGTCAAAAAAGTGTAATAAATAAAATAAATAAATAAATAAATTTTAAAAGGTTTTTAAGAATAAAGGAAAACGTACCGACACAGACTCGTTCTTCCTGAAAATATTATATCAAAAATTTTTTGGTAGGTTCAATATTTTAGAGGAAAACAGGGGAATACGAAACCTCTCTTATCCAAAATTTTGTAGGTAAAATCGGTCTGAGCTGCATTTGTCCCTATCGCACTCTTCGGAGGAAGGCTGGAGGTAAGGGGCGTTGGTTGGCCAGCCCGGAGTATAACTTATGAGTTATGCACATAATATGTAGTGTATCGCCCAGACACTATGGGTTTGCTTGTCGATTTAGTAACATTTATTTCTGGATAATTTTAATGTGAGATGTATTGTGTGACTGATGATTGATTATATTAATTTATACAGAATAAATCAATGCAAGTTACCTACGGATAGACAAGCATGTATAAATCATACACGCAACCTCAAGAGGTTGCGTGTATGATTTATACTTGCGTTTCCACTGACACGGAGCTGGGCAAAATTGAACTTGAAATTGATCAATCACAGCTGCCTTAATCAGCGACATGGAGTAGAGATTTTGAGTAGATAGACTGTGATTGTTCAACTCATGAACCGATAATGTATATATTTATTTTGATATATAGGTACTGTAAACATACTAAAATAAAATACATATGTAAAAAGGGGTGCTTATTATTAGATACTCACAAAAAATAATATAGTATATTTTTTCAAATAATTAAGTTATTTACTATATCGTTATATAGGTAAATTTTTTGGAATACGACTGTCAATCAATTCGGGTACCGTTACCATTCGCAGAAATTTTTTCTAGATTTGCTTCGACGTTTCGCATAGATCCGTCATCTTTTTCAATTGTTTCATGAAGTTATTTCCTTAGGGATTCATAAAATAATTTAATAGAATTTTGACTGTGTAAACATGATAACTGAAATGATAAAACATTAGGCATTTTTCCAGCAGTGGACGTCTTCTGACTGATGATAATGGTAATGAAACATGATAAAGAATAATTGTGAATTCTTTTCATTTTTAATATGTTTTTGTGAAGTGTACAAAAATAAGTAGTAATTTCACTTTCTATTCCATCTTTCGTATTAATTTCTACAATTTTATATTCGATTTTACTTCCACAGTAGAATCATTATTTATTAGGCAATCAGGAGTAATATTGATAAACTAAGTTATCCCCGAATATCCCGCTTTTGACATTGTCCAGTTTACTACGAACATACAGTAGTACAGATTTAGGAGTATAACAATGACTTTAATAATTCTGCAATAGTTGAGGTTTTTTTCGTAGCAAACATGCACAAAAATTTTACGCAATAATACGCTTGCGGCTCTCTAAAGCCTACAATTCATCATCACTCTGATCAATTGTAGTAATTTTATCTATAAATTTAACTAATACAGAGGAGACATATCACTTAGAGCCTGATGCTCTAATTCTAGCCGACCTAGTTATATTCTTAACATCACCAGTATCAGTAACTTTTTACTTTGCATTTCAACAAAGCAGCAGCGGGCGCTGAGCTTCATACACTTATGTATAAACGATTTGCCCAAGAACCATCTGCAACTACTCATCTGTGAATATCCATCATATTCCTGAACAGAAACCTACCCAAGATTCCTTCCACAAACGTTTTATTTATACTTAATTACAAATTTAGGTTTTCATTATACACTATTTCAATATTTATATATATTTTACATTCGTGATTGAATGTAAAATATTCTCGTATCATCATCACGACAAAGTCGTTCCCGCTGTCTGTCCCTATGTATGCATAGATCTTTAAAACTACGTAACGGATATTGATGCGGTTTTTAATAGATAGAAGATATAGGTCCCCGACATGGTCCGGAACAGGTTGGATGAGGGCATCGCTGGACCGATTATCATGGCGATCTTTGTGGGAGGCAATTTGTTAACATTTGTTTTGTAACAGTAGTGGACGTCTTCCAGCTGAATGATGGTGATGATGATAGTAGAGAAACACTGTTCGTTTTAGAGTTTTCTAATGTGATGTCGTAAATGAACACATTGTTGTTCGACGAAAAAGTGCGCGATGGTAGGTATATGTCTATTGCTTAGTGATAACCCACAATAACAATTTTTTATCCTTTACTATTTACGAGAAATAAGGGCTTATTTACGAAGCGAATTTAAGCAATACAGCAGTAATCAGTAATATATACATTGTGCATATATATACTTGTGGTTGCGTGTTTAATAATAAGTATACATTGTGCATTTAATATAGATCAACATGGCCGTTTACAGTATTTAATTTAAATGAATATTTTTGAAGATATTTAAGATTTAAAATATGTATTGATACATAAATTTTTCAGTAGGTAGTGAAAATAATTACCTACTAAAAATCCGATTCACAAGCCGAGTGCGAGCAGAGTCAAAATATATATAAGCAACGTTACAATACCGTGTATAAATAGCCAGGGTCAAAAACTAATTATGAGCGAGCACAGAGTAAGTTGATAAATGATACGATTTGTGGCGTGCGCGCACCCCATCATACGCATTACTCACACAAACTATTACGGGCTATTCACGCACACATAGATCGTTGTGTTTCGGGCGCGACGCGACAGCAATAGTTTCTTCAAATACCTATTTTTCAAATAACGCTTCACCCGGGTCCCTTCTTAATTATCATTAGTGATCCTAAATATGATGTAGGTCCTTTTATTCTACAACTAGCGATCTGTAGTTTGTCTTATCCAATTTCGACTTCCGTGTCGCCGATAAAAAGAGCGCAAAAAAAGAATGCTGGGAGATTTTCTTACGTCGCTTCTTCTCTCTCAGAGCGCCATTTGTTTCCAATATTGGAAATGACATCAAAAATAACTCTAAAGGAATCAATTTTGAGAAAATAAATGCCTTTTATGCCGGATGTCATTCACCCAGTGCTGTGATCGTCTGTTGCGCTGTCAAGTGTTCGTTGTAGGTCTCTCGATACTTGCAATGCCCACTATTCAATATAATATGCACGAATCGAACACAGAAATGAAAACCTTTGAAACTCGCGGGTAAGACTTAGAAGAAATAAATTTTAATCAAATGTTCTTAAATTTTTGTTTGTTCCAGGGTTACCAAATCCTGCAGACTCTAGATGAACACTCCTCATCTATCACAGCAGTGCGCTTCCTGAGCTCCAATGGAGGTCTGCAGATGGTGTCTTGCGGCGCCGACAAGACCATACTCTTCAGACAGTTACGGACGGTAAGTGTTTACGATAACGATGGCCGAGTGTGGGATACACTTGAGCCACATCCATTGAGTATTTCTGTCAAAACAAGCAATAACGTATACATATCAAGTACGTGCGGTGTCGAGTTTCACGTGCCGGTGTGCCGAAAGGGATGGGTTAAAACTTTAAACAAGATTATATTAGATGCCGCACTTATAAATTCATTCTGTTCTATTATTATTTTATAGCAATACCAATGACTTATTGTATAAATAGCCATTTTTTAAAAGAGTGTATCAAAAAGTACGTACGTAGAAGTAAAATACTCGCAGAGTTTCTTGTCTCTCCGCGCGCCATTTGTTTCCCAAGCGGTGGTAGTGATATAACTGACATTATGGTTATTAACAAAATGGTCAAATTGTTAGGAGGTAGTTAGTGAGTATTGCTTAATATATGTAGATGAACACTATTTTTTTGTTATTTTCTTGAGTATTTGGACAGTTTTCATCATGCTCGCTTAAATGTCACTGCTTGTAGCGGCGACGTGGGACGGGTCGTTTCCTTTCCTAAAATATGGTCGAGGGAGGCGATGCCCATGCGTCATGCTCATAAACGGGCGCTACTTGTGGTGGCAGGACGATTCTATAAAATCAAATGCTATTCATTTTTTTATAATTGCTTATAAAATGCTCGCAAAATGTCTTTATTTATTTACGGTGTGTGTGAATGATGCAGCTATAACTGTACTCAATAACTTTTGTTTTGTATAAATTTACATTTACTTTTTTGACTTACTCGTGCAAGGCATTGAATATTTGACGTATGAGTAGGTTTATTGTATCACTTTACATATTATATTGTAATTGAAACGATTTGTAAAACGATGAAAATATAAATCTTTATTTAAAAGTGTGGCAATGAGTTTCCTGCTACTTCTTCTCATTAGCTCAACCCTTTCCGAAGTAGCAGTAGATTCAATAAGATTTTTTTTTTCCATTCATAAGTGTCATTTCCGTGACCTACATGAATAAAGTGATTTTGATTTGAGTGATTTGTTTTGATTGATTTTCTATAAATTTATTGTATTTTTTATTATTATTTTAGGCAATACCAATGATTTATAGTATAAATAGCATTTTTTTAAATAGTGCATTTGGATGTTTGTATTTGAATACAGTGATGTGTTAATGTGTGTTTCAGACGGCAGAGGGCGGGTACTTGTTCGCGCGCGGTCAGAACGTGTCGGGACGCACCACACTGTACGATATGGAGGTGGATGCGGGCGGCCGCCACGTGCTCACCGCGTGCCAGGTACACGAAACACCACACCAACCTGCCTACCATAAGTCCAATAAGGGCCGTTTTCCTGTCACGCGGATTTACATTCGCATGCGGTCCGCATGTGGACCTACGAACTGTTATACCCTGGCTATGTATAGGGATATGCTGTCTCCACAAATCTCGATGCTAGCATCAGCAGCTTATCTTAGCTATAAATGTTTCACTTGCGCAGGTTTTTAAATTTAGTAGTTTACTTGAAAAAGTCAAAGCAGTTTTATATATATATATTTTTTTCTTTATTGATTTAGGGGCTTTTATACGTATGTACATGTCAGCCCCATTATAATCTAAGTACATTAAAAAGACAAAAGAAAAACAAAATTCTTAACTTAACAAACTAAAAAAAAAAGTTAATACATAAAACCAAAAGCAAATTATATCTATAGTATTCAAACAATAAACCTTATGGATTCAAACAGACTTATGGCATCCTTAAATGCAGGGCGGGCAAGTATATTTACAAACATGTCCGTATCAAATCTGTTCAAACCCATAAGTCCTACAATTTTGTCTCGTAGACTGAAATCAGACACATTCCTTTAATAAGTGCTCAACATCCTCAATTGTTCCACATAACTCACATAGAGGTGACTTTGCAATTTTCATCAAAAATTTAAACTTATTCAAAGGCATTATATATTTTTATGTTATTCAAAAGTTATTGAGAAAATTTTCGAAAAAGATAGATTCACTGACCTGGATCAAAAGGTAGCGTCGTCAATTCCACGCGTTGTTCAGTCTCTTCATTTGACATTGAGGATGATGAACACGTCATATTATATATAATGCTTCAATATTAAAACGCTTACAACGTCAGTATTGTCTATTACGAGAGAGACTATATACGAGATTAAAGAAGCCAATGAGCAAAAATATTGATACTAGCAGCAAATATGGCTGGTCCATGCGTCGACTCGTGAACGGGTGCTGCATGTGGTGCCAGGTTAAAAAACCTGTGATAGTTAAAGAAATCATTGTATTTGTTGGATGCAGTTACTATTTATGAAAGTAATCACAACTATAATGATCACGAAGCATCCTTACACAAACAATGAATCAAGCTCTAAAGATTGATGTATCCAATATGCGATAATTTATATTTATTTATTTATTTATTTTATTTATTTATTTATTTATTTATTTATTACATACAGATACTTTATCACATAATATTACATTATATGTGGTCCCTACACTAGGCGTAGCCTGTCCTGTAGGCAACCAATTTACATCCTAAGGTTAACAATATGAACCGAAAGGTCAAAAAGTGCACTCTGTATATGTGTGTGTGTGTGTGTGTGTGTGTGTGAGGGTGGGTTTGAGTGAGTGTGAGTATCTGATTAATCATGTTACAAAGTATTAACATTAGTATATACATATAGTACATATTATAGTCTATTCTTTATTACTTTTTATGAAATAATTTATACTATTTAAACACGACTCATATATTGAATGCGGCGCCTTACAAACTAATTTGTTATGTATATTACAGTCATTGTAAAATACTCTATTTGATTGAAAAGAGTGGCCGTTGAGTTTCTTGTATGTTCATCTGACGAGCTCAACTTTTTGCGAACATGTGGTATATTCAGAAATTTAAAAGAAACATTTATAGTGGCGATTCAAAGCGCATAGTTTAAGCCTAATTAAGGCGAAGTGTGAGCAGAAAACACGCAAACATGGTGTTTTTAGACAAGTTTTGTGGTGAAAGTATAGCATTTCGAGCTATGAACACTACTTAATCCTGTTACACATATCCTTAAGTCTTATTTGTAGGTTACACATGCTTGCTGTTGGTTATAGTTAACACTGCCGAGCCTTTTTGAACTACCACATTTCTTTGAAGGTAAACAAGTTTTTTGGCATGACGTGACTTATTTTTTTGGTACTTCTCTCAGAAAAGTTATTCTTATAGCTTGTACTTTTTTGTGTAGGTTTATTTATTCAGATTAGTAGTGAAAAACGAGGATTGTAAGCAAGAATTTTGAAAATATTGGCTTTGTTACATAGATGGCGGGCCGGCAGCCGTGAACTCATATCGCTCAAGGTCGCCGGCATTTAGTGTCGCCTTAAATAAAGTTTATTTGACTTTGACTTTATCCCCTCATTGAAAAGGAGAGGCAGGATGAGGTGGGCCGAGGATGCGAGGACAAGTTTGCGTAGTGATTTACGAATAGCGTTGTGAATTGTAAATACTTCGTACTTTTTTGTGAGTTAATCGACACGCATACAAAAAATATCTTTGGAATTTAGCAATGGTTTCCTTCTTTTGTGGGTTATTCTTTGACATTGTTTTTTTTTGTTGTTTTTTTTTTGTGTAACGAGTAAAGTGATAAGTTAACGGTATATAACACAATCGGCTACTTAGGACAAGTCGTTTATTATTACACAATTATTTTTTTATTAACAGGATCGAAACGTCCGCGTGTATAGCTCGTCTAACGGCAGGCACACGAAAACGTTCCGAGGCACTACGGCCGAAGATGGCACCCTGATCAAAGTAAGTAATGCATACCTCTTTTTGTGACAATACCAATGATGAATTCAATTCTCATTTTACAATAGACATCGGGTCGAAAAAGTTATCGGATCACTTGACGGTAATTGATTACCTTTACAATAATATGTACGCTTGCAACGCTTCGGATATTGATAGAGTTGTGTGGTGTGGTGGTACTAGTGTTCCACAGTTAGATATACCTACTGAAATACACTAAGGTGTTTCATGTCCACCGTTAAGATTATTACTAAATCACTACTTTCTCGCTGGTGGTTTATAAGTCACCTGTTAGGCGACATAGATTTTATTTAACTCGGCTATGTCACTTCTAGTATATTCTTATTTATATGTCTGCAAGTAAACAAGTAATACGCTTCTAGTATATTCATATTTATATATCTACTAGCTGACCCAGCAAACGTTGTATTGCTATATGAAGTAATAGAAAAAATTCAATAATTAAAATGTTTGGAGTATAAAAAATAGATGTCGACCGATTCTCAGACCTACCAAATATATCGTACATAAAATTTATAGTAATAAAATAATTATTATATTTGATTGCCATCTTGCAACTCAATCGCAAAAATAGGTGTTGATCGTAGACAGGTGAAAATTTGAACTATATATTTTTTAATAGTGAATCATAAAAAAAAAATGTTGTTAAAATAAATAAATAAATATTTAGGGGTGGACCCACCCTTAACATTTAGGGGGATGAAAAATAGATGTTGTTCGATTCTCAGATCTACCCAAAATGCAAACAAAATTCCATGAGAATTGGTCGATCCGTTTCGGAGGAGTTCATTTACGTACACCGTGACACGAGAATTTTATATATTAGATGCAAGTAAACAAGTAATTCGAAATAAATGTTCTTCTCTGGGGAAATCTGCCTTCCGAATGAGCTTAGTATAAAAAAATGACAATTCAAGTGTAATGTGATTTACCTACAAAATAAATGTTTTTGATTTGATTTGATTTGATTGTACGCAGGTGGCGTTGGACACGAGTGGCATCTACCTGGCGACGTCGTGTACGGACAAGATACTGAGTGTGTACGACTATTACTCGGGCGAGTGTATGGCCACCATGTACGGCCATTCCGAGATCGTGACTGGCCTGAGGTGAGTGTTCAATCAAAAGTTATAATTACTTCGCTTGGAATTATAAGGTCTTCATTAAATGAATTTAAGGCTAAAGTTTTCCAAAAATAATAATATTGTAATTTAGAATTATTAAGATTAATAATAAAGCTTTTATTCGGAGCAACTTAGTATCTATTTATAAAGTATTAGTAATTTAAAAGTATGCATATAGATATACAAGTATATTTTTCACTTTTCATGCTCTGAAATTGCTTATATGTGCACGATATAGGCTGCACAAAATCGATTTTTGTGCACAAGTGCACAAAAGTATCTACTCATAAATGTGTTTATATTAAGGCAAAGAAAATGAACCATACAGCCAAACAATAAAAAATTCAGAGATAAAATTTGTTATTTTATAATATTTACTTTAATTTATTTGCCTCATGTGTTTTTTAAGACATAAAAGACATTTTAATTAAAATACTGTAGGTTATTTAATTAATTAAAAAAAGTATATATATTACAAACTTAATTTAATAGTAGGCTGTAGGTCCGGAGCCAAAGCCTAATATCAATGTCGTAAGATTAAAAAAAAAGCGGCGGGAAATAGTCTTGTTTTTTCGTTTGTTTATTAATTTCTTCAAATTTGCTAAAATTGTTAAAAATTTCCATATTATACCACTGTTTTATTTCTTCTCAATCGAAATGAAAAGCAGAGTTTATAACTCGTCCACAAAACCATTTTATCCTCGACATTATTATCAGCCCTCGCCTTCGGCTGCTAAAAGTCTCGGTCAAAAAATGGTTCGTTTTGTGCACTCGTTGTAAAATCTACTATTTGTAGCTAAACTAGTTTTAATATATTCTATTTTCATACTCAATTATTTTTTGTAGGTCTGTTTGCCAATCAGCAAATGCCTCCTCCAACCTTTTCTATTCCTGTCTATCTTAGGCCACTCTATTCCATTTCACTCCTGCTACGTGCCTAATGTTATCATCCCACATTTTCTGTGGTCTGCCCCATCTCTTACCTTCTCTAGGGTACCATCGTGTCACAATTTTGCTCCTTTTCTCTTGGCCGCTTATCATGTGCCCAGTCCATTGCCATTTGAGTTTTCTGATTTTAGATGTTATCTCTATGACCTTCGTCTTTTTTCTGATGATTTTAGTATGATAAAATGTTAATAAAGACATTATGACACTCTACTAGTAAAATTTGGTCAATAATGTGTGTATGGTAAAGAAAATTTAATGGTATTCTAGTTATGTTGGTGACTTTATTAAACGATGCTTGCAGGTTCACTCCCGACTGCCAGCACCTGGTGTCCGCGAGTGGGGACGGGTGCGTGTGCATCTGGCGCGTGCCCCACGACATGGTGGTCACCATGCGGGCCCGCCTGGCGCAGCAAGCCATCCGCCACAGGAGGTACGCGTACTATACTAGCAGTAACAGGGTCAACTGAGGGAGATACCGTTAGATAGAATGTGCCGGTCAGAGGGGGCTGTTATTTTTTTAGAATTGTAAAACACTGAAATTAATTTATCCAAGTTTTGTTTTTATTACAAGATACTTATCCACGCAATATACGTTGACACAGACTGTTATATGTGTAGTGATCAATATCACGACTAACTAAGCTAATAAGCATCCGTTCACTGGCTCACTACTTCACACAGCTCTGAGAGCAGACGCACGGAGTCTAACAAGCGAATGCCAGATCCGTTCATTAGAGTTCACTGGGACCAAACAACAGAACACTGAATTTATGTATCTTAAGATATCACTTTTTTTCACTTTATTTTTTAATGAAAGTAAGTGACAAGGCGGGCATTACGTTCGGCTGATGGTAATTGATACGCCCTGCCCATTCCATTGCAGTGCCGCTCAGGATACTTGAAAAGACCCCAAAAATTCTGAGCGGCACTACAATTGCGCTTGTCACCTTAAGACATAAGATGTTAAGTCTCATTTGCAAAGTAATTTCACTAGCTACGGCGCCCTTCAGACCGAAACAATGTATAGTAAACCTCCATACTCAAAATTTGATTTTTGCAAATATATATTCCGACATTGACTGTGTTGGTCGCTTGTTAACAGAAAAGTAGCGCCGACGAACGGAATATCGGGTTTGGAGAGCGAGACAGACTCATATCTCGGGTCACCGCCGAGGGAGATTCAAGATGACAAGTTTGCGGCGCCTGTCGTTCCCGACTACACGTGAGTTCAAACTCAAATATTTTTATTCAAAATAGAATGTGATATCACTTATTGGAAGTCAAAAACTACCACACATTCCAAAAAGAATGCCTAAGGTCTGATAAGAAAGGGCGCAACTAACTCAGCGGGCTTCATTTTTTGTTTCATACAAAATATTGTTACAAAGTGATATCGTACAATTAAACTTATTATTTAAAAGCCTGAGGGCGGTTGCTCCGTTCCCAATCAGTGGTATCATCCCTATTTCAAGAATAGGTGTCGATACTAACCTAGCTATCTTGAGAATACCCAAAGTTCTTTATTTGAATGAAACATTTACAGCTAATGTTGTTATAAATTTAAGGCTAGGCACATGTTTCGTCTTGACAGACATGCAAATATTCCAGTGGTCACGTTTTTATAATTATTTTTATAAACTAACATTACTGGTACATACAAGTTGGCCAACGTTAAGAAATACCTAAAATACCTTACAATATACAATTACAATTATCAATAAAATGTTAAGAGATGGTGTAGTAAAAATAATAACTAAATATTAAGAATACGATTGGTGCCTGTTCTCATCCAATACCAATTTTAGCCAATTTGTTATTTTTTTTTAAGTCAAAACCCTCACTTTTGGGTTCAATTACACAAATTAATTCAAGTTATATTGTGTACATGTTTTAAACTGCTGTAACTAAAATTGATTACACTAATTAATTTGGAAATTAAAATTATAAACGATGACTACGCAGGTTACGGATAGGTCGGCTACCCTCGTGGGCCAAGAAGAGTCTGGGTGACGAGGTGGTAGCACCTGATCAGCCGCCCGAACCTCCAGCTCGGGGGAAATGGGCAACTAGAATATTACCGAATTCAGGTGAGTTATTAAACCGTTACTCTTATTATATTTTGTGCTATTATAGGGGAAGAGACTGGACCTCACGACACAGGGAATCCTAGTGTGAGGCCAGAATACTTGTAAAATTAAAGTTACTTACTTTAAACCAACGTATACTTTGTAACAGATATTTTGTAAATCTATGTAACTAATATGGTACTGCAATAAATTATTCTTATTATATCCAATTTTATCGTCCATCTATCGCATGTCGCATTACAGCCGGCCGCGGAGTCACCTTGGCCGAGTATCACCTTATTTTAAATATATTTTCACAGAGAAGAGGGATTCCGACGGCTCCAAGGATAGTTCAATTGACAGTGGCACAGACACACGTTATATCGAGAAGAGACGAGAGCAGACTGTTAAACAGGTAAACTCCACTTAAAGCAGTACCTACCAGCTACAGCAGATATTTTAATTTGGTCGTTTATGTGGAAGTCGAAGCTGCACTTTTAATAATAATAAAACTATTACGTTAAATTAAATTTGTAACCAAAATAATGAACTCGAACCCGCGACCTCTCGGGTTCCGTCCGAGCGAAAGATGCGAGTGATGTACGGTTCGTAAATCTTGTTCAACTCTCAGGTAGTGGCTCCATCTACAGGCTAATAAGATTTTCGAACCATACGGAACCCGAGAGGTCGCGGATTTTTTTTTATAATTAATCCGAGAAGTCAGGGATATCACTTTAAAAATAACAAACAGTCAAGATTATTACGAGGTCCTTTATTATATATCTATTATTGAAACTAGTTTTATTCGCGTTTTATATGTTGACATTTTCACTTTATGAATGCTACATTTTTTTTAAATAATTCTATGTTCATTGAATGTTTTTATTTTTTGTAAAAATTGTAATTACTAGTGGACTAACTAATACTTAGATCAGTTAGACTGTAAGTTCTCTAAGGCCTGTCTTACTTACCATTTAGTGTGAAAGTATAAAATAAATTATTTTAAAAATATTTATACCAGTCGCCACATAGTGTAAGTTATTGTTGGGGTGATGTCTCTATGTATTTTTTATTATTTTCCTGCGTTAGATTGAGAAGGTATAAAATCATTGTATATCAATATAAATGAACCGTAAAACTATTAATAATTCGATTTTTTTAAAGAATTATAAAATTCAAATTCATTCTCACAATATTGACTTGATTTGCTTATATATATATTTAGCTTATATTATATACATATTTAAACCTTATTGAATTGAAAACTTCTTTAGTATCTTTGTGATTTAAGTCGATGAAACGAAAAAGCGCGACAGTAAAAAGAGACAGACATAATATAAATTCATAAGATTTCGTGAGAGAAAATGAGATAGGAAGCATCATAATATAGTGTTTGGTTAAAGAAGAGATTGTCTTATGTATGACGTGCGTATACATTAATAAAATTCTGACGTCATGTGCACGACCTATTACCACATAGACACCAGGATAACATAAGTATGGTAGCGGTGATAGTAAAGTCTTTCATAGCTTCTGAAATCATGTGTCATTCTAGCAACAAGTACCAGGACTTTATAACAGTTTAGAGGTTTTTATGAAGATTTCACTTTTACCACGTGTGAATTGCACTCATGTTTTTATCTTACCTTTGTCACTACACAATTGACAGGGAGAAGTAATTTTAACTTTGAACAGTCTGACTTTAAGGGAATTGTAATAGCATAAATTAACCACGGACTAGTAAAAAAAATAAGGACTCCGTGTCACCTTACATAACAGTGTAGCACCAAAACAAGGCGATTAACGTGTAAATACATAGCATGTATTTACAAACCCACGCACACACTTACACTACTACAGGCCGATATGCGGCCATTATGAGAATTGTCATCGTCTCTGACAGATCAGTTTGCGTCTCAATAAAATATTTTAAAAAATGCCGTCGTGCGTTGTGAAAACGTGTAAAACCGATACTATATAAGTATTGGTGGCCATATATGATTATTTAAGGCAGAAAAAATTGTGTCACTGGTATCCCCCGTAACCGCATACACACTAGCATAATGGTGCTTCACTTGCTAATGTCACGGCGCGGAGTCCTTCTTTTTTGTACTCGTCCGTGCAATTTACAATAAAAACACAATAAAATCGAAGATAAGTAAGGCAGGCCTTTCAATGACTCATTGAAATGGTTGTGGTTTGGTGGTGGTGGTTTAAAAAATAACTTATGCACTAAAATGTAGGTATTGTAAAGTTTTGCACAAAACGTTCATGGTTAGTGTTTGATTTCTTTTTTATGTTTATTTTGTTTCAGTTTATTAATAAAATTATGCTATGATTTACAGTTAATGTTTTATGTTTATTTGTTCTTGAGTCGACTTAATATTTTGTTTGCGTGCTTTTTTTGTGGATCATAAGATATGAAAAATACAACGATTCTTATGTTGATATTTTTAAAAGTTATTTTATTTTAATAATGGATTCTTATATATCTATCACCATGATTTGCATGTATAATGTGCAGTAATCCTACTTCCCAATAATGTAATTGTTGGGAAAACAAAAATAGATTTTCGCAAAAACTAAACCATTGAAAATGACAATGATACAATAAATTTTAATCGCCGTGGCTACCTTGATTTTTTTCATAATTTTTATTTACCGTTTAATTGTGATAATATACTTTTAATTATTGTATCAACATAATATAACGTTGTATTTAAAGCCATCCGATGCTACATAAAGTTCAAACAAAATTTAAGTCAACTCCCCAAACTGTAATTTCACACGGTTTTGGTCCTTTCCCACCATTGGATAGAGGCCGAAATCCCTCAACTTGTCGCAACTGCCGCGCGTCGAAGCGCTGTTCAGGAATTTCGACAGAAATTTGAAAGCGACGTACGATATATTAACCATATCTCCGAAGGCCGAGAAGGTTTACTTTTGTTTTATTTTGTTTGTGTTCTGCCATATTTTGTTCCCGCCCACACGTACGCATTTGTTTGTATACTGTTGAACGCACGCGCAAGCTGTGACGTCATCGCTTTTTCATTTCATTTTCTTCGTGAATATTTGAAAGTTTCTAATGATGGTATTTTTTTTCTGTTTTATTTCTGTTATATGCAAATAAGTTTGCGGTCACGGTGCTATACTATGGTACTTATACCGTAAAAAACTAGTACAGGTAATAAGTCTGTATTAATTTTAGAAATTAAAATCGTAAAATTGATTATATTCTTCTAACAGTAACGTAATTAAATTCTTTTTTATTTTTGCACCATTGATTCGGCGCCTGATTGCAATAGAGTCGTCTTTGTTCTATTTTTAATGTTCGAATTCGCAATAAGATTAGGATAACACTACAAAAACTAATAAGTCATTAACTCACTGCCTGCTGCATGTTGTTGCAACCGCACGATGACTGATTTGATCAAAATACTTATCTATCAACGTCTATAATCTCGTATAGTACTGCAAACTGTATATACCTTTATAATTAGGGTTTAGACAGCAAACCGAAAGCGTGGCGAAGCGTTTTCATTTTGTTATGTATAGTATCGCTTGAATCTAGTCACATAGAAAAGCGAAAGCAAACCAAATACGTGGCGAACCGAAAGGTGTGTCTCGCCAGTACAAACCAAAGGAGAGCGCACGAAGCGAGGCGTGAGCGAGATAGTTGTATTAGCTGGCTTTGTATGCACGACGTCAAACACAGACCGAATCCGAGACGTGAAGAAAGAGCGAAGCGCGACGGTTGTGTTTATTTAAAAAACTTTGACACATGTCCCGCAACGTTTCGCTTTCGCTTTGCTGTGCGAAAATACATTTATAGCGTGACCGATAAGTATCTGGACCATTATTACTGACAAAGGTCCATGGCACAGAGATCAAATAAAATAGACACACCGTGTGCCAATGGCCTTTGCAGATAGTAATTTAGTCTAGCAATTAATGTTGCTTGTATTCGCTTGTGTTAGTTTGCATGTGTGTCGTTTATGTGAGATTGTAAGTATTTGGAGATTGGGAAAGGTGTGGCCAACCAGTAACCAGAACAAACTTTACGTAACAATTTTAAAAACGTCTTATCTGGTAAGTTTCTGTAGTATAAACACACGATATGATCTGGATTCATGGAACGGTCAACAATGGACTAATGCTATATATGGAATTAAATAATTTCGATCAGCGCTAATCATCACTCCTGGATGATGTCAAACAGCCAGCAAAACACTTTATTTTTTTCATTACATCTATTACATAAAGTATCTAAATACCTATAATTTCCAATAATGATTTTCTCACAATATTGCACTAATTTGATAGCCTTTATTTTTAAATATTTCTTAAATAAATAAATGTTATTTATATATTCAATATATGTATAAAACAAATAGATGGTTTTTCATAAAAACGGTTACGTAATGTTTGTTCTCGTGTTTTAAAAATATCAACAATAGCATGTTATTATAATTTTTTCGTCACCATTGATTTTTTGTGTATAATCCCCGAAAGCTTCTAGTATTGGCAAGAAACATCTAGCACTTATATTTAATCTTATTAGAGATGGAATATACTAATGCTTTCACAGAGATGGATATTTTGTAGGTTCAAGTTAAAGAGGTGTTGTCATTAATTCAAAATATTTAATTATAATAATAACAACTAAAACTGATTACTTAGTCAGCTTAGAACAACTTCTAACCACAGAAAAACTGTGGAGTTATCTGCAATATTTACATTATAATTATTAATTTAAACAGATATATATTTGTTTCTTATATCAAATAAAATCTTTTTGACTCAATATATAGGTCGGGAAAAAAGTTTCTTCGCATTTTATATGAAAACTCTAGACATTTTTTGTGACGCAACAAGTAGTTTTGCACTTCTCGCTTCATCCTAACTAAAAGAATTCTAAAGGGACCGAATTAGGTGGAAATCTGAAGGTAATTGCAAGGTCAGGACTATGGCGGATGCATAATACCTACTACAAATACGCCCTGCTCAAACTCTTAATTTTTGCTAAATGGCTTAAGATGTGTGTGGTCTAGCAGTATCGTGATGAGACATAACGCCCTTTGCATTAATCGATTCTGGCCGCATTCTCTAAAACTTTTATATGCTTTAAGTTGTTGGCAGTAAAGATCAGAATCCATGATCCATCCAATTCCAACATACACATATACGTTATTGCGAGTTAACCCGGGTTTTGCCACAGCTTGTGAAGCTTGACCAATCTTTGACCATGACCTTTTCAAATGTTCTTATATTACGTGATCCACTTTTTAGCACCAGTTATCAATCTCTTTAAAAACGTCTCGGTTCCATTAAGTCTATAAAAAGAATAGGTCTCTCTCAGTGTGCTCGTGTGGCACCCAAATATTGAGCCTTTTTCTGTAGCTACTTGTAGCTTTTTTCCAATGGGTCAAAACTGTTTTGTGGTTAATTCCCAGTTGTTCAGCTATGTTGTTACTACTGATACGATGATCTTGCTCAGTTTTCAAAAATGGCGTCCATATTATTCGTTGCAAGGTGACCAGAGCGAACTGCATCTTTGATACAAAAATTCCCACATTGAAATCGCATAAAACAACTTTGTGCCACTCTTACCGACACTACTTAAGATCCGCAAACCGTCACAAATTTCATTCGCGGCTTGCATTGCATTTTTTCCTTCTTTTGAATAAATTTTTAAGGTAATCGAATTTCTCCATTACATTTACTCATTTTAAGAGATGAAGAATAGTTGGAACCAATATTTTACAAATTGTTTTTTAATGTCAGCAAAGCCATCCAGATCCAGAAGAGAACATACACACTACAGCCAAAGAATATGTAATAGTATCTACAAAAAGCCAAAGAGATTTTATTAAAAGATAGTTTAGGTGTACAAAGAGAGTTTATAAATACTATATGCGATGATACTTTTCCCCCAACCTATTATTAATTATTAGACGGTAGTAGTAGTAACTAGTAGGTAGTATTTACTTCTGCTATTAAAAAAATTATGTCTGTCTGTTCGTTTTGGCTAGTCTCTGATACGACTAGTGGATTTTTAAGTCTTTTAATGGTAGATAGCTCATACTATAAGGAACAACCTGGACTTTTATTATATTTATATTATTTATTTGGAAAAAGGGGTTTCCTCGCAAAGAACTTGTGAAGAAAAAAAAGAGGTATTTTAGTGGTCAAGTAATATACGCCGCCGGTGAAGTCGCGGGCAGTCGTTTAGTGATATTGTTTGAGCGGTGGTAATTACTTCCCGCTTGCGATATTTACTATTATTTTAAGTCGTTCTACAATGTTGGGGCATTTTGAGAATTTTGTTTAAAGCCGTTTTTCTACCGCACGCTTGCTTCTTGATTATTTTGTTTAACTCATTTTGTATGTTTGTTAGGTAACAATAAACCTACCGAAAACACGTACGCAAGAAACGCGTACCCGCCACCTTACAGACGATTCTTCCCTCGGCAGTCTTAAGTTTGAGGTGCTTCTTTTTCTTTTTCTTTCTTTTTATTTTTAGTTTTTTTTTTTAATTATTATTAGTTTTATGTATATGGTTGCGGGTGGATAAATATAAATATAGTTGAATAAGGGCCTGGTTTTTCTGCACAATAAGGAATTCACAATCAGGACAATCTTCCGGGTATTTTTTTTAAATCTCTATAAAGAATTTTATATATTATGAAAAAGTCAATTGTAGCCGAATGTTAATCAGATGGGCCGAATAATTTTTAATAAATTATTCATGTTACTTTTATTAAATGTTTAATTAATATGTTAAAATGGAAATATATAACTATCATCACAATATGATATTTTGGATACCATAATATTTTATTATGGTTATAGTTTTGCATATAAGTACATACAATTAAGTAGTGTACTTGGTCACATTTATTTAATGCACTGAGCTTTTTTATTAAATACATTATAATTTAAAACAAATTATACACAAATGTAAAGCTCTTATGTTTCCACTTTTTTTGTGTAATCAATGACGTTATATACACATATAAGGACATATCATTCTTAAGTCTGATAGCGGAACGGCAAAAGCGTGCTTAAATACAATGTTAGCACACTTTTCTCCCTATAGGCCGTCCGTTTATCTGAGTCCTCGCCTGCGGGGTACAGGGGGGCGGGGGTATGACGACAAAGGGGACTGAGACAGGTGCGGGCGGCGGGGGCGCTTAGCGAAATGAGCGATTACAAAAATTCGTTGTCGTCGTACCCCCGCGCCCCTGTACCCCGCAGGCGAGGACTCAGATAAGCGGTCGGCCTATAGTCGTGTGTCAACTGTCACTCTCCGAATCAAACCAGAACTGAATAAATGGATTTACATTATGCATTACATTGCTGCTCATTCACCGAAAATATTTTAAGCAACTGCAGTAAATGCGGCAATGTATAGACATAGCAGTCAAAGCTTAGTATTGTGTAATTTGTGGCATATTGCATATTTCGGCTTTGTTTTTATACGTGATTTATCTATATGTATAGAGCGGCGAGAGTATTGAGTAATTGTAAAACTGATACATTATGGATACCATATATATGTGTATGAGTGTACATGTCCTTAAACCGTGTCTACCAGGACCAGGAGTCTACAGAGCATGACGGCGACGTGGAGGACATCTCGGACGGAGAGCGCACCTCGTCATCAGAGCGGGGGAGACCCACCTACTATCCGGGGAACAACGATGATACGCCTGGGTAAGTTGACTAATGATTATAAAAGGTTTTCTATGTAACATATCAGAGAGTCTTCGTAGTGATTTGGTACATTAGCTGAAAGCGCGTCATTTGTTTTATGAACATGCTGGCGGAAAAGTGGTACGAAAAATTCATTTCTATCGTGTTATTTTTTTTAACTCGCATTTATCTTATTTTATTATAAGTGAAACTTGCACTGTACTGTAATTGTGTTTATTTATGTAATTATTCGGGTCAACATACAGTAGCACGCAGTGCCTAGGAAAAAAAGAGTAATAATATAATCAAATCAAATCAAAATAACTTTATTCATGTAGGTCACAGGAATGACACTTATGAATGTCAAAAAAAAATATTTTTCTTATTAATCTACCGCTACTTCGTAAAGGGCTGAGCTATTGAAAAGAAGTAGCAAGAAACTCATTGCCACTCTTTTATATCAATATTTACATTTATTTATAATACAGTAATGCTTTACGTGCTACCCACTACGTCAACCACATTTTATATTTAATACTTAATTACTAAAGTTACATTATTAGTGTAGTTCAAAAATATATTAGTTTAGCTACTATCTATATTCTAATTACTCTACAGGTTTAGTCTAATACAGTAATATTCTTCTTAAGATAATCCTTGACCAGCCTTTTGAAAAAGCCCACACGAAAAATATCAATATTGCCAAAGCACGCGTTATATGACTGCGTCATTCTGACACACACACTGTGTTGAGAACATAAAGTTTTATCGTTACTCTTAAATGATTCATCATGCTTAGCTTACCTACCAGACAGGTGTGATTAAAATATTGTTTTTTTTTTTTTTATTCAGCGAGTTCATGGTGACGGCGTTAGACGCTGCAGAATTACGGCAGTCCATGCGGAAGGCCAAGCGCTGGGGGACTGACGGGCCGCGACTGGATCTGCCGACCACCTCGCTGAGTGGCACGCCCCACGACTCCGACGACGATGAGGTACGATAGCTTGATGATAACATCTAACCACGCCTCGGTGCATGTGTAGTGTATTGACATCTAGTCTGAACTGAGTATGTGTTAACAATCATTGTCACTGTCATGTCATCATCGACAGGGACATTAACCGTGTGACGTTGAGTGCTATATACAACGGAAGGCCAGTTCCAATCGGCTATCGGTTGCGAGCGGACGTCCCCGGGTGTAGTGCTACATAGTAAAGATTAGTTGTTTTACTCGTGACCAAACGTGGAACATTAAATGCATGTGTTGTTTAAACTGTCATAACCATACTGTTAACAGAAACAAACATACACTTATAATGCCTGCTACTCGGCTAAGTCGACTTAGAAAGTTTTTTGTGGGGCGTTGTATATGCTTTTACAACAAGGTTCCGGATAATGTTCAAGGTAAGGTTAAGATGGATGAAATGAGCAGGACGTTGAGCGGATGGTATTTCATACGCCGTGCCCATAACAATTCAGTGCCGCTCAGGATTCTCGAGACACCCAAAAATTCTTAGCGACGCAACAATTACGCTCTTCACCTTAAGACATACGATGATAAGTCTCATTTACCCAGAAATTTCACTAGCTACAGCCCTTCAGACCGAAACACAATAATGCTTACACATTAATGATTCACGGCCGGAAAAGGAGCCGTTGTGGTACCCAAAAACTAACCGGCATCCTGTGCATAGGAGCCTCGCACTGCTAAAATGAATCTAAGGAAATAATTTTAATTTGAAGGTGTCGACGCCGTCGGGTGACAACGCGGACCGCAACCCACTGTCCGGGTCGTGTGAGTCAATCGACACGGCCGGCCGCCGGGGGAAGTACGTCAAGTCCGCGTTCGACAGTCTGAGTGGTGCCAACAACGACGCTAATGTTGGTGAGTGGCAACAACACCTCGACAGTCGGTATCTGTTAACGCCAATCTGTCTATCCTTTTCCTAATGCTACGCTGTCCCTCTTTCCCACTCCGCTTCTTCTTAACTACATCTATCACAGGCTGTGTTCCGAAGAGCTGTTTCACCTGATTCCTGCCGCCGAATTCCACCTTCGCACGACACCGCACAAATTAGGATATAATCCTCACCATCTGAATGTCTGGCGTTATACGCCATATACAACTAAGCTAAGAAATGAGCTTCCTTGTGCGGTTTTCCGGGGCGATACGACATGGGTACCATTCAAAAAAGTATGCGTAACCTTTACTAAAAGGCCGGCAACGCTCCTGTGATTCATCTGCTGTTGCAGAAGAATGCGGGCGGGGTGATCTTCAAGTTGTATTGATTTGGGAAGACAGACGTACAAGGCTGAGAAAAGTACTAAAATTGGAGCCTAAATTGCACCTGATAGAGTTCAACCTATAACTGATGATAACAATTATAAGATTTTGAGACAAGTCTAAAACTTTCGTATTGAAGCCTCCGAACTTATTCCAAACATCTACTAACCACAGTTTCTATCGCAGAAATAATGAAACTCCTTGTCAAAGCCCAAGCTACTAAGTGCGCATCAAACTATATGTCGATCCAGATCTTGGAGATATTAAATCTAATCACAGCTAGTTAAAACCTCCCCAATCAGTTATATTTTTACTTAATGAAAGGAGTTGATCTAGAAAGATGCTGTAGGTATGTATGGGCAAAGGATGGACTGGATCCGATAAGGGTGACAGTGGTCATTCTTCAAAATCAGGAAGAGAATAATGTATGTTTTCAGTAAACTCGGGCACCAAGTCGATCTCGTCGCAGCACCTATCTCGCGGGCCAGTTCGCGACCCTGAAGCACTCCGGAAACGCGAAGAGTTGGAGCGCAGGATCAAGGAGACCAAGCGACAGTTGGACAGCGTGAGTTTCTTTACTTCAATCACTTTTATTATATTGGAGTATCTTTGAGTATCTGACTGTATTATTTTTTGGTATTTATCATAAATATCACTTAGTGCCAACTATGACAATTGATAGTTAATTGTTGTTTGTTTTATATATCTTCAGTAAGTTTTATTTAGAATCTCGAGAGATGGTAGACCAGTGCCGGTGCAAATCTGTCTTCTTTCTAGACCTCTCTTCTATAAGACTCAGAGTGGGCAAAATTAACCTTTATACCAATCTTTACCCCGACACAGCTAAGTTCGACAACACTTCATATATTGCCCCGTCTAGTATAGCAATACCCCAATATTAACAATAATAATAATAATAATAAAACATTTCTTTCGGATCAGATCCATGTCGCTGTTATATTATTTAGAGGCCCACCTCAAGAGGGTAAAGCTATATGCGCGGGTTCTGTTCTAGGACCAGTAGTATCAACTGGATCACGTGAAAAAATATTTTGCAGATGACATGACATTTTATACGACATTATAGCATAGGTTGGAAAAACTCCTTGGTGAGGTCCAATCGTTGAGAACTCAAATGTCTCTAAAAATGAGCTCTTCCAGAAAAAATCTTCAAATTTTGGGTTTTTATTCTAGGTTGGATATAAGTCTAATCTCAAATGCAGTCAATCCACAACAGACCTGTCCTACATACCGGAAAAAGACGGTTCGAAACGGAACAGGCCGGTGTCCATGGCTGTGGCGGGCAATACACGACCTTATGGTGAGTGGTGTTAGGTTCAGTTTAGCTAATACACGTGTGATATGCTAGGGGCTCGAAGACTATGGGAATAAGACGTATAAAATAAGTTATTAAAAAATAAACTGCTCTTCTTGAGAAGTTGTCATATCAATTATATAAGGCAAAACAGTTAAAAAAATAAGTTAAAAGTTATATTAAATACAAAAAACCAATTTAATTACATTTAACTACTGCTTTGCACATTTTTGTTGACTTTTGTTTAAATTGATGAAATAGGACCAAAATATGCAGAACAAGGTCCCAGGAAGCAAATAAAAGGAATATACGAATACTCAGATTGAAAACACTTTGATACGCATATTTAAGCAAAATGTCAATTTCATTATGAATAGAAAGGTTGAATGACCTTTCAGCTGTTCTAAAGAATCAAGTTCACAAGAGCTAATAATATGAATGTTCGACATAAATATGGAATTGAACAATTTCCTTAAAATCTTAATAAGATATATTAATATCACAATTTTCATTTAAACAGGTTAGAAGTCGAGTATATTTCTTGGAAAAAGAAATGAAATTTTAATAAACCCTCTCAATATTCCAAGTATCGTAAACAGGTTAAAAGTCTAGTATATTTATTGGAAAAAGAAATGTAATTTAAATAAACCCTCTCCATACTCCAAGTATCTTATTCTTACAGTCTTCGTGCTAAAATGAAAAAGATCAAAAATATCGAGTCTTTCTTACTCCTTGCTCAAAATCGTCAAAGGAAAATACGTGGCTGTTCTTACATCAAACCAGATAAGCCGTGAGGTGTACAGCAGAACAACAGGTGTTTGGATCAGAGTAATACGAACCTAGTACCTAGTTTATTACCTGCCATACATAAAGAATTAACCATTTCTTACCAGCCGTTACTTTTACTTCGATATTATTGATCTTGCAATGAATGCTAAAGAACACTAATAATGAATTACGATTTTCACTACAATGCCGTTTTCTTTGACTTCTAAATGGAGTATAATCTTACGAGAGGGCTCTTGGCTTGATTGAAAATACTTGTGATAGACTTTTACGTGTAAAACATGATCTTTGTAATCAACTCAGAATCAACCGGGTCTTTAAAATTTAATTTGATTTAATTTTTTATTTCCATTTGATTGATGATATTGATTTCATTGCATTTATAATTGTAAAATGTCATAATAGATTAAATGTTTACTATACTTATTAGACTTATATTATTTTATAATAAAGAAATATGCATTATATTAAAATGTAAAACAAGGAATTTTTTAATGCGCAACAATCCGAGAAGTTCCTACAAAAAGGCATTTCTCAGGGTATGTGCTTACTCCTTTACATTATTAGGAAAGTCTATCATAAAGATTAAATATTTCATATTTAAATACTCCATATAGATAGTACCACATTTTAGCTATCTACTAACATATAAACATGTTCTTTCAACGCTGGCCAGGATTCCAAAACCCACCCATATTCCTTGAAGAAAACTATGACAGTCTGTCGAGTAATTTCTTCGATAGCCTTAATCATCATGTTAATTTAGATTACAGAAATAAAAACCCTTATGCTATTCCCGCGAACTTGAATCACAAAATTATACCTGAATACTACGAAAATAACCCTTTTGTACCATCTCAAACAAACGTCAGTAACTTTCGGATTGATAAAGGGAATGTCATGGTTAATCCAGTATCGAAAGACTCGTTGCCATTGAAGAAAAATATGGCGTTTACTGTAGATCTGAGAAAACCGCAATCAAAGGTTTTTAATAGATTGTTTCCAGCTGCGGCTGAGAAAGAACCCCCTAAAGTACCGCCGAGGAATTTCCATTTAAATCTCAACGAAAAACCTCAACCTAAAACGCCAAAACCAAATGCGAGAAGTATATTTAAGAATTATAAATCATGCCCCGTTTCTCCCGTATCGGAGGAATGTAAATGGGCTGACAAGCTCCTACAAAATCAAACCGAAAAAAATAAACAGATCATTTCTGAAGCGAAAAAACGAAATTCTCTCAGTTTTGATAAAATGAGAGACAGCAAGAATATAGTGAATACAATAAAAAGTGACACAGAAAAAATGATTGCGGAGATTACAAGGAAGTACGGTGATTTAGATGAGTACGGACCTAACTCACAGGGAGACTTAGACTTACAGCCTACCAAAGAAGAAAAAGATGATGGTAATTTTTCATCCGACTCTTTAGAAGATTGCAGTTTGAGCCAAGATGCTAGTTGTAAGAATAAACTGTATTCCAAAAAAATATGTAAGAAACATAACAAAAACAAAACAAGCAGTATGCCTAAACGTTCTATATCTAATTATGAAATAAATGGTACTTATGATAAACCAAAAATACCAATGAAACCGGTGGGCGTTGAACTAAAGAGTTCAACACTCCCTAGAAATATGCCATCGAATTTAGAGGAAATTATGCAAGAGGACATCAATAGTAATCCTTCAATGTATAGATGTCAAAGCGTACTTACTCGAAGATGTATAACTCGTTCAAACGAATCGGTTCTTAGTGACCATTCAAATTGCTCTAGTGTTTCTAATGAAATATTCCTTAAATATGGTAATGAAGTTGCCTTCCAACAAGCCAAATTTTCCGATAGCCGATATTATTTTAACGATTCTCAAAATTGTTCTATTGAAAACATCAATGAACCCGATGAAAAATATTTGGAGAAGCATCGGCATAGTAGTGCAAGTTTCTTTTTAAACCAAAAAAGGCATATGAAAATGAGTTGCAGTCAAGATTCTATCATTTCTGACGAATTTCTAGATAATGATAATCAGCTATCCCGAACGAATTGTAATTCACTTGAAAGCGTTCTGTCTGACGATTCAGAGTGTACCAAGAGTGCTCCTTTAGAAATGCTCTTTGAAAGTGCAAGAGGTTGTCGAAAAATTCCCAACAGTCAAAGTTGCTATGAATTCGATAATTCGTCTAAAAGTTACGGTTCAAGTCCCAATAACGTACCATACTTATCTGGTTACATGTATAATAATTACTTCGCCGAAGCTTCAACTCCAAAAGTAGAAAACCAAGAACCAATTCGTATAATAGCACCTAAGTCTCCAGGTCATAATGTTTACGGCTTTGATGTTCCATGCGAAACCTCAGGACATAAAACAGTTACCAGGTCCAGAAGTCTATACGATTCTAAAGCTAAGCAGCCACCTCCACCTCCAAAGAATATTGCTTATTATTTCGACGGTAATAATCTTCAACCATATACAGTTGAAAAAAAGGGCTTAGACGATATACCTAGGTTAAAAGATAATAATCATATTGCAAATACTAGTAAATCATTGCAACCAAAGTTCTCAGAGAAACAGAAATATAAATGCGAAATGGATGGTTGTGAACAAAAAAATATGGTTAAGTCTAAAAGTTGCAGCTTTGAAGTAGTTTTAGAACCAGCGTCTAAGCCCAATCCGCTTAAAAACTTGATGGAAAAACGTAATTCTCATGTTAAAAAAAATCTTGAAAAGTTTGAAGAACAAATAAGGAAGAGCTCTCAAACTAAATTCTGTAAAAATCAAATAAATAAAGAAAAGGCAAATGTAACTAAATACATTAACGCCACTAAAAGCCTTGAAAGAGATTCTGGACAAAGACATAACAATAATAATAAAATCGCAATGGAATTCGTTCCGCATAAGCCTCCGAAACCTATAAAAAGAACGTCGTCTACTAAACAAAATAATAGGCTCAAAACGAATTTAGAAAAATCCGGTTTAAGTTCATCGATATCATCACAATATAAAGCTAAGTTAGATGGTCTTCAAAATAAAAATTATATTTCTAACAAAAAACATGACCAAGATGGGAATTCCAATACATTAGACATTGATAGTTCAGAAAAATCCTTCGATGTATTTGTTAAAGAGAAAGAAATAAATGATAATAAATCTGAGATCCAAATGGATAGTTTAGAAGTCTTCGCGCTTCAAAAAATGGAAAGAAGAAAACAAATGAGTATGGATTCATTGGACGTTAGCGATGATAATCATGACTTTGCCAAAGATTCTCTCGATTACTACGCTGAGCAGCATAGCAAATATAGTGACAAACGTAAAAAAGACAAATTTAATTTAAAATTATCCATAAATGACTTTGAAACGCCTACAACTTCTGGTGGCAGTGAAAATGTTGAGTCCAAAGAAAATATAGCACCTGAAAGTGAAGAAGTAAAAAAGTATAGGTACATCGAAAGGAAGTTAGAGATAATAAATAAGTTAGTCGAAATGGAGGAAAGAAAATTGTTGCAAGAGAAAGTGTTAAAGGAATGGCGTATGCGACCTCTTGAAGCTAATTTAAATAATGGAAAAGGTGTTGTCAAAGTGTTATCCCAAAAATTCGAAAAGTTGGCAACAAAACAAAATACTGTTCACAATTTTGCATCCCTCACTTTAGAGGAGGGCGAAAAAGAATCAGATTGCGTAAATATAAAAGAAATTAAACGGAATTTAAGCCTTCCCGATATTCTAGATACAGAGCAAATTGGTTTGACATCAGAAGAAATGGAAGTCACAAATGATAGTGGAAATGATTGTGCTGATCAAAAGGAAAGTGACCCTAAAGGACAGCTCAATAATAGGATCCAAAGTGAAGCGCAAATGCAAAAAACTCTTCCGCAACGTGTGTATAACGAAATGATTTATCCTAAGACGGATGTTCATTTAGACAGCGAGAATTATGAATCATCTACCACGAGTTCTAGCTGTACCAATTCACCGAAACGTTTGTCGTTCTATGGATTTCATAGACCAAAGATATTCCGTAAGATAATCCGACATCCAACTCCCAGGTTGTGTCTGGTGAATCAGTCGAGAATGAGACCACCTCTATGTTCAGGGAATACTGTAAGGGATTTTACGAAAAAAAATCCTATTGTCCCAGTGTTGCCGTCGAAATTCACACCACCATCAGGTTCGAAACGCATGATTAGATTACGATTTAATTGCGCTTCAGATCTTTGATCTGTTCCTTTTCATTGTCATGATTGTTCTAGCTTATTTCCTAGAATATTTAGTACTAAGCATGTTTCTCGCATGATTGTTTTGAAGTGTGTTTGATGGAATATTTGAAGTTAACCTGTGGTCTATGGCCGAAATAATTAAGTTGCGATCGATCTCATCTGAAATAATTTAGACTAATGTCGGAGAGTTCTTCCAAAAATAATATATCCGATTTGATTGTTATAATTATTGTTGTATGAAAACATTGACTGATATACATACAACCATGATTGTTTTGGTTGCAACATAGTTATGAAATTTAGTATTTATTTTATCTGAGTAACCCTGTGATTTTTAAGGGTTTTATGTATAAAATTGTTGGTAGCTAATTATTTTTTCCATAGCTGTATAAGTTTAGCTATTCCACTAATAATGATAGGTCGAATAATTTTGATTTAAATCTCTTATTTTATGTTAAATTCCAAAGAACTATAATAAATATTTCTCCGAATTTTCTGGACAGGCAAGTACTATTATTTTTATTATATTATGTTCCCATCAACATTTTATCAATTGACCTAAAACGTTTTCAGTTAACTTATTGACTCCGTTTTCACTTTTGGAGATTAAAAAGTTTGTATTTCTATTTGCGTGGCAGCACGCACGCACCTATCTCCCGAGCAAGACTGTGAGACGGGTATGCGTCGCGCCATCTCGCTTTCTGATCTAGCGGCCAAGCCAGTCCCGGCGCCCAGGACGCCGCAAGGTTTGTTTTGGGGCCTCTGGTGGTGGATGGTACTTGGTGCACTTTAATTCTCAAACACGTATGGGGCTTGATTTAAATTATAATTGGTCTAGGTTATTAACTGCTATTATAATAATACTCGTATTTGTACAGGTTAAAGGTAAGTATCATTTAAATGTTTGAAGGAGCAATTTTCTACCAGCTAGCCAATATTATTATGCACGATGCTGAAAGCTTTATTTTAACTAGCTCGTATTGGATTTATAGTAATAAAGGTATCACTTATAAGAATGGGCCGCAATGTCACGGCTTTTGTTGCTTTATTTGTGTTATATTGGGCTTGGTTTTGGTATTTTAATATTTATGCACTGCTTGTTATATGCAATACTTTACCAAAAGTAAAATTAATATATTTTGAAATAATTTAACAATTCTTGTAATATTATGAATGCGTGAAGTTAATATTAGAATATTAAAATTTAAACATCAAAAACCTTCATACAGATTATCAAAAGAAACTATAATATTCTCTGTATATGTCCTGTAAGTCATAGTGCCGAAATTACACTCGGAATCTAATTGAAGTAATAATAAATAAAATGTCGCTGCCAATCTAGCCGTATTTCACTTCCACTACAAACGAAAATAGAAAATAAATTACCTGAAATACGTCTCACAGCTACACTGTTTTCATAAAAAATATTGAAACCGAAATTGACAAGAGATGTTATGATAATATTTTTCTCAGTATCTTGTCAAGTTATGGTTAAAATCTCGTCGAATTGTCCCTATTTTTCCAGCCTATTTCTAAAAGCTTTTAGCGCACCATGTTATACAAATAAAATATATCACGTATAGATTCACGTCTTCACCTTCACTCAGCCACATAAGCCTTTTGAGTGAATACATTCTGCAGTGTGGATTGTGGAATAATTTAATTCTATAAATATTTTAAGTACAAAACCTATCGATGTTAGAATTTTTCAACGTATATGCGAGGTGCTATGTCCATTAATTCTAAGCACGTGATCGTATCGTATGATCGAGGATCAATCGAAAACATCCTTTCTTCGATCGGCTATTTGGTATGATAATTTAAAATGAGTTGCATAAATAACTATGTATTTAAATATAGGTCCTACCAAGCCGACAACAAATGCCAATGTCAAGTCGCCGAGCGGTTTTGTTCGTCCGGCGCCGAGGTACAACAAGTCAAACATGACGAGGAGTTCTAGTGTTGGTGTTCTCAACCAGGTACCCTTTTCTTTTATAGTTAGTCTTATATTGCATTTGGGAAATAAATATTATGAGATAGAATAAGCGAGATGCTGCAGCGCATCAGGCATGTTCGTTGAGGGTGGGGTCCCTTATTTCTTCTCTGTAATAAGAACAAGAATCCCGACATGCTGGCGTCGATTGCGCAGCTGAAATAATAAAATCCTCGCGGCTATATCTGATGATATCAGGAACCCTGTATATAAACGATGGATATCTGTTCACATGGAGAACATCAAAAAATAAATTGGACTAATAATAAATATTATGAATTTTTATAATTTAATTTTTTGTGATAAGACGTGATGTGCTTATCGCGACACGCCTGGAGAAAAATTAGTCATATCGCTTATATATACAAGTTTTATAGCTGTTTTGCTATGCCAAAGACGTATAACTTCTTACGTAACTAAGTATTTTTACAAGTATATTTTTTTTAATGTACTATACAGTGCTTTAGTTAATTAGAAATCAATGCTGCTGATATTTTCGTCTGGATTTCTTATAATTTCAAACACCATTCGTTATACGTACACCATAACATATTTAAATTACCTGTGCTTTAAGCATATAAGCGCTTCTTATAAGATACTTAAAGGCTAGCTGTAATTTCAAATATATATTGCGCGGATAAAGTAGTACGATATAGTTGCCATATGTATAACATATTGATGACATAATATAATATTACTTACTTTGAAAAATAATCTATTTCCTCAATGTATACAGAATGAATGTATTATACATCAGAAGTGGATTATATTATAACGTATGTTACAGCGGATTTAAAAGAGGAGAAAATAGGAGACCTGTTATTGACTTCATTTTGTAATTTATTGAACGTATACACATTGTGTCCATTATAGTTGTAGATGTGATGAATGTGATGTTGAAAATTTATTGATAATAAATTGAATATAATTAAAAATAGATCCAGCTGTGTACATCAGAAGTGGGATGTATATTGTATATGGGTCCACTTGTAATCTTATGTATGTTACGACCAATTCTGACTGAATTTGTCATTTTCCAGAGCGATTCGGAGTCCGACCCACAGCCGTCACGAACACAGCCCCGCACAGGGGGCCTGATGCGGCCCACCATTAGCTCTATGAACAAGGCGGCCGCAAACACGGCCCGGCGGCGAGGGTTGGCCAATTCTTACAGCACAGGTATGCGCGATGGTTGGCGGGAGTTGACACTAACATCACGGCAACTAGGTAGATTTAGTCGTTAATCGAAGTGACAGAATTTAAATACGTATTCAGCGTGGCGCTCAATGGCGACACACATACATGGGTAGAAAGAGCTACTTAACATTAATCATAAAAAATAAATGTAAATAATTCAAATTTTCTTTATTAAAAAATTTATTTAAAATTATAATCACCCTTACTTTGTCTCACGAGAAGCAGTAGGTGTCAGTGGCTACGTCACTAATAGCGCGCGGCTACTAGATCACTTACAGGAATGTTCCGTTATTATTTTGTGGAAAATTTATTTATTTAGGTGAATTATATATTTTTATTTTTGAAATATTTTTTTATGATTATAGTTAAATATTTCTACCCAAGGTTTTACTTAATGCGGCCATCGTGGCGCCACGCTGTATACTTCAAATGTAGAGGATGCATATACATATACAAAAAGAGTAATTATTTTGGGGAATATTTAAATTTTGGGGCTGTGTGTGAAAAGATAGATAATCATAAGCAATGTCCAAATTGTAAATCCAAACCATTCTCGGATCTACTGCAACACACCCAAAAAAAATATCATAGTTGGTAAATTAAGATAATGGAGCATTATTGACGTTTTTCTACGAATTAAATAGAATAATTGAAATAATGATAATTATTGTGTATACAAATTATTTAAGTTTTCTTTAGTGTTAATTCCGCCAATATTTGTCTTTAAAACAATTCGACACGTGTTTCGCCTCTACACGAGGCATCCTCAGGACGTGTTGTCTCGCCAAAATCTGGCACGAGTCCTGGACTGGACGTGTCGAATTGTTTTAAAGACAAATATTGGCGGAATTAACACTAAAGAAAACTTAAATAATTTGTATAATTATGGATTTCCGCAAAGTAACGCCTAATTCAATAAATTTTATTATTGTGTATATCAATATCTACACTTGTATTATATTTATTTACAATTTTAAATAATAAATGATCCAGAATTTATATTAAATTTACTAAACAAGAATGTCAATTAAAGTTGAGACTCTTATTAATATAACAATAGCTGTACAACCCTACTTATTCTCACTTCAAGTAGCGCCAGTCACATTAATGCTACTAACATGCACGCAAATCTAACCCTTATGTATTGCACACGACAATGTTTTACAGTGAATGTCGCTCGATCGGACTCCAGCTCGGAACCTGAGGAGAGAAATGAAACGCCCCAGGCTCGACCTAGGGCTGCCTCTGCAGACAGAGCCTCGAGGAGATTAGGTATGCATAATATACATAAATACCCAGCGTTAAGTACATTTTTAATTACTTCATTACTATAAATAAGATATATAAGTATTACCAGTACAACTAAATTGTATTGCATTTTCAGTGTGACATTAAAACGTAGCATTTAAAAATATATATAACAAATACTAGATGACCCAGCAAACGTTGTATTGCCGATATTAAAATCACGATACAAAGTGTTGATCGTAGATGGGTGAAAATTTCAAGTTGTATGTATTTTTTAATGCTGACTCATAATCAAACAAATTTAAAAAAACATGTCAAAAAAATTTAAAAAAAATTTCGTGTGGACCACCCTTAACATTTAGGGGGATGATAAATAGATGTTGTCCGATTCTCAGACCTACCTAGTATGCACTCAAAATTTCATGAGAATCGGTCGAGCCGCTTCGGAGGAGTTCAAAGTTTAACACCATGACACGAGAATTTTATATATTAGATTTACACACGATTTCTTATCGCTAATTTTGAAATATGGAACGGAAGACACTTGCACAAATGAAACCTTTTGATATTTTTCATCAGTCCAGTCAATCTTAATTAAATATTATTTTCTAATTGAAAAATCCTTAATGTGTTTGTGCGGTTTACGTTTTACTTAATGGACTATATTAGGTCGCTACTAGATAGGGAATAACTGTGCTTATTTTAACTATGACTTTATTAAATTGAGATTGTTGAGACTGTGAGTGATCTATCTGCCCGCCGCGGGGTGGTTAAGTTTGCTGATCGGGCGAATAGCTAATCTACCTGAATCACATTATTAAAATAATTATTTATTCGATGCTCGAACAGTGTTGTTAATAATACCAAAATTCCTTACACTCATTTAGCCATGGATCCCATAGTCCCATGGAAGTACTTTCGGATAATAAAGTCGAAATCAGTTTATTTATGTCGGAATCCTGAGATGGCAAACATAAAAATTATCATACACGTCATATACCAGCAACAAAGTTTTTAAGTATTCATTTAATTTAATTTATGTGTATGTTAACACACATAAGCTTCTTAAAGTTCATAAGATACATAAAAGCTTTAAGGGCAAATATATACACTTTTATAATAAAGTCCCAGCAACTGTTTAAGCATTATCTATAAATAAATTTAATTTTGTTAAAAATGGCTCTGTCGTAAATCCTACTACTCCACAGCTGAATATCTAAGTGATCGGACAGCCTGGGACTAGATTGTGATTATTTATAGTTATAACAATGACAGTACAATATTGTATATTTTATTAAAAAGAGCGCAAAAAAAGAATGCTGGGAGAGTTTCTTGCGCCGTTTCTTCTCTCTCAGATCGCCATGTGTTCCCGAAGCGGTAGTAATTTTGGTAATGACATCAAAAATAATTGTAAAGGAATCATTTTTCAGAAAATAAAAGCCTTTAATGCCTTTTAGGCTATACAACGTGAACCAGAAAGGGTATAACATCCCTTCAATGGTACGTTATTTGGGTCATATGCAATAGTATGGTGATGTTTAAGTTTTAATAAATAAATAAAAAATAAGAAAAAAACTTCCCTACGAAATAAAAATATTATTTTTCAATTTCTTTTCTTAGACAACCTTTAAAGAGACTGCCAGTTTTAGGCGGGGCCTTTGTTTATAAACAGAATCAGGTCACCTACCTATGAACTTAAACATAAACAATAATCTATGATTAAGGAGTATGCACACTACATGAAATGTGGCTTGTGTCTATGTATTTATTTATTCATTCATTTTTTACTTCCTGTTATTGCGAAACAAATAAACAAAATAAGAAATTACATAACATTACACAGTTGTATTCCTGAAGGGTTAGAGGTGTATTTTTTCCACCCACGTTTCACAATGTTTAATTTCCACGTAATAGGGGGTGAGCATCTACATTTCTGAACTATGGGCTGCTAGTGAGAAATTTACTACGAAAAACTCAATAACTGCCCCATTCCATACGGGTAGAAAACCCGGTCCGGGAATGGAGTACCTATTATTAATACGAGGAGACTATATAAGATATATATATATATATTTGACAAAACAATTCCGTGAAGAACAATTTCTTAATAGGAGCCTATTAGAATTATCTTTATCGGATAAAACATTTTTGAATTTAAATGTCAAGTCTCGTTTGCCCAGTAATAACAATAGCTACAGTGCCATTCAGACCAAACCATAATAATGCTTACACATTTTTGCTTTACGGTAGAAAAAGATGACGTTGTGGTACCCATAATCTACAATTACAAATTTGGAATTATTTTCAATGTAACTTGAAGTAAACTTCAAATAATTCTACATTGAAGTGCTTACGTAAAACCTTAAATAAACAAATCTTGAATTAAAAATGGTGCAGTGTGTAGGGTTTTTGTTTGAAGACACACAGAGCAGTAAATATCGTGTTTCAAAGCACAATTCAAAGAGTATTAAGGCAGACAGGCCGATCTTTTCAACCTAACATATTTAAATAAACACAATGTAAAAACACAGTTACACTAGTTTTTATCTTTTAAACGTGTTTTATTTAAATGTGTAACACTCGCGGAAATCCGAGTAAATACTAACATAACATAGTTTCATAATTAGATTAGAATTAACTAAGTATCTTTATTGGGTTATACATAACTACAGTAAATAATAATATAGAAGTATTTAGAAGTATTATAATAATTATTAATAATTTAGAAGTATTTTCAATGTCAGCTAAAGCAAATGCACATACAAAATAACTTTGTCTTCATGGCGAAATGAGAACACAAATTGCTTCACAACTGCAATGAATAGTAGGCATTTTACTATTATCTGATATTATGTCACATCTACGTTTTTCATCTGTTTTAGGTCAAAGAGAGTTCAAAAAAACAGCTGATTAGGGTTGAGGTAATCATAGTTTTTGCGAAAACTTAGCACTTTAAATATTGTATTAAAATATAATGCTAATTCATTTCTGACTTCACATAGTCATTATAGATGACCTAAGGAATGTCTGGTTCAAAGCATAGTATACCCATTTAGTTTCACCTTGTATACTTTATTATATTTTAAATAAATAAATAAAACTGGTCACTAAGGTTTTTTTTTCTGAAATAACGGTGAAAGAACGCTGATGTTCTCGTACAGACAGAACGTTGAAGGTAAAATTCATGTTCATACCGGTCCTTCATTCATATGAAGGACCGGTATGGACGGTCGTTGACTCTGGGTCTCCAGTTCGGCTTTTTTTTACGAAACTGTGCGATAAACTTGGGGTTCAGATTTTTTATTGGCAAGTTTAAGGAAATGCCGACACTATATAAATATCTATTTGAATTTCAGGTCGCAGTGGCAGTGACAGAGACTTGTCGGCGAAGGCCCGCGATGTTACCAACAGGCTGGCGGGGAACCAGCGACAGAGGAAGACGGAAGTCGCAGAGAGTGAGTCAAGTGCTCCCTGTGTATTCACTAAACTATCAAATTCAAAAACTCAACTCGGAAATTAATGTCTGAGAAGAACGGCGCAAGAAATTCAGCGGATACAGACGAGAAAATTCACTTATGTGTATATACATAACATTATCAAGAAATTTATTAATATATAATTAATTAAGAATATCATCCCCACCATCTGGATGTGTGGCATTTCTCCACAGTGCGTTTTCAAGGAACTTTCTACGACCAAGCTGTGGCTTTCCTGTGCGATATTTCCAGTACGATACGACATGGGTACCTTCAAAAAAAGCTCGTATAAGATTTTAAAGAGCCGGCAACGCTTTTGTCTTTCCCCTTCTTGCAAGCGATTGTGGGCGGCGGTGATCACTTAACATTCAGGTGACCCGTACGCTCGTTTGTATTTTTTTTTGCCATTGCCACAATTTTTTCATGGAAGAGAGTATAATATTCGTCTCTTTACTTGCAGTACCATCATCACAATTGTGCTCCGCGTTGACGGAACAGCTGACGAAGACCGCGAGCAAAGTGGCCACCTTGTACAGGTCATTACAGAGAGAAGCCGGCGCATCCGCTGATATAAGTGGTAGGTTACGACCTTTTAATAAAGGTCGTTAAAATTGTTTGAGCGGCGTTGTATATATAAGTTTTTTGTGACAATAAGGGACGAGACGAGCAGGACGTTCAGCAGATCGTAATTAATACGCCCTTTACAAAGTAGTGCCGCCCAGGATTCTTGAAAAACTTAAAAATTCTGAGCGCCACTACAATAATTGCGCACGTCACTTTGAGACATAAGATGTTAAGTCTCATTTGCCCAATAATTTCACTAGCTACGGCGCCCTTCAGACCGAAACACAATAATCCTTACACATAACTGCTTCCCGGCAGAAATACCCATAATCTGGGCATCCGAAGGACCCTCCCACTCCTTGCGTATACATTAACTAATATTCTATAAACAACATTAAAACATTCATACAACTTTATACCTTATTTCGTGGTCAGTATGTTCAATGTCTAATGTATATACTCATAAGAAGCTCATTGGTCTTTCGCTAGCATAATATCCTAAATTGTACGATACCTTATAAAAAGATAAATATTATTTTTGAATAGAACAATAATTGATGGTTGCACTAGTTATATTCAATGTCACAAAGGTAAACATAACGTAATTGATTTCAAATGGTATATTTATTAAATATTTGTCACCTGCAGGTCTCGAAGCGGCGATCCTCGAGACACAGAAGGTGTTGCGTGCCGCGGTGCAGGGCGAACCGGACAACAGGCAAAGGATAGACAATTTACTGTCTCAAGGTAACTTACAATCTTTCACCGCCACTGTACCTCCGACAGACTTACGACGAATTAGCTTGCGAAATTACCTTGAAGTAAGTGATCACCGCTTATTCTGTCTTGAAAAAGCAGCGTTAGACATTATCGATCTCTAATTCCTGAGTCCAAGGTGCATTGCAGTGTAATAATAATATATAAAGTGGTGTGTGTAGGTGTGTGTTTGTGTGTGGTTTTTTTTTAGCTAGAATAATAAAAAAAAATCTAGCAAATAAAATACTAAGACCTATTTGAAGTCTTTCTCCTTTAAAAATATTTCTAAGTTTGAATTGCCAAACAAAAAATAAATGTATGACAAGTCTTAATTGAAACTTTTCCGCAGTCATATTTTCCTATCTAGTGATTTTCTATTGCTTCAAGCGAAAAGGATATGTAAGTCCAAATATGAATCTATAACACCTGAGAGTTGTACAAAGACATATCAAGATTTATGAACTTGACGTCACTCGAACGGTTGGCTCAGTGGACGAGCATTCGCACGGAACGCGAGATGTCGCGGTCTCGGGTCCCGCATCGTTTATAATTCATTTTCTTTTCAAATTTTATTTGTGTTATTAATCGCAGAAGTGAGCCTTATCACTTTAAAAATAACAAATTTATATGAAAGTTATGATAGACAGAGAGATGCATAAGACTAATGAGAGAATGGTTACAACTAGACAGGAAATGAAATAGATGTAGACAGGATATAGGATGAGAAGTTGATATCCGAAGAATAGTGGGCCCATTATGGAGCCGTCAACAAAATACAGGATAGAATGGAAAACTTAGGAGGCAGTCAGAGAACAATCATTCGAATCTATTTCGTCTTTGACAACATTTGCCGATATTTATTAAAAATCACATTTATGTTTACTGCAATAAAAACTTTTTTTTTATGAGAGTTAAACTAAATGCCATAATAATATATTTTTCCTTTTTTCAGAGGCCTCCACGACAGGGAACCCAGCCATGACAATCATTGAACAGTACTCCGACATACTCCTCAACATGATGCAGAACAAAATGGTCAGCCAATTCTCGCAGAATCCGCAGAGTTTGCCGCCGAGGGAACCCGGGGCGGAGAGCTAGTAGTGTGACAGTGCTCTGTGAAATATTTGACATTTTGGGCCTTTATATATCGCGAGACTTATATAGTCGGCCTTTAAATCTAAATGGGACTATGAATACTTAGTGGGCCTTGTGGGGTGTAGTTGTTCACTCATGAGGCCTAGTGTTACTTCAGGCTTTTATATCTAAGGCCTTTGACGCTACGGTGGGCTATCAACATTTACAGCGTGTTAAAGTAATTCAAATGTGACTCAGTGCAAAAATGGACACGGAATGGATTTTATTAATGGTCTGTAAGGTTTGGAATTACGCTTTATCTGACGTGACCTACCGCACCTGAATAAATCAGCATTACAGGCCTCTAAAAAAATCTGGCCTTAAGACTAATAATTATATATATTATTCAAATGTCAAAAACTCGATGCCTGCGAATAAAATCTCAGCACGTAATACCACACATGTGTGTCACTAGTTCTTGATATTGGAACAGCGGCTATCAAAAGCTCAGCATGTTAAAATAAAGTTTATAATTTCCAAATCATTCCGAACAATTCGTTATTAAAGTATTGATAAAATGTTTGAATTAGAACAAATGAGTTATCATTCCAAGTAAGACTTTAATCATTCATGTGCTTAATGAACAGACGGAGTAAGATTGCCAAGTCAAGGTCGCAAAGGCAAAAGTGATTGCGATCCCACTGGGGTTGAAAATGGGAGCGACGGTGTTAACTCACCATTAAGGGACCTCATTAGCCATTCTATCCCATATAAAATCTCATATTTTGCAGTTAGCACTGCCTTGTTCTAGCTTTGGATTAAAAAGAAATCAATTCCCAAATTTAGATCGTAAGTAGGATATTGTGAATTCTAATTCTGTATATTTTGAATTATGGAAGAATTGATAATTGGAATTGGATAAGTAGAAATAATGTTGGAATTGATGGAAATGGAATTTTGTAATTAATAGTTATAGTGATGTGATTAATTGTTATGTTAACACACTAAATAATGCCTATCGGTTATATGTTTATAGTAAAGAGCATATATTTATTGCATTTATCATATTTTTTTGTATTATTATAAGTCATGGCTAGTTTAGAAAAATATTACTCCTATTGACATCGTTAAAATTACAATGAAAGGAATTTGCATCCGGAATTTGTTTGATAATGTTTCTTCGTATTCATTTGAGTTAGTTTTAATATCATAAAATGAATATTTCAATAAAATGACACACTTTTATATGAAATGGAATGTTAGTATTTTTATGAAACCACAGAGGTCTCGAGTAAAAGGTTTTTTACTGTTTTGTTTTGGCAGCAAATCGGTTGACATTTTATTGCATATTTAACAAATAGTTGAATTTTATTGTTATGAATGTCAAAATGGGTATTTTCTGATCTTCAGTTATATTGCTATGGTTTATAATTCTTAAAAACAGACTTCTTAATTTTTCTGTTTTATGTTCTTCACTTCCTTTTCTTTGTAGGCAATCTTACGTACATCTCTTTAATTTCAAACGGGCATCAACAAATAGAATTTGGTTACCGTAATATAAAAATTACCTTAAATCTTACCTCCGTGCTACCCGGCCATGTGCTAATGTGAAATAAATAAAATGACAGCACGGCGCCATTTTGTTTTTGTTGATTGATATTTTACTGTTGCCAATCTACGTAAGGCTTTTCTTATCTTAATAGCATTTGAGTTTCAGTAATAATTAAATAATAGTATTACTTTAGTCTCACTTACTGCCCTCTAGACCCAACGATTCTCGATTCGGAACATGTCAGATGGTTTTGTAATTTTTGTTATCGGTAACATTATTTATGGATTTAAATTTACATAAAAAAAACTTGTGAGCGAACAAAATTCGGACTCTAGGACTGTGTGCTATCGTGTGCCTCTGTAGAAGACTAGGGAAAAAAATAAAAATATACAAATACATGAACAGGAATTGAGTCATTGACAAAACCCGCGCTTCTCATATAAGAACTTTTCCATTAAATTTTAATGTCATCAATACTGCGCCTAATTTTTTATTTGTAAATTTAAGCCAATCGCTTTGATTTTCGATATATTTTTTTTTGTTAAAAATAAAATGGGCACATTTCGAAGCGTACTCGAGTAACAGAGAAGTTAAAAAAAATATTTAAGTTGTTTAAGGAAATGAAAAATTTAATTTGCTGTTTACTTGTTGTTTTATATAATTTTAAATGAGAAAACTATTTTGTCACATTTTTTTTTTCAATTAGTACAGAGTCATGCAATGTTATTCGAATTGTACTATATTTTGTCATTTTAAATCATATTATCTAGTTTTATATAGATAGGTTGTTCGTAAAACAGTGATTTTCAACCTCCTTGTGTAGGATGCGGTGAAATAAAAAAAATATCTCTTCGCTTCTGAGAATCCTCTTGCAAAGACTTATTACCATTAAAATTAAAAGTCTCTACAACATAAGAATTACTTATATATATTTTTTATAAAACAATCATGGTTTTTTATTATTTTGTTGTGTTATTTTTATTTTTTTATTATATTTTTCACTTAATTCATCCAAACGGGTTCGGACACGATGACCTGTATAATTACTGTTTCGCGACAGTATCATACGATTACGATTGTTGAAAGAATTTGTTGTCGTAAAAATATTTAATGCGTAAGTCGGCAGTATTCCTGTTTATAGCGTCCTTTAAAGTCAAGTTAGTTTTAAAACGGTTCGTCAATGCGTCACAAATTGTAATAATCTTATTTTTAATATAATTAAAATAGATTGCTTCTCCATCTAGAGATCAGCGTGAATGAATGCAGATTCAATAATAATGGTGTATTTTGTGTAATCAAGATGGCGGTATTATTGTATTTAAATTATCGCTTTTCATTTGAGAAATGTTTTGTGTGATATAGGTGTTATATAGCGGTATCGCCAAATAAGCTTTCGTCGAATACAAAAGACATAATGCATGCGTAAATTAAACTGTTATCACCTTTTTAACACTAGTAGTTCTCAGATGATAAGCAAAGGCGTAGCGTTTTGTATTCTAGCGAGTAATTTATGTTTAGTGAATACGGGTCTATGTAAAATGGCGCCTGGTTGCCGGCGGTAATATTTGAAATGAGAGATATCAAGGTTTTGTTTGACCACAGTCCCCAATAGAAATGGATGACAGATGTGTACAGTATAGATTTTTTAATAACGCGAGGATTAAACATTTTAATATCATTATTGTTGTAGTAGTTAACGCGTGTTATTGTCTGACTTATTACATTGATTTTTTGGTAACTTCTATATTCTTTGACTTTCCAGATTTAATATTCCATGTTTTCAATTAAGTTTTGATACTTTAAAAATTTCTTTTAAAAGTAATAATTTAGATATAATTTCGTCGGTAAAGTTAATAAAATTTGTGTCGTTAAGGATCTATTGAATGTTTCCGGTATCTCGTTTCAAGTATTTGTCGCCATGGCAACCGCTCGTTATAATCCCAAAGGGTCGGCAACGGAAGGGATGTAAATATATTTTATTTAATGTTCAAAAATATATTGCCATGAACGAAAGACTAATGTAAATGTAGGAATGTACGATAATACAGTAATTTGAATTTATTTTGTATTTTTTTCCTTTACAAAAATTTCATCAAATCTTCTTCTTCTTCGTCGGATTACTCTTGACAGAGCAGTCGTGGTCACGTCGAACGACGAACGATTCTACGCCAGTTATCCCTAGCTATTGCTTCTCTTGCACATGTGTTGAGGGGAGTATTGGTTAAGGCTTTGATCTGGTCTGTCCAGCGCATAGGGGAGCGTCCTCTTGGCCTACTGCCGTTGACCCTTCCCTGAACAACAAGTCTCTCTATGGCATGCTCTCCACGTCGCGTGATATGTCCGAAGTATCTGAGGATACGGGCTCTGACTATAGATGAAAGCCTTTCTTTCACCTTGAGCTCTTCAAGTATCGAGACGTTTGTGCGGCGTTGTGTCCAAGATACTCGTAGCATTCGTCTCCAACACCACATTTCTAGTGCGTCAATCCTTTGTCTCTCTCGTTCTTTGACTGTCCATGTTTCGGCACCATATAGTAGTATGGGAAACATTAGAGATCTTACTAACTGAACTTTAGTAGCTTTGGTGATATTCCTGTCCCGCAATATCCTCGTCAACTTCTGCATTGCAGATCTGGTAATAGCCATTCGCCTTCTAATTTCGTCTTCCGAGCCACCAGTATTAGCGACCAGTGATCCTAAGTATATGTATGACTGTACAACCTCGCAATTAGAATTCTCGACTATATCTGGTGCATTGTTTTGACTTCGATCGACAATCATCATTTTTGCTTTCTGCCGGTTTATTTTAAGGCCATACTGGAGGCTGGTATGCTCGATACGATGTAATAATTCAGCAATGTTTTCCTTACTTGTCGCTATTAACGTGGTGTCGTCGGCATATCGGAGATTGGATATGTTTTTGCCGCCAATTGGTATGCCATCTGTCCAATCTTCTAGAGCTATCTTCATAATGTGCTCCGTATAAATATTGAACAGAAGAGGCGACAAAATGCAGCCCTGCCTGACTCCTGCAGAGGGATGAAGTGGGTTGGACGTGACATTATCCACCTTGACTGAAGCGGAACCATGTTCATAAAGGGCTCTGAGGATTTGCACCAAGTGCTTGGGCACTCCCATCTCTATGAGGATCTTCTATAGTTGTGGCCATTTAACAGAATCAAATGCCTTTTGGAAATCAACGAAGCATATGAAAGTCGGTCTGTTGAATCCTTTGCTTTCTCTATTATTTGTCTCACAATTAGGATCTGTTCTCGTGTACCTTTGCCCTTTACGAAACCGGCCTGCTCTGGTGCTATTTCCTTCAGAATATAAGCCTTCAGTCTTTCGTTTACTATATGGAGTAAAATTTTGCTGGCATGTGGTATGAGCGCTATAAGACGATAGTTATTGCATTTCGTTGTAGACCCCTTTTTGTGTAATGGTAAGAATGGATATTCAAACTAATATAACCTGAATTTAGTAAACTTAGAAAGTAATTAGTCAACAACATTTCATAATAAACGTCTAAGACAGCACTCAGCGCCATCTAGGACCGATTCGTAATAACAAACAAAGTTAAGATATCAACCAACAGTAAATTGTTAAACTCAAATAAATTAGCGATATCTTTTGGCAGATAGCGAGCAATATGGACGACAAAAAAGTTTAAATCTATATAAGTTGATATAGAAGAAAACATTACAGAAAGAAATATTACAAGCAGTATAAATAATATTTATAAAAACATAAAAGAAATAAAATAAATAAATCAGAAGTACATCAAATTACATGAACAGTTACAAAGTCAAGACTTTAACAAAGATCGTATGGAGAGATCCTACTAAGGTCCTGCAAAGGAGAAAAGACCATATATATACCAAGAGTTAGAAAATAAAATTTTTAAACGTTTATGAACGAAATTAACTTGTTAGCGTAACGAAATCGAATCAGTGAACGTATTGGAAAAAATAAAGGGATAGCGCTAGGCCGGTTAAATTAATTAAGTCATAGCAAAATACTAATTTAAAAAAAATCATTCTATCATTTTAAGCAATTTTCCATATTAGCTAACAACAATTAAAGAAACTTAGTCTAGAGTATTTCCCAAAGTAATATGGAACAAACCTGGAAAGCCAGCTTTTATGAAACAAAGAAATGATTCCAAACATTCTACGAAAAATAAAACCCTTACACCACCATTAGTAGGGGTCCGTGAGCTACCATAGAAAATATGTCCATACATAATAAATATTAGAAATAAAAATAATTATGGGTCCCAAATCGAAGTAAAAACTATTATATTTCTCAAGTTAGACTAAACTACACTCCATGAAGTAATCAACATTAAAATCCGTTCATTAGATTAGGAGTCCACCGGAAACAATCATCATGACACTGGATTTATATACTTACATAAATATATGAATTAATTATAAGAATTTATAACTGTTATTGCATGTAAAAATAAATAAATAATAATAATAATAACAGTTAAATATTGTAAAACTTTTTGAATATGCGGCGTAATAAAAGGCTTATTTTATTTAAGTATATATATAATAACTAAGCATATTAAAAAAAAAAATTGTTGATTCTAAAGTTGCAATTCGTACATCTGCTACGATATTATTAGCTGTAACGTCAGATATAAGATTTTAGATTATTAACTATTTTCTTTTACTTTTATTTAAATGATAAAATATAATATGCGTTATGCCATATTAAATTGTTGATATCACTGCATTTATATTTTTTATACTTATTATTTTTTTATAACTTTGCTTTTCAGCCATCAGAAGAATATAGTTCTATGATTTATTATGAACGACTTTGTAGTTATAAGATGCGTTTCTGATGAGACCAGAGCGAAGCAATAAGTTCAACAGCGGTCTTCTAACATCACGAGAAGACAGAGGCGGTACACCTGCAACAATTAAATTATTATCAATAATTAATTCACCAAGGAGCAACTTAAAAATTCCTAACCAGGGAGTAATTTGTAGGCATGGGACGCAGTTGAGGGACTCTGTTTGTGAACACCGCTAGGTAGCGCCAGTCATAGCTTAGCGCGCGTTAACTATATCTTCTCCAAAAGCCACTACTCTAGCTAAGTTTAATTTTTCAGTGTACAGTACGCGGGCTTGATCGCGCTATAGAAAGATACCACCGGACATGACACCACGAACCAACCGGTCCCACTCAGTTCCCCGTCTGTAGTTGCAGGCGGCGTTAATAGTACTGAAAGGGGCCATCGCCCCGAACAGTTACCCCGAGGCCCGTAAGGACCTAAGCGGAAGACCCACCTGTTTCAGTGTGACCCTAAATAAAAGTTCGAGAAGAAGTAAAGACTTGTTTTTTTTTAATGAATTTTGAATTCTGTCTTGTTCTCAATGAACTGTGACAGATTTAATATAAATAATATAATATTACGTGATACCGAATACAAAATACTAATTAGTATTTAGTAATTATGATCTGATAAAAAATGCTTGGCTAGGTATGGTCGATATATGGATATTTGAAAAACATCGATGTACAAATTGTACAATGTACTTACGTCTTACATATTCTTATTACATCCATATGTTGATTATATCAGCGATTTTCGAAGTCTATCCAACACATTTATAGCAAAACATGACACGCTGATATTGAGTTGCCGAGGAAATCTCAAGTTCAAGAAGTGGCAAAATTTTATATAGAAACTAGCTGACCCAGCAAACGTTGTATTGCCGATATTAAAATCGCGATACAAAAGTAACTGTTGAATAAGATGGGTGAAAATTTGAAGTTGTATGTATTTTTTAATGCAATGTATTAAAATGTCAAAAAAATTTGGCTTGGACCACCCTTAACATTTAGGGGGATGAAAAATAGATGTTATCCGATTCTCAGACCTACCCAATATGCACTCAAAATTTCATGAGAATCGGTCAAGCCGTTTCGAAGGAGTAACTACAAACACCGCGACATGAGAATTTTATATATTAGATAGTGTGTAAATCTATATTATAATATTCGCGGCCAGACAGATAAAAAAAGGGCCGCTGTAAAGCCAAACGCAGGCGTTTCGAATATATTTTTTTTTATTTATAGCTGACACTTCATGAATATAAGCTAATACATATTATATAATATATATATATACCTAAGTTTTATTAAAGTAAACTAAAGAAAAGTATACATTTATTCATGACAGCACAAAACATTATATACATAGTAAAATTAAAAAAAACACCCACCCAGCATTTTTGGAATTGAAATAAGGATCACCCCAATTATTAGTATTATTATTATTAGGGCTTCAATGTGGTGTTTGAACTAAAGGTTTTAATCATATATAATACCTAAGTATCTCATTGACTGCTTTCTATGAAGTAAAGGTCAGTTACAAATGTTACTCACTCCAGGGAGGCTGTGCTGTAGGCAGTTATGTACTTTTATAGTAAATGAGTTATGATCAAATTGCATTTGGCTCCATACCTACTTTGTGTAATGCAATCACAGCGATTCGGTTCGCTTTATCACCCCACTCCATTTCAATATCGCAAAATATTGTACAATGTATTGCGCCAAAATTAAAGAACTCAATGAACAATCATATAAAAATGACAGATTCCAAATTCGAATGTAATATTTTGTTTATTTTTAATTTTAACAGTACTTATGGCTAGACTAACTGCCTTATTCATAATAAAACGCTTTTCGAAGGTATAAAGCTATATTAGTTAAAACGTGTTTAAGCCTATCGAACGTTCGATAAAATTCCTTATTCATATTTGTTAGATATATCTTCCATAACTAATACGTCTCTATAGTACGCAATGTTGCCATTTCTTACAAAAAAACATTATTTTAACAAATTTAATATTTAACGAGTCAGTGCCTAGTTATTTTAAATTTGTAATGTAAATTCTCGTTTGTTCTCTACTCTTCCATAAAAAAACAATTAATTTTGGCACAAACAAAACGTTCTATACACATATAAGGACATATCATTCGAAGTCTGATAGCGGAACGGAAAAAGTGTGCTTATGTACAATGTAAGCACACTATTCTCCTAAGTCGAGTGTCGGACAGAAACATCCGAATCAAACCTGAACTGAATAAATGATATACATTGCTGCTTGACCAAGAATATTTCACACTGGAGTAAATGCGGCAATGTATTTAGATATACCTGTCGAAGGTTATTATGGTAGAATTCGTGGCATGTTCCATATTTAGGCTTTGTTTTTATACGACGTGATTTGTCTATATGTATGAGAACGTCATTGGGCACAAATATAAATTCAATTATTTTTGTTCTAATGAACTCATAAAATTACACTGCCACCGATAATCGTAACTAACAAAGGTACTAACTGACTTGCTCCAAGGGTTTGGTCGCGACCTGTGGTCCGAGCTCGTACAACACCTGGACATCTGCGTGATTACCGAACCGGTAACCGAAGCCGATTCGATGGTCGTTCCCTGAAACCAGATTGTGGTGTGGAACTGATGGAATGCCAAGTATAAAGATACTTTAAGAAAGATATGCTTCGTAAAATTTTTAATTCAAGCAATCTAATATGTTGGATGAGGGCAGCGCAGACCGATTGTCATGGTTATCTTTCTTCTTCTTGAGGTGCCATCGCCTACCGGAGGTCAGCTATCATTAGTGCTATTTTTATTTTTGACACAGCAGCTCGGAACCTGTGCTAAGGTTGAACCATGTCCGGAGATTTTTAAGCCACGAAGTACGCCTTCTTCCGGGAGGACGCTTTCTCTGAATTTTCCCTTGCATGATGAGTTGGAGCAGATCGTATTTATCATTACGCATTATATGACCAAAGTACTGCAGCTTGCGTTTCTTGACAGTATTCACAATCTCTACTTTTTTGTTCATTATCTGCAAAACTCTTTCATTCGATATTCTATCCGTCCACGATATCTTCAGAAATCTTCTGTACACCCACATTTCAAAGGCCTCTATGCGGTTGCTCATATTTTGGGTTAAGGTCCATGATTCCACACCGTACAAAAGAACAGAAAACACAAAGCAACGTGCCCACCGCACTCTGGTAGATGTCTTCAACGATCGATTGCAGAGAAGATGGCTTAGCTTCAGAAAAGCGTTTCGCGCCTGCTCTATCCGGCACTTGATTTCAACGCTGTGGTCACACTGGTCGTTTACGATGCATCCAAGATACCAGTAAGAGTGGACTCTTTGGACTACCTGGTTGCTTACAATCAGATCAGTTGTTGTAAGGTGTTGAGATTTGCTAATAATTTTCGCAATGGTTATCTTTGGGGAAGGCCTTTGTCCAATCGTCTTCCGGCTGATGATATTGTAGATGATGAAGCTAATCAGTAAAATTATTTTTTCTTCTTTTCTTTTGTTTGTTGACATTCATCATAGCTATTTTCACTTTGGACACAGCAGCACGAAACATCGATCTAGATGTTTAAACCAAACCACTTCAACAGTGGTAGGTTTCTTTTCATTAGATGCTGGCGAGATGGGTACCACATCGTCGACTTTTCCTGTCCCTAAGCAGCTATGTGCAAGCACTAATTTGTGTTTCAGTTTGAAGGATACTGTCACAGAGTAAAGGGGAGGTAATGCACCGCAGCTATCAAATTACTGGTTTAATGAGCTCTAGCACTAGCTGAAGTAGCTTGGACATGAGAAGGTGTCGACGCAAGTCGTGTCTCACACCAGTGCCCTTTCCCGTATTACTACTCTCCTACTAGACTACTTTAATGACGGCCCTCTCTTCTCTCCCTGTCTTGACTCCGTATACCTTTCACTACTATTTTAATGGGTAAGTGAGTACCTATCGTTATTGGTGGTGCAAATCCATAAATTGTAGTGAACAGCATCGCGACATCTTCAGGAACTATGGGGAAGCTCGCTTGCACAGATATACCTGATGACAATAAAGTAAAATTAAAATCATAGAATCAAAATAAATAGAAGCTGTAAAGGCGTGGTTCCTCAACTACGTGGGAATCACATAAATTCTAGGTAAAAAGCTGGGATAATAAGAACGCAAATTTTTTATTTTTTTTTGAAGTGACGCTTCTTTAGAATCGCTGTGATTTGAAACTCAATGAAACGAAAAAGCGAGACGATAGAGACACAAGAAGGTAAATGTATAGGATACAGCCAGCGAGAGAATGAGATACAACATAATTATTTATTTTTTCAATGAGTATTTTTAATCAGGAATTTTGCACAAGTTTCACTTCTACAGTGTGTGACTTGCATACACTCACATATTTTTTTTATAATATAAAACAAACTGAAAAAGTGAAGAATATTACTCTTCACTGGCCTACCAGCCCCGCAACAAGTCATTATTCCCCACCGCAAAAGGAAAATATATTTCGCATAACGCATATTTTTTTCGCCGTTGCACCTACCTTAACATAATAATAAGTCATTTATTCCATAACTCATATTTTACAATCAAATGTTAGTAATTTAAAGTTCTTAAAATCTAGTGTTAGTTTTATTTAAAGTGACCAATTTAATTATTTATTCTTATAAAATTTTGGTTATGGACCCCATTTTGGGTATAGCCCTCTCCTAACTTTTTCAATTTTTCCCTATCCTTGCCCTGATCGATCCAATTTCTCCCCACCGCCTGCACGATGTCATATGCCCATCGCTGCATTGGTCTATCAAAGTAGATCAAAGCAGCACCTGCCTTAACCATCCAAAAATTACTTCACACATTTTTTATAGGTTCTTTGACGTCCTCCCCATCAACACTTGTGAAACCCCCTCCAGCCAGTATGACACAAACGTTTTTTAAGTAATTTAATTGAAAAAGAACATTTTCAATGTAATCTGTAATAAAATTTACATAAATTCAAATAATTTAGGGAATATACAATACAAAAAACTAATTTTAAGATTTTAGCTTGTGACGTCACAAAGGTTTACCTACCCCCCGGTCTCTTGTTATACAATGTCACACCGTTACCTCCCCTCGCTTCTAAACGTATGACATTATTTTTGGATGGCCCCTTAGAAGTGTTTATAAGATGAGAGGCAGCTTGTGTGTCTCGGTCACAAGTAGCGGCCACGAATTGATAATCAGGAATCTAGTTATCAATATCAGCCTTGATTTCTTGGCGTGGGGGAATCTATGAACTTGAAGCGATAGAGCCTGTCTTTGCACCTTGTGCACTTCTAAGGTAGCTGCTACATTTCTTGCCTAACACGTGTTTTCTACTCTTTGACTTCCTTTCTGCCGTGGAATTTCAACATGGCACAAATTCAACTTTGCCATCTGGATGTGTGACGTTCGTCCACAGTGCGGTTTTGAAAAAACTCTTATTTTGTTTCCTAGTTTTATTTATGACTAGGAGTGTGATAAAAATTTAAACCCACAGTTAGCATTTTTTTATTAAGATTTGGGGATTGACACTAAAATCAAAGGATCTATTGTGCCCTCAAACTCCCTATACGGTATACCTAAAAAATGAGTTGTAGAAATCGAGGCTACTACCTAGGGAACGTGTGAACGAACTGTGCCAAAGAAAGAAAAAATTATATCCTCGATTATGAGTACCACAACGGCGCCTATTTCTGCTGTGAAAGAGTAATGTGTAAGCATTATTGTGTTTCGGTGTGAAGGTCGCCATAGCTAGTGAAATTACTGGGCAAATAAGACTTAACATCTTTATGTCTCAAGGTGACGAGCGCAATTGTATTGCCGCTCAAAAATTTTATGTTTTTCAAGAATCCTGAGCGGCACTGCATTGTTATGGGCTAGGCTTATCAATTACCATCAACTGAACGTCCTGCTCGTCTCGCCCCTTATTTTCATATAAAAAAATCCTCAGAGGGCTTAGGCAGGGCACGTCCTCTGCTTCGAGTAAAGGTACTTTAACACACCCCAACCTGATTCTGGCAATGTCCTCGCATTCACAATAAACACTTACCATACTCATATGTATCTCCCTGGTGTTGCGGATGTATAGACATCCGCCCATAGGGGCGGTTGTTTAACCACGTTCCATCACGTGGACATTGGCTCTCTTATGTAAACAAAATCAATCTGCTAATAGGTAAATTAGTAACTATCTAGTCAACCGGTAAGCCAAAAGTTGTAGCTTTTTTGTCGCGAATTAGTTCATAAAACGGCGATTTTTGCAGTTTTAATAGCTACAAATTTAACAGTAAATTTTGCTACTTTGCCCAGTTCTACCTCGATAGAGGTGTTACAATGTATTGTGTTTGTTTTTCTTATTACTCTGTATCAGATGTATGAATATTGTATTTCTTGCAAATTATATATTTAGGTATTCATCATTCATATCAACAGGAAACATTTATTGATTCACAGATTATATAGTTTGAAACACTGTACTTTTTAACGCTTCTAGGCTATAGATTATGGATTTATTTACCTCTGTAAGTTTGTAACTAAGAAGTAGTACTGCTTGTAAGTCGAAAAGCTCAAAAATTTGTGCCGCGTCACCTTGATGAAATATTATGTGAAATGCTGAAGCAGTAAATAATAATTTAAAAGAGTAGTATCAATGAGTTTCTTGACAAGTCCCTCAAGCGGAAGTGGTAGTAAATGGTAAATTTTATAACTATGACTTTCATAATAGTAAATTTTTGACCTAAATGAATAAGTGACATTTTATTTGATTCGAATATTTGTTTCATGACAAACAGTACTAACAGGTTGCGCCAGCCATGACATAACATACATCCTTGGCACAGAAACAACGATCATTGTAAAATATGTGCAATTATAAGTAATAGCACTTTGAACTTGTGTTTCAACAATTTGTTATGTTTTTAAAGTGATATCCCTCACTTCTAGGATTGATACACAAATAGACTGATTATGATTGTTTTATAGCGATAGAAATGAATGTACAATATTGTATATTTTTATTTAAAATAGCGCCAAAAAGAAAGAATGCTGGGAGAGTTTCTGGCGCCGGTTCTTCTCTGTCAGAGTGCCATTTGTTTCCGAAGCGGTAGTAGTATCTAGGATATTAAAAATGACATCAAAAAGGATTCTAAAGGAATCAATTTTGAGAAAATAAATGCCTTTTATGCCTTTTAATAAAATTTTGTTTTCAAATTGTATTTCAAGTTAAAGCACGTACTATATTATTATAACTTGACTAATAAGACTTATCCTAAATAATCATTAAGATGGTAAATAATAGTTCAAAAACTAAAAATATACGCTTTACAAAAGTATCAATCTATATTTAAATACAGAGATATTTACATACTTTTACACAAATTATCCGGCCCCAAACTAGGCATAGCCTGTACTATGGGTACAAGACAAGACAATATGTTTATTACAATATATTTACATACTTAAATACTATTAGATTACTTTCTTTAGCGTAAAATATGAATTCAACCTGGTCATAGCACTACTAAAAGCGCTTGTTTCACTGATGATATAAGCTTTGAAAATAAGAATGTTACGGTCCTAACGTTACTAGATTTTAGTAATGCCTTAAATTCTATTGATGCGATGTTCTATTGAGAGTATTGAGTTCTTTGCACATATCTCCATCAGTATCTAATTATATGACTTCGTAGTTACTTGTCATGTGTTAGAGTTGTTGACTCTACTTGGTGCAACATGAACATCACAGTTGGCGTGCCTCAAGGTGGCGTGTTGTGTCCTCTCCTTTTTGCTATTTTTTTAATGAGAATAACGGATGAGACGAGCAGGACGTTCAGTTGATGGTTATTGACTCGCCCTGACTATTACAATGCAGTGAAAAACACAAAATTCTGATCGGCACTAGTAGCGCTCATCACCTTGAGTCATAAGATGTTAAGTCTCATTTGCCCAGTAATTTCACTAGGTACGGCGCCCTTTATACCGAAACACAGTAATGCTTACACATTACTGCTTCGCGGCAGAAATAGGCGCCGTTGTGGTACCCATAATCTAGCCGGCATCCTGTGCAAAGGAGCCTCCAACTGGTAAAATATTTTCTGCTGTATTCAGTAACTAAATATCTTCAAATATTTTTTCCCTCTACGCGCTAAAACGTGTTTTTGGAATGTGTGGTTTCATCTTAGTTTTTATTAGTTATCGAACAAATTTAAATTGATACAAAATCGTTACACTCTTTAACTTTTTGTATGGAAAAGGAGGACAAATAAGAATGTCAGTTACCTGATGGTAAGTGATCGTGCACGGAACGCGAGAGGACGCGGGCTCGAGTCCTGCATCGTTCAAAAAATTTTGTTTTCTAATTTTATTTGTGAGTTGTTACAATTTCAAATAAAGCTACATTTTTTAAGTTTACTTGATACATTTCTTCGCAATCGAAATGAAAGTTCGATCAAAAAATCAATTTTACCCTCGATCATACAATCCTCCCTTGTCGATATACGTTATATACTTACCTATGTATTGGTTTAAATCTGTGGTTAAAATGGCTCGCTTTTTACTCCCGCTGTACAGTCTATTATAATTGGGGGAGGAGGACAAACACTTCGGGTCTCCATAAAGTGATCACCGCCGCCCACATTCCTCTGCAAAATCAGAGGATTTATAGACCGTGCGTTACCGACCTTTCAGAAAGGTGTACCCGTTAGAAGGTACCCATGTAGTTGAAAACTGCACTGTAGAAGACCGCTAGACATCCAGGCTGTATCCTAATTTGTGGAACGTCGTGCGAAGGTGTAATTCGGTGGCGGAAGTCAAATCAAAACAGCTCTTAAGAAAACTCTCCGTGAAAATTACGGTAGAAAACACACAATGAAGTTACTTACATTGAACAACACAAACACAGAAAAAATAAACAAATTTCATTTTAAAATTATTAACTGATACCACTCTTCCGTATAGCCACGTAAGCTATGGTGTTTTAACATTGTTAACACCGATTGACCACAGATACTTAGGTCTTAACAATGACACGGCGTGGAAATTTTCTTTGTTTATAAAAATACTAGTTGTGATTCCCACACGAAAGATAACGTAACGATGGCTAGACCACGCGAAGATATCAATAAAATCATGTATACGAAGTAATTAATAATTGTGTCAGTTATCAAGACAAACAATATTATATGATGCAATTACTGATTTTGACTGTTATCTCGAAAATCATTTTAATGAAGGAATTAGATTCTAATTGTGACAGATATAAAGAAAATCATGTATATGACAAGCAGTTGCTTATTCTGATAGATAATATCACGAAAATGATTTTCGTGAGTGTTGATTTTTTTTTATGGAATAGGAGGACAAACAAGCGTACGGGTCACCTGTTGTTAAGTGATCACCGCCGCCCACAATCTCTTGCTGTTGCTGGTATTCCAGAGGAATCACAGGAGCGTTGCCGGCCTTTAAAGAAGGTGTACGCGCGTTGTACGAATTCTGCCGGGTCAGCTAGTAAATAAATAAAAAAAATAAAAAGAGCTTTATTATTCCTGTTTACATAAAAAAACAATATGGTTATAGTTTGTAAAGTGGCTTAAGTACAGTTCAGTTCAGTCCTGTTTCACTGAGACCAATGTGATCTATTTTGATAGCCACTGTTAACAATAGCTCACTGCTAAGATTGATTCTTTTCATGAATCTTATTATAATTTACAGTAGGCTGACGTTTCTCAAGTGGTTGAAGAATTAATTGTTCTTTCCAAAGAGATGCTACGTTTACGCATTAAAAGACCACATTCAGAGAGGATGTGTTTCATCTGCACTATTACAGAATCTACACGCTTTGCAATAGACAATCTCTGAGACCTACGATTGAGAGGTATTCGTTTAATCTGCAGTGCCCCCTTAGTGTCCTGGTTAGAATGCGTAAATTTTCTCTACTTAGCCCTAGTGCCTCATTCGCAGCCTTCTTGTTGAAGAAAGTTTTGGAATGGGTTAAGCTCGCCAAGCCCGGAGGGTTGCTCCAGAGTTTAATGCACATGATGTATCAGGGGTTGATTTAACAAGACTCCTTAGGACATCACAGAAGAGCTCAGGGCCAAATTGAGCGCTTTTAGCACCGAATCATGCAAGTTCGTCAGTAAAACACTAGAAAATACAACATCTTTTTTAATAAGTTAATTAAAATATAAGTATCTATAAAATAAAGTTACTTACTGCGTTGCACGCGGTCAAAAGGATCTAGCTGATACTGGGGTGCGCCAGACCAGAGATGACAGCAATACTCCATATGTGGCCGGACCTGCGCTTTGAAGAGCGCTAGGATGTGGGCCGGCTTGAAGTATTGCCAAGCTCTATTTATGACGCCCAGCTTCTTCGAATTCAGTTTGGCTTTGCCATCCAGATGACCACGAAATTGGCTATCACTTGAGATTACGAGACCCACAATTCCGATACTAGGCGAGGCTTCAAGGGAAGTGTTGTCGAAGAACGGTGATATGTCCTGTCCATTGCCATCTGAGCTGTGTAATTTTGTGTATGATCTTTTCCACTTTTGTTATAATTTACCCGTGCTAGAAAATCTTTTGACAATTTTAAGTTATAAAGCACTTTTCGTCTGATCTCGTAAAAGAGATCTAGATTAGCATCATTTAAAATTATTGAGTTCTATTAGGAACAATCACTGACCTGTATATATGACACTGGACAGGCTGTTCCATATTATGTTTGACAGCAAATTTTTTGTGCCTATTTGAAGCGCCACTCGCGAGCGTCCAGAGAACTAATTTTGACGTAAAATACAAATGGCTGCAAAGGAACGTACAATACTCTGAAGTATTCTTGCATTTTGTATTAATTTCGTACATTTTCCGTATTATTTATACTTCGAGAATCAACATAATAAGGTACACAATTTTTTTTGTAAATAGTTTACCACCATCTACCGATGTTTGCTGAGGTTGTCTTCAATAGTTTTAGTTCCGAAGACTCTCGCTACATGGCCTACAGCGCCAAAATGGCGAATATCAAACAGGCACAAAAGCGTTTTGACAGTCACCAGTCCAGTGGTATATAGTAGAGGACAATGAATTGAAGCTGTCTCACCTAAATGAGTCTTCTCATCCAAGTGACTACGGAACTAAACCAATTAGTATGCTGATACACGCTGTGGCAGTTAGTTCTATACTAATATTATAAAAAAAAAGAAAGTTTATTGGTATTAGCTTGTTACTCAATCACAGCAGTAGGCTGAATGGATTTATGCAATAATTATGATGATAGAAATAAATTGTAAAATCCAAAAGTGCCTCCTAACTACGCTCATCAAAATCGAATCACCTGCGTTTAAAAAAAAAAGAGAAGGCCTACAGTAGTGATTTTCGATAGGAAAAATTAAGTCGTTTCGTCAAGCCGTTCTCGAGATATCCGTACCACGCCGTTTTTTTGAACCACAGACTAATGGACGTCCACGATTTTTTTTGTGCTTTTTATTCTGTGTAAGAGTAATAGATAAAAAAAAATATGCATTTCAAAGAGTGGAAATCGTGTGACCTTGACCGCCATATGCACCATATGATGTTATTACGTATGTTAGTAGTTAAGATATATTTTGTTAATGTGGTGACAAAAACTGGAATAAAAATATTCTTAAATAAAAAGTGTGTTTGTTCTTATTATGTACGCAAGAAAGAAATTATTCTTATTTGGCGTAACATTATTCTAGCGTTCTACAAAGCGCAAGTCAGGCCACACATGGAGTATTGCTGTCATCTCTGGTCTCTGGTCTGGCGCACCCCAGTATCAGCTCAATCCATTTGACCGCGTGCAACGCAGAGCAGCTCGAATTGCCGGGGACCCAGTGCTCTGTGAACGGCTGGATCACTTGGCGTTGCGTAGAGACGTCGCTTCATTGTGTGTCTTCTACCGCATTTATCACGGGGAGTGTTCCGAAGAGCTGTTCAACCTGATTCCTGCCGCCGATTTCCACCTTCGCACGACACGCCACAAATTAGGATATCATCCCCACCATCTGGATGGGTGGCGGTACTCCACAGTGCGGTTTTCAAGGAGCTTTCCTCCACGTACTACAAAGCTGTGGAATGAGCTTCCTTGTGCGGTGTTTCCGGGACGATACGACATGGGTACCTTCAAAAAAAGAGCGTACACCTTCCTTAAAGGCCGGCAACGCTCTTGTGATTCCTCTGGTGTTGCAAGAGAATGTAGGCGGCGGTGATCACGGTGATCAACCAGGTGACCCGTGCGCTCGTTTGTCCTCCTATTCCATAAAAAAAAAATATTCCTCGTGCTATTTCACGTTTGTAGCAAAAACAATATTGTAATAAAGAAGGTATTAATTACAAATAATTAAAATATTATTATGTACCGCATAATTTAGTTAAATAACGTGTAATTAAATATCATTAAATTATTTTATACAATTAGAGAGTATTTTTTTATTTTAAAACTTGTATTTATAAATTGAAATTTATTTAATTCTCGTCCATTGGTTGCGGGTTGATTAGACATGGGTTACAAGAGGCTTGGTAGTTGAAATATGATACAAGTGATCTAGTCGACCAGCTAACGTCAGGGTGTCAAAGACGCGGTTTTATTCAAATATTGAGATTAATAAGATACACAAAAAACAATTGAAAAACAAAATTTTATGAACGATGCGGGACTCGAACCCACGACCTCCGGCGTTCCGTGTCGGTGCTCTAACCAATTTTTGTTTTTCAAATTTTATTTGTGTATTAATCCTAGAAGCGAGGGTATCACTTTAAAAACATAACATATTGTTTAGATTAATAAGATATTCAATAAAATAAAAGAATAAAATCTACCATCTTAACTGATACGTGAATGACGTCACAATATCTCAATTAACACCACTGTGTCGCTTGAAGATTTGGATACTACATTGTCTTGATTTCTGAGGCGTTTCATAATAATCAGCCACCATGATGACACCATCTTTTTTTTTTTTTTTAATTTCCATATTACAATGCAGTGCCGCTCAGGGTTCTTGAAAAACCCAAAATCTCTGTGCGGCACTACAATTGCGCTCGTCACCTTGAGATATAAGATGTTAAGTCTTATTTGCCCAGTAATTTCACTAGCTACGGCGCCCTTCCCACCTAAACATAATAATGCTTACACATTACTGCACCATGGCAGAAAAAGGAGGCTCCACATTTGGACATGTTTTAGGGACATTGTAGTAAAACTAAATAACACCACATGACAAAAATAGAACATGATTAGGGGAGGTCTAAAATAGGGAAAACAATGATTTTTTTATATTCAAAAAGTAAGAAAATTTACAATTTAAATTTAATTGTAATTGTGCAATGTCTCCCGCTCCCTGCGTTCCGACCTTAAGTCCCTAGCCGAGTTTACAAAACGAGCGTTACAAAGCAGAGCATGATAGGTTAGTTTCATGCAACACCCACAAAATAAAGTCACATAAAGAAGTTATCTGTCATGTTTGTTAATCTGTCTTCTGACCAAGAAGAAAAAATTAAATGACTTCATCTATTTCTAATAATTTTAGCAGACAAGTTTTAGTATGCAAATAACATGTTTTAACTTTTCTATTTCATAGGTTCATAACTCACGGATCTCGCATCAGCTCTTTGTAACAAAATGCAATAAATCTAGTTCTTCATATGCAATAGTACGTCTTATTTGTACAGAATAAGGTACGGAATAGATTGCACTTTGCACTTGTCATTCGATAAAAACTTGAATGGCTTTCTTGGTGAATGGACGCACACATCAATACTTAGACTACAACATTATTGAAGTCAACGTATGCGAAAATAAACTGTATTCGTTGGTAATAACGACGTTTTGATTCCTAAACACATTGTTTACCTCCACCTGATTTTGAATTTCGAATTATAATAATATTAGTCAGATGTGAAAAGTCCTATATAATATTTGAAAATACGCGATTTTGACCCTTATTCCGTTCAGTGATGGTACATTCAACATTGTTACACAATACTAAATCCTTGTCGTAATAGTGAAAGTTGTCTCATGTGTCTGTGGTCAGTTTGGCGGCAAAACTCAGCTGTGATAGTTTGTTTTTTATTCTGTATTACGACAGAGTATGTATTATTTGATAATGTTATAGTTGTGTGATTTAAATGTAACACAAAATGGATACTAGACTGGTTTTATTAATATGTCTACTTTCTTTTGGTGAGTTTTCTAGTAATTTGTGTTACCTACGACAGTGTGTTATTTATAATGGCCTGCCTAATTATCTAGCATAATTTAGCAGAAAGTTAATTTTATTTTAACATGTACCTACCTACCAAGTGAGTACCAACTACTGCTGGAAATAATAATTGATGTAAATGAGTCTTGTACTATTTTGTATTGGTTTTTATATTGCAAAAATGTGGAACTATTTCTTAGTGTTGCCACCCTGGACTTTTTAAGGTGCTAGGTCAAGAGCTAAACCAAGCCAGTTTTCAGAAATTTGGATTTAGGAAAAACCTACCAATTTTACCGATAAATCCTACATCATTTTTACGTCTAGATAGACTAGATAGACAGCTGTGAAAACGTCGAAAAAAATTAGAGTTTAGAACTAACCTCCATTTTCAGCAATTCACACACACTAACACAAAGTGTCATGCAAATCGCGAGTCTAAGACGTAGCTTATCACGCACACTAAACTAATATTCCTGGTCTGTTTTAATCGGTTGTCTAACAGCAGGATACTCTATCTAGACGTACTTATAAATTATCTATATATATATCTAAAAATTATCTATTAAGCGCTAAATATTCAACGTATTCCTTTAAACTAAAGATAGCCAATTTAAAATCCATAATATATAATTTTATGTAAGTATGTATTTTTACAAAAATGCATTTAATTATCAGAGTGCAAGAGATTATCTTATCATTAACCAAACATTAAAATTCAGTATAACGTGACACAATGTTTAAAATGAATGAAAAATATTGCAAGAAGCATGGGAAAAGCACTAACACATAGCACATAATTAAGTTATGTGGCCTATGGACTTACATCCCGTGCCACTAAATAAATAAAAAAAAAAATAAGTTAAGCTCTGAACCCTCTAGATTTAGATATGCCCTAGACTCTCTTTATAAATAAATAAATGTTTAACCCTTACCAAAGCATATCATTTTGGCCTCACACGCCCAGACTTGAGAAGAACAGGCCTAATAAACTCAGTGGGCTTCTTTCTTTGAAACTGCATTACATTAGTAAGGCTATTAAGCCTAAGGGCGAACGACATCAAGGTAGAAATATGAATATTACAACCTCTTGGTTGGCATTGGCCAATAGGCTTTGTTCAATAAAATGCAACAGCTGTTAATGTCCTAATGCTAAAAACAGCTTGAATTAGTAAAATAAATTAAAAACAAATGTAATAGCACAAAAATCTTTGACTTTAAATTCCCCTTTCTCGTTTTTTTACACAACAAGCTGTAAAAACCTTGTTGTTAAAAGTTTTTCATTTAATTTTATTCTGAATATTCTTATCAAAAACCACTTTCGCTTGATACCCATGATATCATGGGATTCCATTTAAACCACCAATCACCAGACTTCAAGAGTTGTGTTGTCGGTCTTTGAAGTGATACCACACTAAGCTGGCTAAGCTTGACCGTCCCAAAGGCATATTCTTTTGGGAATGCAGCTGCCGGTAGTTGATTCCAATAAGTACGAGGCATATAGCTTAAACACATGATCGAATTTGGTACGGCCGAACCATCGGGCATATGGCAGCAGACATTCGCTGGTATATCGCATTGTACATTGAACAAGATTTTTATAAAATGCAAGAACATCTTAAGAGTTCAATATAACAACGCATTTAGAATGCTTATGGACCACGTTATTTTAGCGCTTCCTTAAATGTTTACACTGTAAAGGGTAAACGATTTTTATGCAGTAATAAAAAAAAATCAATTAGAGACCGCATTTTAAAAGTTCCAATATTGTTTTTAATGTAGTGAATAGTTTTGAAAATACAACGAATAGACATTGGCTTTTAAAAATGTATTTAATGTGTTACCAACCCTAGAATAATATTTTATTAACATTATGGCTATGGCCTGAACCAAATGATATTATTCAAATTAATATTTCTTTATTGGTACCAAAAGTTATGTTGCATGATATAATTGGTTGGGACATTCTTTTAGGTGACAAAACCTGTGTCAGAAGATCCCGCTCTTCCATATCTATAATCACTAAGTAGGTACCTACTTAACACTAATAAGGTGTGGGTGTGTGTGTATGTGTGCGTTTGTGTGTGTAATAAGTTTTATAAATAAATAAAGAATAAAGTTCTTAAGAATTTATTATTATTATAATTACCGACTAGATCGTGCCGAGTACGACGCTCGACCAATTGGTGCGTGGCGCCCAACAGGCCGTACCAAATCCGTCCATGTGTTTATGCTATTAGCGGTCTTGCAAATCGCACGGTTTTGTATAGCCAGACATCAACACGATGCGGATGAAGTTTTGCGTTTTGATAATCATGTCAAATGGGAAATTTATTGAAGTAGGCGTTACTTTGCGGAAATCCATAATTATACAAATGATTTAAGTTTTCTTTAGTGTTAATTCCGCCAATATTTGTTTTTAATTGTATTTTGTATGTCAAATGGGCATCAACTCATATCCTTACTAGTATTAAAAATGCAAATGTAATAATGTAAGTTGTTTGCACATTCGTTGTCAACGGTATAAAATCACAAAGCTTTTTATCCCGAAAATCATAAAAGCGTGCGATTATCGCGAGATAGCGCGATTACGGCGAAATGAAGCTGTGAAGAAAAGATAAACATATCTCCCGAAATTGTATAAACTTTGGATTATTTGTGAAATCCAAGATGGCTGCAGCGCAAAATCCTTATTAAAATAATGATAATCATCAGTGTAACAATATCGATATGGTTTCCAAGGGTCTCAGAGTTACATAGAACGAATATAGAATCATTTTTAAAATCCAAAATGGCCGCTGCGCAAAATTATATTATAATTAATTATATAATATGGTAATGGTAGACGAGAAAATAATTTATAACCATTTTACTTGTAGGGGTACATAGCTACTGAAACAAAAAAATTTCAATAATTCATATTTTGGTCAATATTTTCAAATCCTATTTATTTGATCAAATCATTTTCACCTTTACCACACAAACGTTTTTAACAATTCTTTTGAATCTGGTACCTATCACATTAGTCTTTTACATTTCCTGGGATCAACTACTAAGTACTATAATAAATCGACTTAATCGAGTAGTAGATTATGAAGTTAATAGTATTTTCTTTGATTAACGCGTGTGTTAAATCTAATGTAAAAACGACCTAATCCTTTAAGTGTTTTATTTAATAGGAAGGTTATGTATGCTCCTCGTGCTAATATTATGATTATCGCAGTTTCTAGCATATTCGTTGTACTTATGAACATTCACGGACTAGTAAAAAAATTAGGACTCCGTGTCACCTTACATAACAGTGATACCACTAAAACAAGCCGATTAACATGTAAATAAATAGCTCCACGCACACACTTACACTACTACAGGCCGATAGACGGCCATAATGAGAATTGTCATCGTCTGTGACAGATCAGTTTGCGTCTCAATAAAATATTTTAAAAATGCAGTCGTTGTGAAAAAGTGTAAAAACGTTACTTTATAAGTAGTTTGTGGCCATATATGATTATTTAAAGGAGAAAAAATTGTGTAACTAGTATCCCCCGTAACCGCACACACTCTAGCATAACGGTGCTTCACTTGCTAATTTCACGGCGCGGAGTCCTTTTTTTACTCGTCGGTGTGAACATTATCAAGAATATATTGAGATGCAGCAGTCAAAATGTTTATTTCTTTTAAATTTTTCTCTTATTGATTCTTAAGCCCCATTGCCCTATATCTCTACGTTTTCATTAAGGATCTCGAAAGTAATTTTTTCTCATTATAACATTTGCCCTTTACATTAGTATACCATTACCTCACTTCGAAACGGTGTCGCGTTACGTAACTAAATTTAGTAACATTACTTCTAGGTAATTATTACAAGCTGGTTATGTCATTAGTTATTAGGGTTGTCAACTTTTTCTGTAAGAATTATAGTATAAGACACTATTCAGAGAAGCTTAAGCTACTACACCATAACGGCGCCTGTTTCAGCCGTGAAGCAGTAATGTGTAAGCATTACTGTGTTTCGGTCTGAAGGGCAACGTAGCTAGTGAAATTACTGGGCAAATAAGACTTTACTCCTTATGTCTCAAGGTGACGAGTGCAATTGTAGTGAGACTTTTTGGGTTTTTCAAGAAACCTGAGCGGCACTGCATTGCAATGGGCAGGGCGTATCAACTACGATCAGCTGAACGTCCTGCTAGTTTTACTTACTGATACTTTTTTTTATGACAGTAAATGACAGTAAATAAAAAACAGTATATGTATTCGTATGGGAGAGTAAGTCTCTTCATAACGTAACGCGTTACGGCGCCGGTCTGTTTGGCTTCCCTTTCTCTCACGCATGCGGCAGCGGCAGGTAGGGTCCTCCTCTCTCTTTCTAACCAAATATTATTATTAGTTGGAGAGGGTAACTGTTTGTCCAGTCCCAATGACTCCTAGTAATACCGCGTCCAGAATTGAACTATTGTGTTCGCCAATCATACTTATAGCTCGTCGCCAAGCCCTGCCGCATTTACGAACCGCAATATCTTCTTGACACGAGTATTACAAACAGCATCTGGGAGTAGGTTGTAGTCACCAAGGATGGCGTGACGCTTATGCATTACTGGGCCGCATGTTCTGTAAAACTAAAATACCGCGTTGCGTACTAAAAATTTGTAAAAATAATACTGCAAGAAATAAGAAAGACACTGGGATCACAAATCATCAGTTAGTATGTTGTATTTTATTCATTTCAATGTAAAATAACACGAAGCATGTGTTACAAAATTTTAATGATGCCATTGAGTGTCCAAGATGCCACGCACACAAGTATCTAATAGTTACCTTAATAAAAAAGCTATTGTTCTTAGGTAGTGCGGTATCTAGTTGGAGCGAAGCGGAGACCAATTCTTAATGTAATATTATAATATGTCACAAGAAACCTGTCCAGAAGAGAATGGAGGCTAAATGTGTCATTAATAAATGTATAACCTTCATTAGGTATATTTAATTAGGCACTTTTTGTAGGAACTTACTGAGTTCCGGTTCAATTTAAATTATCTTTGTGTTGTGGGATATTTTTTTATTGGAATATTATAGGGTAATCTCTTACTGGACATTATCTTTATATATAATATTTTCATGTCGCTGTGTTTGTCCGCGATGATTTCTTTCTCAAAATTCCCAACCGATTTTAATCAAATTTTGCACAGTTTGCAGTTTAATCCAATTTGAGAGATAGGATAGTTTTTATTTTGTTAAGTGACACTTCATATTTTATTTGGAATAAAAAAATATATTCGTTCAGTAAGTAAATTAATTTTACTTTTACAAAATATATGAGACCAGCGGACCCGACAGTCTTAAATTTGAAAAATCGGTCCAGCCGTTAGGAGGAGTTCACTAACATACGCATGAGCAGGAGAATTATATAACATGGACGGAATTGAGAATCTAAACCAATCTCAAATTCACTGAAACAAACAAAAAAATCATCAAAATCGGTCCAGCCGTTTAGGATGTAGTTTAATTGTGAATCTAAACCATTCTCGAATCCACCTGAAGACACACACCAATCTCAAATTCACTGGAACACACAAAAATATCGTCAAAATCGGTCCAGCCGTTTAGGAGGTAGTTCAATTGTGAATCTAAACCATCCTCGAATCCACCTGAAGAGACACAGAAAGTTTCATCAAAATCGGTCCAGCCGTCTAAGAGGAGTTCAGTGACATACACACGCACACAAGAAATATATATATTATTAAGATGAATAAATGAAAAAAGCGCATACACCTTCCTTAAAGGCCGGCAACGCTCCTGTGATTCCTCTGGTGTTGCAAGAGATTGTGGGCGGCGGTGATCACTTAACAACAGGTGACCCGTACGCTCGTTAGTCCTCCTATTCCATAAAAAAAAAATTAGTACCGCGGCCAAAAGGTTACTTAATTTTTGATGCATGCAAGACGGTTGACCGTCCTTGGCAAACTGAGTGGTGGGGGACTGGAGGCTTTATTCTCGCGCCTCACCATCACTAGTGATGTGCCGCAATAGAGGATTTAAATGTAAATTTTACATCGGATACATTGATTCCGTTGATTGACGCCAAATTTAATTTGAAAATGTGTAGCATTCGCACTGTATCAACAACAAGATCAAAAACAGTAATTGTGGTAAACATTCGAAAGATATATGAAGACTACAGGGGAAAAACAATGAATGTCAATTGTTAGTTAATTTACATAAACTCAAAATAAAACTAATGAAAGTCTATATTTTTTGTCTAAATTGTTTAAAGCAATTTTTTTATTTCCAATTTATCAGGATTATTATATGATTCAATACTAAACTAAAAATAAGTAAAATATAACATGAAATTCTTAGATAGTTTTATTAAACTTTAAAAGAGTCACATAGAAAAGTGCAAGTACAATGATGGTCAATGACATTCACAGTTGATGCTAATTTTTGATCACAAAATGTTCATGATAAAAATCTTCTAATGGTTAAAGTACTCTCTACTTGTGAAGCGACAAATCATTTAAAACTGGATTAATATACACACATAACCATCAAACATTCCGCGCCATCCGTCAGACTTCAGTCAATGGCGCCCGGCCCGCCCGACGTCAGGGCTGTCAAAGTTGACATTCCATATTTTTGCATTTTCGCGCGCGGACGTTCACGATTCTTGACAAGTACAAACAAGCAATTATTTGGCTGTAACTGTGATATCGACGATTGTTGTTTCCTAATTTTTTTGCTGAGGTTTGGGTACACACAAATGCCGCTAGATGGCATTATTAGTTCATTTTTTATATTTTACTAACATTCCTTGTTTTTCCCCTGTACTTTTCATATGAACTATAAGTACTTATTTCTTACTTTAGTTACTACGTGTATCATCTTTCGAAAATGTAAGCTCTGAGTCTGAGTAAATTTATACGAATAAAATGTAAAATAATTATCAAACTTTGTACCGCTATGATCATTACTAAAACCTTAAATTATCCTCTTCCTGAAATTTTAAATTTGCCTCATTATCTTGAAACCAAAGCTTTTGAAAGTTTCACTTCTACCTCGTGTGAATAATTGCACACATGTTTTTTATGGTAGTTTATAATAATAATAATAAATGAATAAATCATTTATTTTCAGGCATTTTACCCATAAATCTACCAACAATCTTAACTTAAATTACATTATACTTTGATTTAATTAAATTACAGATAAAAAAGTTAATATATTATGTCATAATTACAATTAAAAAAGAAAATTATTTAATTATAGAAATAAAAATTATAAAATTAATATAGTCTAATACAATTCAATGATGTTTAATTGTATTCCAGTTCTTACATTATTAAAAAATATATATATTATGTCAAATATATAATATAAATAAATTTTCACAGGTCACAAATATCATATTTACAAAAGTCATACACAGAATTTATTATTTAATTACAGCAGTTTATGGTAGCAGTAAACTTGGGAGGATATCTATCTAATCAATAAATTATTAATTCTCAAAATTTGGTTTTTAAGGTCTCTAAAGAATACCAGCGTTGACAATTAAAGTTTATATAAGCTTTTAGTAACAAATTAACAATTAAAATATTAAAATATCTTATATCTTTAAACGAGCAATTCTTGTATATATATATATAATCTGAATCTCGGAAACGGCTCCAACGATTTTCATAAAATTAAGTATGCAGGGGATTTCGGGGGTGATAAATCGATCTAGCTAGGTTTCAATTTAAAAAAAATGGTTTTATCCATGTTTGAATGAGAAACAGCTACAATAACATTACAATACAAAGGTAAATTTCGCCACTATATACAAGACTATTATAGCTCAGATGGGACATTGGGTGATCCGGAAAGCAGAAGACCCCGGTTCGAATCCAGACGTCCTATTAGTTTGTTTTTTGTTCAAGTTTTGTACATTCTTAAAAATCCGAGCAAGGCTCGGTCGTCCGGATATTATATATTAATATGAAACATTAGTACGTCAGTTATTCTTCAGTGTCCAATGGCTAATGTTTATTTAACTAACAGCATATGCTGGGAGAGTTTCTTGCGCCGCTTCTTCTCTCTCAGAGCGCCATTTGTTTCCGAAGCGGTAGTAGTATCTAGTAGTTATTAGAAATGACATAAAAAATAATTCTAAAGGAATCAATTTTGAGAAAATAAATGCCTTTTTATGCCTTTTTTTAGCATCCTGCTCAATCATCATTCCTGAAGAGTTACCATCTCTTCTCTCCGTGGCGTACTCAAACATTCCGCCGATTAAAAAAGGTAAGTTACATAACGCTAATAAAATAGTTTTAGTCTTTAGAAGTTTAAATTAATAGTTATAATAATTACTACAAAATAAAGGTGAATCATACTCGGAATATGTTTTACCAAAAATCAAAAATAGTCATTTAATAACAGTATAACTAAAAAGGTAATAAAAAAAAAACTATACAATTTGAAACGTATTTTGATTTCTTACGCTTAGCAGTAGCGTTAAAAATAGTATTTCGCTTAGATACATATTAACTTTCTTTTTTGTTTTTAAATTTTCGTATTTCCTCGATTGAATTAGACCTAAAACAAACATTTTGTGTACGGATCTACATTTTAACATAATAATTCAAAATATTTGTATGTTTAATCACTGTATTTATGGTGTAAATATGTTGAAGAACCAATAAATAAATAAATAGATTCAAAAAAATTGTTTCCTTATAGTTACCTACACATTCTTGCTCTTAATAGTGATTTTCATTATTATAACACTAGAAATAAGTGATTTCTTGTAACTAATTCTAGTAGGCTTCATAAGATACATAATAGCTTTAAGGGTAAATGTATACACTTCTAAAATAAAGTCCCAGCCACTGTTCAGGCATTATCTATAAATAAATTTAAATGTTTTATAAAAAATGGCTCTGTCGTAAATACTATTACTCTACTGCTGAATATCTAAATGATCGGACAGCCTGGGACTAGATTGTGATTATTTTATAGCGATAGAAATGAATGTACAATATTGTATATTTTTATTGAAAAGAGCGCAAAAAAAGAATGCTTGGAGAGTTTCTTACGCCGCTTCTTCTCTCTCAGAGCGCCATTTGTTTCCGAAGCGGTAGTGGTATCTAGTAGTTATTCGAAATGACATCAAAAAGGAATCAATTTTGGGAAAATAAATGCCTTTTATGCCTTGGAAACTGCGTATTATTTCGTAACTTGTTCTTCATTTGTTTTTTGTTAACTGTATTCATTTAAATCGGCTTCACTCACGATTTATCGGTAGTGGTACTCACTAGTTCCGGACAACGATTCGTCCTTCTCAAGGATTGTCACTTTGCGGTCGCGTCCTGTCTAGCACTGCAAATTTGCGCTTGTAGCGGCGCTTTATAGGAGCTCTTTAAATTTTTAAAAGTTTCGTGAGACTTAATTAATATATTATTTATAATAATAATAATATTGACACACTTTTTACACAAATTATCTTGTCCCAAGTTAGGCATATATAGCCTGTGTTATGGGTTGCAAGACAACGATATATTTAATAAAATATACTAACTTAAACATAGATAAATACATATAAATAACCATGACTCGGAAACAAACATCCATATTCATCATATAAATGCTTGCACCTACCGGGATTCGAACCCGGGACTTAGTTGGCCCTAGCTTAGTAGGTAGGATCGCTAACCACTCGGCTATACAGTCGTCAAATGTATATAATAAAATATCTCTTTAAGTTGGCTTTACACGCGATTAATCGGTGTTGGTACCGATTGGTTTTAAAACAGAGGCTGCCAGCTGCCACCGTTGTACATATATTATGCTCTTTAAGGCCTGGAACCAAACCTGGAACTGGTTTTTGAACCGTTTACGTCTAGATTTACAGCTGTGAAAACGTCGAAAAAAATTGAGGTTGACAGTTAACTTCTATTTTGAACAATGCACGCACACTAACACAAAGTGACATAGAAATCGCGAGTAATAAAGTAATAAACCTGGCCTGTTTCCATCGCTTGTGTAGCAATAAGATCGATAGTTCTTCCCTGACTTCCTGCCCGACGCCCACCTTGCTCCCGCTCTCGCCCGCACTCGCACCGCACGCCGATGACACCCGAGCTAAGACGAATACCGAATCATCTTCGTATTCACTTCTTGTGCTTGACTGAGACATATATGTATATTATATTTATACACCGTTTTTATCCATTTTCAAGTCTTGCTTCGCTTCTGGAAGACAATCCATAACAGATATCCTTTCAGTATGTTTACCTATACTAATATGAAGTTGTTTTTTTAGGTACTGATTCCCGTGTCGGCTTTGGGTTCGCGTTTGGCAACCACGCTGATTTTCAAGTGCTTCTGGAGTTAGGACCGCAGACAAATACGTTGAATTTAAGTAAGTGATAATTTGTATGCATTACGGGAAGTTCATCATACATTTTATTTATTTATTTACAATTAGGTACAATAACTTTCGATCGTTCAGGAAGCTCCGTAAAAATTTACTCGTCCCATATACCACAGTGTCAGGCGAAGGTTTTCAACCAGGGATGACATATTAAGGCAGTTAAGCCCTCGAATAGCGACCACGTACTGGAATACGCAGTGTTTTTTTTTTATGACATAGGAGGACAAACGAGCGTACGGGTCACCTGGTGTTAAGTGATCACCGCCGCCCACATTCTCTTGCAACTCCAGAGGAATCACAAGAGCGTTGCCGGCCTTTAAGGAAGGTGTACGCGCTTTTTTCGAAGGTACCCATGTCGTATTGTCCCGGAAACACCGCAAATGGATACCCCAAAATGCGCCGATCATCCGGTCGAGATCGCCGGAATAGGTTGGCTGAGGGCAACGCAGGACCGGTCATCATGGAGATCTTTGGGGGAGGCCGGCAGAAATGATGATGATGCACAACAACAGATAATAGGATAGCACTACTTCGTCTGACCCTGCATCTGGCAACTCTGCTTTTTGGTCTAATAAAAACGCAAAAGCCAAGCTCTAAGTCTATACTTATATAGTTAATAGCATTTCGTACTTGATTTCTATGTAATAAAGGCTTATACATACCAAATTACAAAACAGCAGCATTCAAGGGTAGCTTCAAGTACTCGGCGACAAAATGTTGGAGTAATATTCCACCACCAATTCACAACTTATGTTCGGAACCTTCCAAAAACATTATAAATTACTCTTATTAAACTATCAAAGGAACTTGTCGAGGAGAGACAAGTAATTGTACGTCCTGACCATTACAATGAAATGCCGCTCAGGATTCTTGAAAAACCCAAAAATTTTGAGCGGCACCACATATTGCGCTCGTCAACTTGAGACATAAGATGTTAAGTCTAATTTGCCCAGTAATTTCACTAGTTACGGCGCCCTTCAGACCAAAATACAATAAATAGTTGTGGCATCCATAATCTAACCGACATCCTGTGCAAAAGAGCCTCCCACTGGTATACTGTATTGTACTGTTGTACTGGTATATAATATTAAACAACAAATGATAATGTATTTCAGCCGGACAATCATTCCCCACCAACACGAAACGACAAGCGCCAAATGTTGCTCCAGAGAAGATAAATAAGAACAAAGAAAAGGTAATATGTATAAAAGGTAACTTGTAAGAGTAGAAAGTTAAGAATTCCACCTTCGCCGACACACCACAAATTAGGATATCATCCCCACCATCTGGACGTGTTCCTCTACAGTGCAGTTTTCAAGGAACTTTCTTCCATTTACAACCAACAGTGGAATGAGCTTTATTGTGGGGTTTTTCCAGGACGTGACATGGGCCGTGATTCTACTGGTATTGCAAGAGAATGTGGGCGGCGGTGATCACTTAACATGAAGTGACCCGTAACAGAGTAAAATAAAACCTTTTGTCAGGTGCAGGGTTCGAACCCACGCTCTCTCTCTCGGGAACCAAATCTTAATTCTGGCACCAACAAGCGGCTAACCTTACTTCAAAGCACTAATTGAAATTAATGATTCAACTTCACTCTTATTACACAGCCGGATGTAATGCGACTGGCTCTGTCGTAAATACTACTACTGCACAGCTGAATATCTAAGTGATCGGACAGCCTGGGACTAGATTATGATTATTTTATAGCAATATCAATGACAGTACCATATTGTATATTTAATAAAAAGAGCGCAAATAAGAATGCGGGGAGAGTTTCTTAAATAAACAGCAGAGGGCTAAAGATACTCATAGGCTAACATAACATTACAGAAACTTTACTAGCTAATATAACAATTACTCTGAGAAATGGACCTCTATGACCACATTATATATTCAAATTCAAATACACTTTATTCATGTAGGTCACAGAAATGACACTTATGAATGTCAAAAAAAAATATAAAAATATTGTTTCTTATTGAATTTACCGCTACTTCGTAAAGGGTTGAGCTAATGAGAAGAAGTAGCAAGAAATACTCAAAGCTCAAAGGTTATTAAAGTGAGACTTTTATTACATCACCTCAAATGTTATGACTATACTAGGTGACCCAGCAAACGTTGTATTGCCGATATTAAAATCGCGATACATCGCGTTGATCGTAGATGGGTGAAAATTTGAAGTTGTATGTATTTTTTAATGCTGACTCATAATCAACTAAATTTAAAAAAAAAAGTCAAAAAAATTAATAACAAAAATTTGGCGGGGATCACCCTTAACATTTATGGGGATCAAAAATAGATGTTGTCCGATTATCACACCTACCCAATATGCACTCAAAATTTAATGAGAATCGGTCAAGCCGTTTCGAAGGAGTTTAACTACAGACACCGCGACATGAGAATTTTATATATTAGATTTCCTCGTCACCATTGAAGACACCTTTGATAATATCGAAATTGCATAAGATCACAATGTCTAAGAAATAATTACAATACAAAACTCAATGCAAAATTTCCTATTCGTAACAATGTGTCCGCAAAAGAAATTAAAACTACTATATTTACATGCATTTGTCATGCAAGAAGTCGATGAATTTTAATTCCTTCCTTACATTACTGGTATTATTTTCAGTTCCTTCAAACCGACGCTGGAAAATATTTACAAAACTGGGCGCAACGGATGAAGAACCAAAAACCAACAAAGAAGCCTATCAAAGAAGATTTTGTGAATCTAGAAGAGTCTATGGTTGAACTTGTAAAGAACGACAAAGGGGAGTATGAAATACACCAACCGAAGCCGGACAATATGCCTAAATACGTGCTAGATAACTTGAAGAAGTTGTACGGGCAGAAGAAAGAAGAGGCGATTAAGATGACAGAGCAGAAGAGGAGCGAAGAAGAGATAAAGAAGATAACTGAAGATTTATCTAATGTTGATTTAGATTAAATGTGGTTAATGGTTTTCAGAGTTTATTTAAATTTTGTACTATTTGCATCTTTTTATTTATTTATTTAATATAAATAAATAAACACACAACAGAATTACAAAAAATACATTATTAGCAAAAAAAACTATGAGCTAAATACAAGATAGGCTGCAACTCTACGAGAGTGTGTTAGCAGAATTGAATAACTATTAAAATACAATAATAATAGCGATTTTGAAACTAGCTTTATGTAATGTAATATTATAAAAAAAAAGAGAGAGAAAATATATATTTGTACAAATAGACGTGAATCATTATGGAAAAATATACCCTATATTAAGAATTTAAACTAATTGAGAAATTTATACAAACTTGATTTCCATTTCCAAACCAGATGAACATGACTTTGCTGTTATATATAGTTTATAAGTTAACTTTATGTTGGGAAAGATTAGCTCGGGGAAGTATCAAAAAGGGGCAAATTGAAGTATTTCTTTATGAATAAAGGTGACGAGCAAGCCTGATGAATGTGAAAAAGGCGCTCTTCACTTTGAGACACATCTGAATCAACTATAAACTAAGGCTCGGTATCCACCAAAGCGGAGAGGAGAGGAGATGCATTTTGATAGCCAATCATTTCGTTATTTCCACATTTCCTCTCCGCTTAGCTTCGGTGGAAATGGATCAAGTGGAGAGCAGAGGTATCATTTTTCCATAGTATTTTGTGCCGCGTCCAGCGATCAAGCGGTGGCGGCGCGGCAGAGCGGAGATGCATGTAGGCCGGCTTATCTCCTCTCGTCTCCTCTCCTCTCCGCTAGGTGGATACCGGGCCTAACGCTAGATTGCTGTTATATATATAGATAAGCTGTTATGTTATAGTTACGGTTTAAGTCAAATTTAATGTTAACAGTAACACTGAGTTTAACATAGATTGCGGAATTTGTTGCATCATCGTATTCATTGGCATATTTCAAGTTAAATAGTGAAGTATCAAGTCAATATCGAATCAAATATAATCAAAATCACTTTATAGGTAGGTAGTAATAACTTTAATGTGGTAATCACTTTTGTAGGTCACGGAAAAGACACTTATAGACTATTAATAAAAATTTTCTTTGTTGAATTTACCGCCACTTCGTAAAGGGTTGAGCTAATGGGAGGAAGTGGCAAGAATCTCATTGCCACTCTTTTAATTCAACATTTTCATCGTTTTACAAATCATGTCAAGGATACAGTTTTTCTGAGTCTTTTCAAAGCCAAAACAAACTTATTTATTTTTCCTGCCACTTTAATAAAGTAATAGATGTTCTTTAAAAATATTGAATCTGTTACATTAGGGGCGCACCCTACCTCAAAATGCAAGATATGGAACTTGAAACAGACAGGCCAATATAATCGGCCAAGAGTGAGGATGCCGTGTGGCAATCGATAAAACAAACTAAAACTGTATGAAACAGGTAAGGCGAAGAGACCAATAACAGATGCTTAATGCAATAACTATGTGATCTTGACACCCTGCTCTGTACAAATACGCAGTTAAACTTTTTTTATTATCCTCTCCAATCCTATTCTTTGAAAAGGAAGCTATATAATTACTTAAACTGCTAAAATGGCCGTACTTTGGACACATGGAAGAAAATAAGTACCGGACCGCATTTGCACATCTTCCATATTCCATCATTCCTACTTTCTACTTTCACAGGTAACTTAGTCCTTACAATTAATATTAAAAACTATACACTAAATACTAGGCGATCCGTTTCAGCTGTTGAGTAAGGGTCTACGAACGTACAACTATATTTGTTCCTGTACAGAACTGTATCAACAATTCTATGTGAATCACGTGTAAATGAATATATGTTTAAATTCAGGATATGATCTAGCAAATCAGTGATTCAGCAGTAGCCCCAGCACCAACTGGAGTAACTTGGCCATGAGAGGCCAGAGTGTCGACGGAAATTGCTTCCTACACCAGCGCCCTTCCCAGTGCCCAAGCCACTAAGATCATTCCTTCAGGACGCTTACCATCATGGTGGGTGGCTCTAAAACAGCTGGTATATTAAGTGCGGTAAAATATAATTATTTTCTTTATGTTAAGTCCTCGAATGGTCACCACGTACCGGAAGACGTAGTGTAGGCCCCCCATAAGTTGGATCGATGAACTGGTTAAGATTGCCGGAATCTATCGATCGTCATGGCGATCTTTGCGGAAGGCTTTTGTCCAGCAGTGGACGTTTTCCGGCTAACATGGTGGTAATAAAGGAGAGTAACTGATACAAATGGTACAGTACCTGGGTAAAGCGGTGAACGTTAATAGCCCTTTAATCTCAGCCTCACCGGATTGGAGCATGCGTGACGAGATACTGCACGTAAATTAAATAAGACACATTCTGACCACATATTGTATTGTCGCTAAATTAAACTCTCCCTTAAGGTACTAGGTTAAAAAACATCCGAATGTAAATAACAAGACCTACAGTAACAAGGAAAATTGCTAGTACAAAATTATACCCATTGATTACAGCTATATGGGTATACCTCAGTGATAAGTGACAGTGTCTACTGAGCTAGAGGGCCCGGGTTCGAATCCCGGTAGAAGCAAACATTTATATGAATGTTTGTAGTTTAACTGTTAAACTAATAAACGGATTTTAGTGGAGACTATTTTTATTATAGATTCATGAAGTCCAACTTGAGAGGTAGGATAGTATGCGTTTCGGTTTGGGACCCATAATTATTTTTATTTCCAACATTTGTTTTGTATGGACATATTTTCTGTGAGAGAATTTATTGACGCACGGCTTGACAGTTCAGCTGTGAAACAATTTCATTATAACATGAGGAAGCATATTTTATGAAATAATTCGAGATGTTATGAAATATTATTGACAAATTCATAAAAAACAGTACTTTATTTATTATGTACAGAACAACGTCTGCCGGGTCAGCTAGTTGTAATAAATATATTGTTGTCATGGTTGTATCATAGCACGGAATATGCCTCATTTGGGGCAAGATAATTGTGTAAAAGAGTGTCAATATTATAAAAATATTTTTGTTAAGTCTCAAATTATTCAAGTAAGACACGAGTGTGTTTTAAATGTCATCTAACCATTACTATGTCATGATAAAAATAGTTAATTAAAACAAAACTAATCTTATAACTATGTCGGAGAATTAGAATATAAAAGTAATATGGCCTGTATGATTATATTCTACTCTGTGTATTGGGCTGAATTGATGGCGAATGTCATCTTTCAAAGTGTGTTTGAAGTTGTCACTGTGTACGTCACTGTCGGTGACGTGATTGAAGTAAGTTATTATTGTCCATCAGTAGAGCGCTCATTGAAAAGTCGCATTCGTCTTCAAGCTAGCGCCCGCGCCGGTTGTGCGCACTGATCGACTTAAATAACATGGTGGATACCAACACCGTGACGCCCGATTTTAAATCCAAATAAATCTCCGAATAAATTTACAATACTTTGATTACATTAAATTAAAACTATATCGTCACGGAAAAGTGTACCAAGAATACTGGCAGAATTTCCGAGCTGAATAGCTAGGCTGATCTGTTGACCGAAATAGCTGCCAGCGCTTGGGTTTCCAGTAGCCCTATTGAGGCGCATAGACAGTACTTCTTACGGTCTTCAGGCCTCTGGGCCCCACGGGCCAAGTGTCTCGACACCAAACGGCACAAAGATGTAAGACTCACTGAGATTGACTTATTTGCGACGCTTGCTGTCTTCGGCAGTCGAAGCAGCAGCACCAGCACCAACTGATGTAACTTGGACATGAGAAGGAGCCAGAATGTCGACGCATGTCGCGTCCTACACCAGCGCCCTTCCCCGTGCCTAAGCCGCCAGAGTCGTCAAGCCATCAGCACGCTTGCGATTACGAGGGGTGGTAACCATTTGGCTCTAAAACTGCTGGTATATTAAGAGCGGCAAATGCCCTATGTAATATTATTATTATATAACCACCTTTTCAATTTCTGCGATGAAATTACAGTTCCTGTCTCAACTATCCGACTTTTCTATTTGTTGAGCAAAATTGCTGTTAATATTAATTAGGCACTTATTTATACACATCCTATATTATCTCTACATATTATAAAACAAAGTCAAATAATAAAGTAGGTTCCAAAATAGGCACCTCTCTTAAAAGAATATATTTATTCTAAGTCTTTGGTAATATTTTTTATTACATACCTCATTGTTCAACATTTGTTATGTTATAGAAAATATATTGAGAGAAGAAATGATATTATTATTTTTAAAATATTTGTGAATTCCAGTTGTTACCATTGGGAGGATTTTTGGACCTTTGCACAGGATGCCGACTAGATTATGGATACCACAACGGAGCTTATTTTGACCGTGAAGCAGTAATGTGTAAGCATTTTTGTGTTTCGGTCAGAAGGGCGCCGTAGCTCAATAGCTAATACTCATTTGCCCAGTAATTTCAATAAATTACTGGGCAAATGAGACTTAACATCTTATGTCTCAAGGATACGAGCACTATTGTAGTGCCGCTCAGAATTTTTGGGTTTTTCAAGTATCCTGAGCGGCACTGCATCAGCTCGTCTCGTCTCGTCCCTTTTTGTCATAAAAAAAATCGGCATAACTGAGAACTTATATAACCCTCAACTGTAGTAGTATCTAGTTTTTGAAATAGAAAATACTCATTTTCAACTGTTCAATAATGGCTGTTGTGGAAGAGACAGAAATACAGTAGTTTCGCCTGCTAATATACTTTATATACAACTCTATAAGTCAGCACCAACCACAATAGGTACAGACCCCATAGTATATCGTTGGAAAGGTCAAGAACTTATCAAGATGGCCTCTCATCAAGTTGAGAAAAGCTTAACATCTTTGAGTTTAGGTTTTTAGATGATCGGCATCAAAAGCAATTCAGGTTCAAACATTTCCCATAGAATTGAAAAGTGTTTTGTTCACCAGAAACTCGCTAACAATATTCATTTGGAACGAATTGGTATGTTTAGATTGTTAGCCACATGCTTTTGTTTGTAAACAAACAATCAGCTGTTTTCACGTTTTTCAGCGACCTGTTTCTCCCGAACCCGAATTTATTCAGAAAAAACAAGTATATCAGCGAAATCTTATGCATATACGTGCAAGAGACGTGTATGCATACGGTCGAGCGTATTGTCCCTAGATAGTAGATCTGTAATAGTTTATTGTCAACGAGCTGACTCGACAGACGCTGTTCTGTCAATAGAAAAAAAATTATGTACCTAAGTATTCGGGAATAATGCAGTCTAAAGCCATCGGAAATTAATGATTTTATAATATGTAGTAATAAACTGATAAAGATTAATATGGTAGGAAACCAAAATAGTACATTCGAATTTGAAATCTGAAATTGATATATGATTGTTCATTGAGCTTTCTCATTTTGGCGCCAATACATTGTACAATATTTTGCGATATTAAATTGGAGTGGGGTGATAAAGAGAACCGAATCGCTGTGATTGCATTACACATAGTAGGTATGGAGCCAAATGCAATTTTTAAAACTCTCCATACGCTTGTTAATAGTAATAGGTTTGTGTAGCGGGATATTAATAGGTACAATGAGACCTCCTTTGTTTGTGACAGAAAAAGATCTAGCCGTCACGTAGTGTTCGTACGAAAAAGGTGGTCAAAGAAGTAAGGGAAAGAATTCGAAGAAATCCTGTCCGAAAGCAAAAAATTTTTTCTCGGGTGATGAAGATAGCACCTAGAATCATGTCGCGTATTTTAAAAGATAGACTTATGACTTATGATGCAGCCTATAAGAGACGTACTGGTAATTTCTTAACTGATAATTTAAAAAAGAATAGGGTGGTAAAATCGAAACAACTACTGAAGCGGTACGTAAAGGGAGGTCACAGAATTTTTTTGTTACGGATGAGAGAACATTTTTACAAGTGAGCAACATTTTATCAAACAATATGGCCGTATTTATGCTCAAAGCCATAAGGAAACTTCCTAATTAGTCGACAGAGTGCAACTTGGGCACCATCCGACTTCAGTGATGGTTTGGTGGGGTATTTGATATGAAGGAGTGACTGAGCCATACTTTTGTGAAAGATGTATCACACAATGGGACAAGTTTACCACGATCCCATTCTTGAGAAAAGTTCAATAACCAAGAATGTTCCTTCCAGCGAGACTCGGCGCCGGGTCATAAAGCTCGGTCTACGCAGTCCTGGTTGGAAACGAACGTTTCGGACTTCATCGGAGCTGAATACTCTAGAATCTAGTGCCGATCTTAATCCGCTGGATTATGATTTATGGTCAGTTTTACAGAGTACGGCTTGCTCTAAACGCAATGAAATTTGGAGTCCCTAAAACAATCCGTACGATTGGCAGTGAAGAATTTTCCCATGGAAAAAGTGCGTGGTTCTATTGATAACTGGCCTCAACGTTTAAAGGACTGTATTGCAGCCAATGAGGACCATTCGAGTAAGCTTTTTATATTTTAAATTGTTTTATATTTATATATTAAACTAACACACTGTAAAAGTAATAAATGTTATTTGCAATAGATTTTTATTTCTTTGTTTCACTATTTATGACAAGACCAGGAAAAACACTAAAACAATTATGTTTAAACAGCTTTTACATTACCGCTTTATAACTGCCAATTTTTACAGTATTAAAATGGATATAGTAGGTACGGACATTTTTGTAGAGCTTTATAAGATAAACAATTCCACCATACATTATTTTGTTATATCGGCTTATTTTTTTCCAACACTTCCAAGAAATATCGTTAATGTAAAAAAATATAAACAAAAACTTAACAAATTATATATTAAAACCTTCCTCAAGAATCAAGCTATCCATTGGTGATATCAGCATAACAATCGGTGCAGTAGTTTTTGAGTATATCGCGAACAGGCAGACGCGGCGGAGGACTTTGTTTAATAATATGTTTTGATTATGTATTGATCTGTTAGTGGAATCACCGCCTCCGTGGACCTTTTACAATCCTTACATTGACATTCATTTTGTGCATTTGTGTAGTTAATCAACTTTCATCCGTGCCAAGGCGGTCCCTCACTGCTATGGATAGTAAAATAGTATATCAATATATATATATATAATATCAAGTATCGGACAGATCCAAATGCGCCAAATCTTTTATCTCCTTAACCTTGAAGATGAAAAGAGATTTGTTGGCCTCTCTACAGAATGGTATGGTAAATGGTTTTGCATTTAGAGTTGGCTGGAAACTCCAACCAACCCAGTTCCTCCAGAGTTCAGAACCTTCCTAGGATCTTATTAGACTCGGGGCGATCTCATATTATCGACGATTTGAGCTCGTTGGTCGGCCACTCCTGTACATTTCAGGATAACACGAGTGTCTATTTTGTCTTCAACTAGAGGCTGCGCTTAGGGCTATTCGTTTAAGGTAAATGGTCTGTACTTACTATAAGAGGTCGACGCGGAATCTTTGACGCTGGAAAACTAGCCCGTCGTAGATCCCTTATGCAAAAGTAGCTTCAGATAGGCTATGAAACTCAAACAGTAAAAAAAACACTGGCACTCTAAGCAAACGGAAAACAATAACATAAAAACCTTACAAATTCGTAAAATTCAAAGTAAATATCAAACCAGAATTCAAAATTCCAGAAACAATAATTTTCCAGGATTTAAATAGCGAAGGTGGGTCATTACTCAACTCCGCCTCTTCACGAAAATCTCCTCGCAAAACTCTTGGCTCCACCCTGAATTTGGACTCGAAATCATTGCAACTGCCAACATCAGGAACGTAAAATAGTTCTTGAACATTGGTAATACGGATGAGGTTACGAGCGTGGAGGTTTTAGTGTTCGAATTGAGTCCGAGCCTAACCGGTCGTTCCCAATTGCAAGTAATTAGGGACATTTTGTTTCCGAGACGGTATTTCATATTTTTTTGACGACGAATTTCTTGGGATGAGGTATTTTGCGACGTGGATGAGGTAATATTGGAGGGTGCAATTTATATTTTCTACCTATAGAATTAGGATCAGTACTGCATCAAATTATTCAATCCAATTCAAAAATATATTTATTTATTAACGCTATTATTATTATTAACCTTAATGTTATGTGTATAAAGGTTTAACCATTTATCAAAAAATATAAAAATCTAAAGCACAAAAAAATTGAGTTATGACTAGTAGATAAATCTCTATAGTTAAAAAGAATTCACTTAAGTATTTACTTGAAAGTGGTACAATTTTTTGTTTAACTTTTGTTTGGTAAAGAAATTTTATTAAATATTGACAATTGAAAATTTTTATGCCGATTTATGGGCGAATTGTGCTTTGGAATTACCAATTTTGTATATGTAACCACGAATCATATAAAAAATTTCATGTCATTTTATTTCATTAACCCTCTTTTGTTTGCATTTTGATATTTTTTATGTTAGCAATCAAAATATGAAAGGCTTAACTTACTGAGAAATGTCAATCCATTCATCTCCCACTTTGACATAATAGAACGAGAGTTTCAAGCCCTTTGTTGTGAAATATACTATTTCAAAATTTTTAGAATTTCTTATAATAAATGAGTTATAAGTCGAACATAGAATAAATTATTTATTACAGTTGGAAATGATGGTTCGCTGCCCTGTTGTAATTCATTGACTTGAAAAATGAAACTGATACAGAAAAAATGACAATTGACCCAGCGACGATTGAACCTGCTACCCGTAGGTCAATAGAGACAGGCATACCATGGCCGAACGGGCCGTCAAATCTTTCTAAATAAATAAATTTGCCAATTTTGCGCCTTTACGTAGTTGCAAAATAATAGGTCCTTACTAAATTAATATACCTACGATACAAGATACCCAAATTTTTGTGTGTCTGTCTTTATGGCAGTGCCGGCTAATATCCGAAACGGCATGACGCAATTTAACTAGTAGATAGAGTTATCTTTTAAAGAGTTTTGAATTTTTAAGCCTCCTTGTACACTTTGAAAACTAAATTATACTTCTACGAAAAAATTTACCATTGTGTTTCATCCTACTATTATTTATTTGGTTTCAAAAACTATCAAGCCTGGTCAACGTGTCCGCAACGTAGTTTTTTGAAAATTTGTGAGACCTTTGTTACTCTTTTGCAAAGTGCATCACTGTGGTAGGACCAAGTTAACCTCTCATCAATTAACACACCTAGATATTAAATGTGTGGGACTCGTGCAACTGTTTTGAGCATTTCTTATTATTAAATATATTAAAAGCTATAAGTAAGTAAAATATACAAGTTATATTAAAAGCTATTTTTTTTTGTTAATATATAATGAGAAGTTTATTTTAAAGCCATTGTGCTATTATACTAAATCCTTCCTAGAAACGCAAACTACATCACTCCATGAATTTGCATAAAATATCACAGTAGTGTCATCTGCCAAGGTGCTTGCATTCCATGGAACAAAGGTCATTTATGTAGGTCAAGAAGAGCGTGGGTCCTAAAACACTTCCCTAAGGTAACGGATATTTACTAAACTACTAGTGTGTTGGCCCATACTTATCCCTTGTCTTTGACTATCAAGATAAGAATGTAACTAGTTTTAAGCCAAGCCTCTATTTCTAAGCCTTTCAAATTTTGTGAGAAGTATTGGCTGGGAAAGAGTATTAAAAGCCTTGGTTAGATCCAGAAAAACACCAGCGCACTTGTATTTATCATCCATTTTTGTAGTCACTCAATCAGAAAAATCATTTACTGCGTCGTCCGTGGATCTATCCTTGCGGAAACAATAGTGATTTTTGGCCAATATCTCATAAGACTCCGAATATTTTACTATATTATAATTATAATTTTGTAATAAATTAGTTTCACTTAATGCCGCAATTTCGTGAGACGTGAGAATCTAATATTATCTCTTTCAAACACAAAATTTGGTGATAAGCGCCATCTACTTGCTCTAGAATATATTAAAAACTTATATAAGTGGTTGGGATATATAACATTATTTCTGTACTTCTTATAAAACATCTATAATATCTTATTAGAATACGTATTTATACCAATCTGAACTATTGTTATTTCATTGTGTTGAGCAACCGGAAGGTAAATCGACAGGAACCTCTTTATGCCTTCTCCAAATTTTCGATATCCATGTTGTTATTATTCACGTTATGACCGAGGTGAAATATTTAGGATTGTTTTTCATTTATGGCAAGAAAACCGGGGAGAGTTTTTGCGCTGGCAATCTTAAATGCACTTCTTTCGAATTTATACTTTGTTGTACTCGGCGAAGGAATGTGGTTCGGCCATGGGCCATTAAGATTGACCATTATATCATTTTCGCGATGCTTAGAAATGAGTAATTAATGCTTTTAATTGTTTTGAGGAGAATTATTGTCTGGCTATTTTAATACCTGACTAAATTGCTGCGAGGCCCACTGCATTATAGGAAACAGAATAATTAATAACGGTAAATGCCTAGAATCGTGAAAATTTTCCTGAAAACACCTAATTTTCCAAATGACTGGTGTAAAAACCCAACAGAAACCAACTATTTGTTCCCTTTTCAAAATTAAAATTAATTACGCCTGGGCCGCATTATACAGTCAAAATAACCATTTACCTTACTACATAGAAAATAGAAAAATAAAACAATAAAAGCAACTGTGGCGTTATAATGAAACCATAATACAAGTGAAACCTTTTAATATCAGCGTAATAACCAAAGGATAAAATATATAATTTATACCTAGTCTTGCCAAAAATACTGAAACAAAAAATAAAAAATTTCTAAAGTTAAATAACATTTACTACTTTTACAGTGTGTAAGTTTAATACATAAATATAAAACAATTTAAAATATGAAAAGCTTATTCAAGGTTTCCATTGGCTGCAATACAGTGTTTTAAGCGTTGAGGCCTGTTATCAATAGAAGCACGCAATTTTTCCATGGGAAAATTCTTCACTGCCAATCGTACAGCGTGTTTTAGGGAGTCCAAATTATCAAGACGTTTAGATCAAGCCGTACTCTCTAAAACTGACCATTAATAATCCAGGGGATTAAAGATCGGGACTAGACGACGGCCAGTCTTCAGCTGTGATGAAGTTCGAAACGTTCGTTTCCAACTAAGACTGCGTAGACCGAGCTTTATGACCCGGCGCCGAGTCTTGCTGGAAGGACCATTCTTGGTTATTCAATTTTTCTCAAGAATGGTACCTTGATAAACTTGTACCGATGTTTTCATACCTTTTTCACAAAAGTATGGCTCAGACACTCCTTCATAGCTAATACCCCACCAAACCATCACTGAAGTCAGATAGTGCCCACGTTGCACTCTGTCGACTAATTGGGAAGCTTCCTTAGAGCTTTGAGCATAAATATGGTCATTTTGTTTGTTAAAATGTTGCTAAATTGTATAAAATTTCTCATCCGTAAACAAAATTTTTCTGTGACCTCCCTTTGCGAACCGATTCAGTGGTTGTTTCTATGTTTTTTTAAATTATTAGTTAACAAATGACCCGTCTCTTATAGGCTTAGATTTCTTCGAATTCTTTCCCTTACTGCTTTGCCCACCTTTTTCGTACGAACACTACGTGGACGGCCAGATCTTTTTCTGTGACAAGCAGAGGAGGTCTCGTTGTACCTATTAATAGACCGGAATACAAACATTTAACTAATACCAAGCGTATTGTGATTTTTAAAAATTGCATTTGGCTCCATACCTACTTTGTGTAATGCAATCACAGCGATACGGTTTGCTTTATCACGCCACTCCATTTCAATATCGCAAAATATTATTCAATATACTTGCGCCAAAATAAGAAAACTCAATGAACAATCCTATAAATATGACAGATTCCAAATTCAAATGGAATACTTTGTTTATTTTTAATTGTAACAATATTTATTTCCAGACTAAATATATACATATATATATATATTCTTATTTATAAAATAAAATAATAACAAAAAATGTGTGCAATTCACACGTGGTAGAAGTAAAACTTTCAAAATGATGGAGAATTTACTATGTTTTCATAGTGAAAAATCTCACAAACACGTATTAATCATTAAATTTTAACGGTTAAAAGATTGTATCAAATGAATTTTGGAAAAAAAAATCTGAGGTATCAAGTCGCGCCTGAAGTACTTTTACATCAGTAAGAATAAATCTTTTGAAATCATAAGTGTCATTTCCTTGAACGAAATGGATAAAGCGGTTTGATTTTATTTGACGAGTGAAGTTCGCTGAAGACTTATTGATTTACACCTCACGACCACTCTCGTCCATTTATTATAAATAATGCAACGCCAGCCCATTCTTAAAGCCTAAACACATGATCGGATTTGGTACGACCGGATGGTCCGGTGCTGGTCTGATGTCGTACTCGGTACGGTCCGGACGACGATATATATATTTTGTGCGATGGAGCGACATACCATCGAATATGATCCGCAACCAGATTACATTCGATGAGATGATAATGTAATGTAACATAAGTGAATTTGCTATAAGCTATCATAACCATAATGTTAACATCAGGAACATACATAAACTTATAATGCCTACTACTCGGCTCAGTCGAGTAAGTAAGTCTTTTGTGAGGCGATGTTGCAGCTGTTACTCGTACAACATGATTTTTAAAACAAATTTATTACTTAATTCAAAAAAATTGTTAAGAAACGTTTGTGTGGTAAAGGTTACTATAACATAAATGACTTTCTTGATGATACCACATATTGGGAATGGAGCGACCAGGTGGTTAAAAGCCTGAGGGTTCAGGCTTTTAAAGAATAAGTTTTATTGTATGATAATTACATTGTAATCATATAAGCCCACTGAGTTTCATGCGCCCGTTCTTCTCAGGTCTCAGGCATATAGTTTTTGACTTTCAATAAGTGATGTCACACCCTTTTTTGAATAAAAATATTTGAATTTGATTCAATCGTATGAAATCCGACCACTTGTTAGGCTATTACGTCCTCTTAGAGTATACGCAACATAAACGTTACTTAAAAAACATCTGAAACCCCGTAGGAATTAATAAATAATAGTGCCGTCCGGACCACCCGATGGACCGAACGTACCAAATCCGATCATGTGTCTATAGCTTAACACCATCCGGATAAGTATGCAATTGAGGCAACAATTTAGTAACAAAGGTATTTTATTATCACAGACACCAGCGATCCATAACTAAAACTTTTGTGTCCCCTGTACTTAAGCAATATTTTTTGTAATATCAGTTGTCGGTGAGAAAATAAATTTATTTTTCCTCTGCTAATTACGGCAGAGCTGACCATTATGTGACAATAATTTATCTTACTATTAATAAAATCACATAAAGTTTATACGAAATATCGTCTTAAGTAATTCCCTGACGAGTGCGTGTTGAACATTAAATATTGTTTAAGCATTGCATACATTCAATACATTACAATGTTTCAATAAATCATACACTATACACAAATACCGCGGTTGCGTCCACATTTTTCTCCGAGCAACCCGTCCTCTTTAAAGTCATCAATTATGTCTGTTGCATATTTATATGATACGACACGATATGTCGTGTACCGACAAAATGATGCCCACTAACGAGAATTTTTTTGTTTGCGTAAAAGTCATTTTATTCCTTCTCTAAGTGCCCCTTTGGTTTCGTTTACAAAAGTATTTAAAAGTGCTCTATCTTGTACGATGTTACGATATTCTTCATGTGCGAATCTGACTTAAACGTGACCGATTTCAAGTTTTTAATTTTTTGTCAGTCAATCAGTATATATCTTTTTTTTATGGAAGAGAGTACAAAAAAGTGTCCGGATCACACGATGTTAAGTGATCACCGCCGTCCACATCATCTTTCAAAACCAGATTAAAACTTATATATTATAGTAAAAGGTAACTTCCATGCACGGTATTTATTAGACTTACCTTTAACTTTCAAAAATAGTGCACACATTATCAATCTGGTGATCCTAGTTAGCATATAAAGCCAAATTTCTGAAAATATTGTAATTTCTGGTCTTTAATATGATTAATGTTCAATGATTGCCAATGTTCAAGAAAATATTCACAACAATTCATCACCGACACCGATATAAATTAATATTAGAATCACAGAAATAAAAAATTTTTTTCACATTATAAGTTGGCAATTTTCGTAGATTTCATTTTATTGTTTAGTTGAGTCTGTGGTTTGTAGTATTCTTAATATATATAAATCTCGTGTCACAATGTTTGTCCTCAATGGACTCCTAAACTAATGAACGGATTTTAATGGTGATTACTTCATGGAGTGCAGTTTGGTCCAACTTGAGAGATAGGGTAGTTTTTATTTCGATTTGGGACCCATAAATATTTTTATTTTCAATATTTGTTTTGTATGGACATATTTTCTATGAGAGAATTTAGTGACGCACGGTTTGACAGTTCCGCTGTGAAACAATTTCCTTCTAACAACAGGGAGCATATTTACGAAATAATTTTTGATGTTTTGAAATATAAAACAGTTGTTTTTTTTACTATCTACAGAACAACGTCTGTCGGGGCAGCTAGTATTTTATATAATGGAACCATGAAATCGTTTTCTTTTACTTTCCATTTTGTTTTATTTTACTACTATGTTAATTCCCGGTTATGTCAAATTAGTAAGTATTTTGTGGGTCGATGTATATGCTTTTACAACACGATTCCAAAAAAGGTAAAAAGACAAATGTTTCACGAAATTCGAAAGAATTGTTAAAAAGCTTTTACGTGGTAAATGTTAGAAAATTAATGACTTTTTGAAAGATATCTCATATTGACGATAGAGCGTCCGCCTTCAGGCTATTTAATAATACGTGTGACAAAATTTTATAAGAAAAAAGAAGAAGCTTGCCCAAATTTTTGCGTCTGTTCTTCTTAGGTCTCAGGTATAATTTGTTCGAATGTGTTTTTTACGTTGAATTAGCGATTATAAATCCTGTTTGAACAAAAATAGTTGAATTTGAATACATTTTAGTTTTTCTCACTAAGCGTAACGACAATATATCGTACCATCTAAACAATATTGTCGTTAACGTCAAAATCGGTTAAACTTGTTGGGTGACTTATGAGTGGCGGTGGCGGAATATTATTCCTTATTTTATTGTAGACTCCGTTTTTAAACGGAGATGATTAAATAAGATTCTTTGTATAATGTAAGATTAAGGAAAGATAACAAATATTTTAATGTTAAGTACTTGAAAGATCAGAGTTAAATTTGAACTTAGCTCAGGCTCCTGTGGGAAAATCTTTTTAACATTACCAATTTTATATATAAAAGGGGGCGAACAGGCACCTGAGATGCGTTGCCGGCCTTTAAGGCAAAGAGTAAGCAGAAAACACGCAAACATGGTTTTTTTAGACAAGTTTTGTGGTGAAAATATAGCATTTCGAGCTATGAATACTACTTAATCCTGTTACACATATCCTAAAGTCTTATTTGTAGGTTGCTAATGCTTGCTGTTGGTTATAGTTAACACTGCCGAGCCTTTTTGATCTACCACTTTTCTTTGAAGTTAAACAAGTTTTTTGGCATGGCGTGACGCATTTTTTTGGTACTTCTCTCAGAAAAGTTTTTCTTATAGCTTGTACTTTTTTGTGTAGGTTAATTTATTCAGTTTAGTAGTGAATAACGAGGATTGTATTTAGTATATTAAAATTTTGAAAATATTGGCTTTGTTACATAGATGGCGGGCCAGCAGCCGTGAACATATATCGTTCAAGGTCGCTGGCATTTAGTGTCGCCTTAAGGTGTAAGGTTAAAGGTCCCTCAAGATATGTCTGTGTGATCTACTGATGGTAACAGTTCATTTTTTTTTCTTCCTGAAGGGAACATAATAATATTATTATAACAATGTTGCCCCACTTATATTACAATCTAGCCTTAACTTAGACTAATAAGTAATTCTACTTTAACTTTAGCTGCTAGATAGACTTAACTAAGAATGTGTCCATTAACACATTTCATAATGTCTCTATGCCAGTGGGAGGCTCCTTTGCACATGATGCCGGCTAGATTGTGGGTACAACAACGGCGCCGTAGCTAGAGAAATTATTGGGCAAATGAGACTTAACATCTTATGTCTCAAGGAGACGAACGCAATTGTAGACCCGCTTAGAATTTTTGGATTTTCAAGAATCCTGAGCGTCACTGCATTGTAATGGGCAGGGGGTATCAATTATCATCAGCAGAATGTCCTGCTCGTCGTCAAGGGGAGGTCACTTTGTTCATATCATTTATATTATAAGAATTTTGATACTGTTACACTAATTTACTAGCACTTCTTACTATATCATTGTTGTCAAGGAGCTGGATTGCCTCGACATTCACGTGATGATGAAGTCTATATTGATGAGCTTCCAGCAAGTAGCAGATGATTTCACAAAATGTCTGCGCGAGGCCAAAAGTTTGTTTTAAAACTGTTCAGGAATACCAGAAATCAATTGAAGCGGACGAAATTTCACATTTTGATGTTTGAATTTGATTGGCGCTGGTATTTTTTTATGAAAATATGGGATGAGACGAGCAGGACGTTTAACTGATGGTAATTGATACGCCCTGTCTATTACAATGCAGTGCCGCTAAGGATTCTTGAAAAACCTAAAATTTCTGAGCGGCACTATAATTGCGCTCGTTCTCCTTGATGTTTCAAGACGTTAAGTCTCATTTGCCCAGTAATTTCACTAGCTATGGCGAGGGCGCCATAATCCCATACCCATATTAACCTCCCACTATTAACTGAAGAACTTCTACAAGTTTCAAAAACAGTAGTAGATAAAGAGAAACCCCACATAATACTAAAAAATGAGGTCGATCGGAGAGAATCTTACGTTTTTTTTTACTTTTGTGATTTTTATTTTTATTCTTGTAATCAGCCGCATGAGCACACATCGTATTATCGACAGATATAAGCTTGATTATAGTCAAAGTGAAAAAGTTAATTTTGTAACCAAAATTTATGAACTAGATGGAGCCACAACGCGAGAGTTGAACAAGACGTAGCAACATTTACGAATCATACGTCATTCGAACGTCATTCGAACACATGGCTCAGTGGAAGAGCGCTCGGACGGAACCCTAGAGGTCGTGACTTCGAGTCCCACATCGTTAATAAATTTTGGTTACAAATTTAATTTAATTAATCCTAGAAGTGAGGGATATCACTTTAAAAAATTAAAAATTGTTGGCTCAAACTAAGCGCTTTCTGAATCTACCATAAAAAGTAGAGTTCCTGAGAAGAACATACAAAGAACTCAACGGCCACTCTTTTTAATCAAATAGAGTATTTTGCAATGGCTTTAATTTACATAACAAATTAGTTTTTGAGGCGCCGCATCTGATATATGAATCGTGTTTAAATAAAATAAAATATTTCACGAAAATTAATAAAGAATTAATTATATAAATATAAATGATCGTATATTGGATGCATCGACCTTTAGAGCTTGAACTCTACTTGTATAGACGACGATAGATAAGTGGACGGCAACGGTCCGGTGATTCCTCTGGTGTTCTTCTAAGAGAATGTGGGCGGCTGTGATCACTTAACATCAGATGACCCGTACGCTCGTTTATGCTCCTCTGCCATTAAACAAAAAATGTGATCTCTCTGATAGTGAAATTACTGGGCAAATGAGAGTTAGCATGTGTAGTAGTCGTGTTTTTCGATGTCGCGAAGGCATTCGACAAGGTATGGCACAACAGCTTAGTATTCAAGCTGTATCAACTGAGAGTGCTAGACAGGCTCGTGCGCATCATACGAGCCTACCTTACTGATCGCTCCTTCCGATATCGAGTAGAGGGCACCCTATCCTCACCCAGACCCATCAGGTCTGGCGTGCTGTGGCACGAAAAGACAAAACAGTGGGAGAGAGGACTGAACAGGGTTCAGTCCTCTCTCCCACTCTTTTGTCGCTCTTCACGAGCGACATTCCCAAGTTTCCGAGTGTCTAGCTCGCTCAGTACGCTGACGATACGGCACTCTACTTTGGCTCCGCTCTATTGAACCGCTCAACCTTGAGCTGGAACATTAAAGTGTCTTTCTTACTCTGTGTATATTTAACGAAAAAATATCTGCTAACGCTGAGGGGCAAGCAGACATAATATGTCTGATTGGCACCTCTCAAAATCCGTTGACTTTGTTATTTTTTCTACAAAAATAGCATGAAATCACAAATAAAAAAAAATATGTACCTACATTCGCCACGCGTGACTTTGAGCGGAATAGCTTCGTCTAGATCTAGAACAAAACAACCCAAGCGGACAGACACGCGTGGCCAGACAATCTTAATAACAGTACGAAAGCTGTTTATTATAATAAGTTTTATTTTGTTTAGGGCTTGGCACCGACTTAAAACCTATCAATAGGTAGCACATATAAATAATAGTATTTTATTCATATTAAATGTAAAGATGTATTAAAAATTAAATTTTTAGTTTTTTGATACTTTTCAGTTTTTGTGAAGTCGGTTTTTTTATTATCAAACCAAAATAAAAAAAAGCTTTTGTGTTAATTCAGCTATCATTCTCTATATCACTTTGACACGTGTTCCGTATTCCTGCAGAGGACACGAGCCATCATAAGGAATTGTTGATTCGCTAAACGCTGGAACGCGCTTTTCTTTACTCTTTTTCACAAAAAGAAAATATCCTGTTTTTCTTCTGTACCTTACCAATACTTTCTCTTAGTATTTTCTTTGATTAACGCAAGTGTTATACATTTAAATAAAACACTTTTAAAGGATTAAAACGCGTGTTAGATTAGATTTTTGCGTAAAAGTGACATTTATATCATTATTTTAGTATACCCGACCTTTCTAGATCTCAAAAGTTTAATAACACGCGTTTTAATTATTTTAAAAGTGGTTTATTTAAATACTTTCCCTATTGAAGATCATTTTTAATTGGACCGGAAATGAACATTTATAAATATTGTTATTGATGATATAGCCCTTATAAAAGCCCTTTCATCATTATCATTTCAGCCGGAAGACGTCCACTGCTGGACAAAGGCCTCCCCCAAAGATCGCCATGGCGATCGGTTCTGCGCTACCCTCAACCTACCTATTTTGGCGATCTTGACCATATCTGTGGTCCGTCTACAAACACTACGTCTTCCCGTACGTGATCGCCATTCGAAGACTTCTCTCATATCTGATTCGATCTCGCAGGGACACTCCGAGCATAGTCCTCTCTTTATATATCGAAAAGCCCTTTAAAAAAAAAATAAAACTCCTAGGACCTCGATCAATAATAACAATAAATAATATATTAAATGGGTTAAAAAAGTTTTCTATAAGGTGGTTAAGAAAATTTATTTAATTTTATTTGTAAGCTAGGTTTGTTTTTCGCCACTTATTCTCATAAAAGTAATACCTGTCAGAAGTGGTTCTATTTGGTATAATATAGACCTAACTTTAATACTCAAAACTAAATCTATAAATTATACACTTTGGCTTCAGATGCCAAATATTATAGACGTATAAAAATTATATATACCACCTACCATGAAGTGGACCCCACCACACACGCGACAACAAACGAACGAATAAAATGCATTATTTAATTTATTGTTATTGAATCTTGCAGTTTGTATGTTTTTATTAAATATTCTCTTAATAAAGATCCCAAGATCGTAAGGTTTGTGATATAATCAGACATTTGTCATACATATTTCATCGGATCGGTAGGGCCACGAAAACAGCGGGCCTGCGAAAGCACTCGAAATGGAGCTGATTCAATTTTTTTAATTAATTATTTTATTTAAATTATCTATAACTGATACAACACCGAAAATTCTGAGTAGTATTACGTTATTGCACTGTGTTTCACGAAAAGCGCTGTCTCAAAAGAAAATTATGAAGTACGCGCCAATTCAATTCTATTGAGACATTAAAAACATATATGTCCGTATAGACTAACATTGAAATAATATGCAACCAAGACTCGCTTCGGGAAACATTCGAACCATCCCTTCCCTCACTACACACATGTATATGAATACTAGCGAATCCGACAGATACGCTAGTATTACTAGTAGTAATAGCATTATTATATTATATATTAAGATATATAATATTTTTAAAAAATATTAATGATTTCAAGAGATATTGTGATTTGAATTCATTCAATCAAAGAAGAAGGAATAAATAATGACCCGCATGCTAGTTTAAGTTTAAGAGGAGGACCCTCTTCCATAACAAAATATCCTTAAGCTGATTTATCGCCGTATTAATAGCCATACTTGAAATACAAGTTCAGATTGCTAAAATGTTGATTTTATCTCGCTACGAAATTCAATGTGTTAGGTATAATGTCGGGTAATTTTAAAGTATTAATTGTATGGATATGTTCGACCGCTTGGTGCGCGTGTCAACCAATCAAATTTGTTAATGCTATTAAGTTCATTGTACAGTTGGTATTGGAATTCAGTGTAGTGATATGTTGCAATTCAGTTTCACGAATCAGCTCAAACTGCGGGCTTTCAATAGAAACCCAATTCTAATTTGAATCGAATTATTTTGTTTAACCTGATTCCTGCCGCCGAATTCCACCTTCGCACGATACGCCACAAGTTAGGATATCATCCCCACCATGTGTGGCGGTCCTCCATAGTGCGGTTTTCAAGGAGCTTTCTTCGACGTACTACAAAGCTGTGGAATGAGCTTCCTTGTGCGGTGTTTCCGGGACGATACGACATGGGTACCTTCAAAAAAAGCGCGTACTCCTTCCTTAAAGGCCGGCAACGCTCCTGTGATTCCTCTGGTGTTGCAAAAGACTGTGGGCGGCGGTGATCACTTAACACCAGGTGACCCGTACGCTCGTTTGTCCTCCTATTCCATAAAAAATCTACCTTTGTTCCTTTGAGCTTTGTTCTTTTGACATTATAGGTTAAACATAACTACTTCCTGCTACAAAACTTAAGCAATTAATTAATTATAGTACAAATTCGTTTTTTTGTTAACAGCTATGATCTAATAAAAATAGTAATATAATAACATTATGTTCTATGCATGGAAATAGTGCTGAGCACTGAATGAATTTGCCATGATATAAATTCAGTACCTCGCGCCCGCTTATTGAATGAATTGTTATATGTAGGGTAAGCCTGGGGTAGTTGGTCGTATTTCTTATTTTTTGGCAGCTTTTTTTTCTCTGCACCACATTTAGAACACATGTCTTCGAATTCAGTGCAATTTTCGTGTACCCAAAACTGGCACACCGTGAATTTTAGCCATTCCTCGCAGAGCCGAGTTTTATAATAATTTGCTCCACATCCGCGACAATTGTCTCTCGCCGACAGTTCAGGAATTATTTCGATGGGCCATCTCTCCCTTATGGCCATCTACCCCGGAATTACCTTAATGAAATGTCATTGACTGATTATGTGTATTGCGAATATATAGCTAAAGTCAAATCAATAACACCAACTTCAAACCCATCATATAAGTAGCACATAAAAATAATAGTATTTTATTATAAGATTTCCATAAGAGGTGTATTAAATTAAATCTTTATTAAGTTTATTTTATACATTTCAGTTTTCAAAATCGGTTTTTTTATTGTAGTTTTTTTAGAGTCAATAATCAAGTAAGTAAACCATAGTATTTCGTTGTTTTTTTATCATAATACATTAATTTTTTTTAAGTAGCTATGGGTAGGCCTATGAAAGGTTCCGCGTGACTTAAACAATATAGATCCCCTATTTCACGTTCTTGTCAGACACTGAAATATCGTGAAGAGTGTTTGTTAGCTTTGAATGATAGGCAGCCGAAGACCTACTTATAGGCAAACTGATTAATCAATCTAAATTAAAACTCCTAAAAAAGCAGTACACAAACTATAATAACATCATCCACGTAAACAAAAATATTCATGAAATGAAAACTACTGGGCCAAACTATATAAAACTTTAATGGCAAACATTTCACATCAGATTAAAGAAGAATCACGAAAATCGGACCTTAAATCTCAGCGAAATTGGTGTACATACATAAAAATACCAATCGAATTGAGAACCTCCTCCTTATCGAAGTCGGTTAAAAATATGAAAAAAAGGGTGCCTCATGATTTGACTGATCTGCAGGAACTTGTGTTGCCCTGTTGAATCGATACAGAAATGAAGGAATACTGGATTGAATTGTCACATGTGATGAAAAGTGGGTTATTTACGATAACCGAAAAATACAATGGCTGACCCCAGGTCAAACGCCGCAACAGAGACCATGCTCCAACGGACTAACATTTTTTTCGTGATTTGGACAATTTTCTACGTAATAAAAAGTTTTCTACTCAGGAGGCAGTACAAAATGCTTTCACACAGTTTGTCGAATCTAGATCACCACTGTTCTACCGCAAAGCCATAAATGACCTTCTTATTAGATAGCACCAATGAATAGAACTATCCATACTTTGCTGCCATTATTAATGGTTATTATTTTGATTAAATATATTATATGTTAAATTAAAAAAGGGTTTCAATTTTTCATACTTTAACCCCTAAAATGCTAAACGAGAGCAAACGATAGTTGCAAACACTTAGACCCTTTTATTCAGTGATAAACTAAATAATTGTAATATTAACTGAATATAATAAATGAATTTCAATATAACGAAGTAACTGTGACCTAGAATATTCCTTTCCGATACGACTTAGGGACCTTCAAGAAAAGAGCATACTTGATTCTCCTAACATAAAGGCCGGCATCCATCTCTTGACTCCTGATGTTTCGGATGTCCATGGGCGGTTGCCTTAACACTACCCATTCGGTAAGCCAAATGCCCGTTTGACCCCTCTTATTCATAATAAACAAGAAACGCTTTCCCCCAAAAAATGTTGAAATTTTATAAAGCTACTATTATTAAATTATCAGATTTTGATTAAGTGGTACCTAGATATAAGAGCCTATATTTTTTATGAGAATTAGGGACGAGACGAGCAGGACTTTCAGCTGATGGTAATTGATACCCATTACAATGAACTGCCGCTCAGATTCCTGAAAAACCCAAAAATTATGAGCGGCACTACAGTTGCGCCCTTCACCTTGAGACATCAGATGTCAAGTCTCATTTTCATGTAATTTCACTAGCTACGGCGCCCTTCAGATCGTAACAGCCTGCCACTTGATGTAATGCGACATGCAATAGATGGGCGAAATAATTCTGATAGTCTCAGTGAGTCATACATCTTTGTGCCGTTTGGTGTCGAGACACTTGGACCGTGGGCCTAGAGGCGCGTAGAATGTACAAAGTACTATCTACGCGCCTCAATAAGGCTACTGGAAACCCAAGCGCTGGCAGCTATTTCGGTCAACGGATCAGCCTAGCTATCCAACGCGGAAATGCTGCCAGTATTCTTGGTACGCTTCCACGTAATGATAGTCTTAATTTTATGTAGTCATAGTATTGTAAATATAGTTATAAGATTTGAGGTGATGTAAGTCTCACTTTAATAACCTTTGAGCTTTGAGTAAATATTGTGGTCATAGAGGGCCATTTCTCAGAGTAATTGTTATATTAGCTTGTAAAGTTTCTGAAATGTTATGATAGCCTTTTTTTTTAATTTAATTTTATTTTATGGAATAGGAGGACAAACGAGCGTACGGGTCACCTGGTGTTAAGTGATCACCGCCGCCCACAATCTCTTGCAACACCAGAGGAATCACAGGAGCGTTGCTGGCCTTTAAGGAAGGAGTATGCGCTTTGTCGTATCGTCGCGGAAACACCGCATGAGGAAGCTCATTCCACAGCTTTGTAGTACGTGGAAGAAAGCTCCTTGAAAACCGCACTGTGGAGGACCGCCACACATCCAGATGGTGAGGATGATATCCTAACTTGTGGCGTGTCGTGCGAAGGTGATATTCGGCGGCAGGGATCAGGTTAAACAGCTCTTCGGAACACTCCCCGTGATAAATGCGGTAGAAGACAAACAATGAAGCGACATCTCTACGCAACGCCAAGTGATCGAGCCGTTCACAGAGCACTGGGTCCCCCACAATTCGAGCTCCTCTACGTTGTACCCAGAGCTGTTACTGGGGTGCGCCAGCCTATGAGTATCTTTAGCCCTCTGCTGTTTATTCTGGATCCTGGGCCAGTTTAAAATCATATGCCCGATAAAAATATATTGGAATGATGAGCCGGAGAACTACAAGACATTGTATGGTGAAAATATAAACGGGAAATGATTTCTATAGTTGAAACAGTATTAAACTTTAATTCATAATGTAAAAACCTAAAGAAATATAAACAATTTCAAATTAAAAGTTACATGTACTGAAATCTGTCCTCAATTGTAGATACCCTTTTCGGGCTCAGGAATAATATCTGGGACTGTATTACGGTTTCCTATAGTCACCGGTTTTGGCTCGTTAAATAAATGAATTTATACAGGCACTTGCAATCAACCAAGAATCATGAGGAAAGAAGTAAAATGCAATCCACTAAACTTTGAACACTCCCACGTCACTCAGGTGTCGGCGGCGCAGCAGCTCCAACGGTCCTGACTCTGGTGTTCCAAGTGAACGTCACTGGCAATCGCAAGCTTGCAAAGTTTATATGTAGACACTAGTATTGAACGTCAACAATAGACTTGATGACCACTGGTTTATCACTCAGGGTAAACACGGTTTACATATGTAGTGCTATCGACCACGCCCGAGCAAAGATCAATTGTCTCTGTCCGCTTGTCAACCCAAGCGCGACTTGTGCCATCGGATAGTGGAGCACGTACAACTACCCTCATGATTCCTAATAAAATCAGCAAGTACCGTACATACCCTTTATACATATATTTACATATTTGATCAGCTTTCTAACAGTCAAAATGATACTAAATTTTTTTTTTAATTACAGTTTTTTCAAAGTCAAATAAACTTTATTCAAATAAGCTCAAAGTAATCGCTTCTGAATCGTCATTATAAATATTTCTTATAAATCACTGAATTTACCATATGTTAGTATACAAATTATTTAAGTTTTCTTTAGTGTTAATTCCGCCAATATTTGTCTTTAAAACAATTCGACACGTGTTTCGCCTCTACACGAGGCATCCTCAGGACGTGTTGTCTCGCCAAAATCTGGCACGAGACCTAGGTCTAAATAATTTGTATAATTATGGATTTCCGCAAAGTAACGCCTAATTCAATAAATTTTCATATGTTAGTAGTCAACGGCCACTCTTTTCAATCAAATAGAGTGTTTTACAATGGCTGTAATATACATAATAAATTAGTTTGTAAGGTGCTGCATCCGATATATGAGTGATGTTTAAATAATATAAATTATTTCATGGAAAGTAATAAAGAATAAACTGTATAATTATAAATTATCGTATATTGGATGCATCAACCTTTAGAGCTTGAACTCATTGTTTATGTACGGATGCTTCGTGAACATGATGGTCGTGATTACTGCCATAATTAGTAATTACATCCAACAAATACAATGATTCAATAACTATAACAGGTTGATCTGGCACCACAAGCAGCGCCCGTTTACAAGTTTACGCATGGACCAGCCATCATTTTTTATTTCATGGGAAACTCTGTGCGTTTCTATAACAAACTCCCATCAAAAGTGACTGAGCTATCAATTCGTCATTTCAAATCTTATATTAAAAAACAATTAATTAAGGAAGCCTATTATAGAATAGATGATTTTATAAATGCCAAGATAGCTTGGCCAGATGTCGCTCCATCTCGCAATGACAGCTTGACAATACCTTAGGTTCTTGTAAACCGGTGTAGAGCTATGACTAGTTTTAGTATAAAATAGTGCAATAGTGTTATTATGGATATAACTTTGTATTTTTGTATATTAGAATAGTTTATTTTGTGACGATTCAATGTGATCCTCGAGATTTTATTGAATAAAGATATTCTCATTCTGATCGTTCCCCTCACACATATTTGAGGGTAGGAGACGACCTGGCACACGACGCCACTGCAAGAAATGCATTCGAGGACTTTACTGCCCCATCGGCCATCTATCCGTCGAACTATGTGCCATACAGTTTCGCAATCTGCTATATAATCATTAATCATTATAAATAAGATTGTATTGTTTGACCCTTTTAGGTACAGAATACAAGTAATGTTTTATGACCAGTTTTTAAATGCACAAATAATACATATTTCGTACATATCACAGTTACGCGCGAAAATCATGTATGTTGGCGGGGGGTTTATATTTTATTCGATACAACTGTATGACTTAACTAAAGCCATGTATACAATATATGTTTGATGTATATTATATCTGAGTGTTAAAATTTTTTTTCTCAAAATTTATCAATTAGAATTCTTTTTGGTATCTTTTTTAATATACTAGATACTACTACCGCTTCGGAAACAAATTGCGATCTGAGAGCGAAGAAGCGGCACAAGAAACTCTCTCAGCATTCTTTCTTTGCGCACTTTTAAATAAAATAAACAATATTGTACTGTCATTGCTGTTGCTGTCAAATAATTATAATCTAGTCCCAAGCTGTCGGAGATTCTTAGATATTCAGCTGTGGAGTAATAGGATTTACGACAGAGCCATTTTTTAATAAAACATTTAAATTTATTAATAGATAATCCCTGAACAGTGGCTCGGACTTTATTATAAAAGTGTATACATTTAACCTTAAAGGTATTATGTATCTCATGAAGCCTTGCTTGAAGCTATTTTGTATTGCAAAGGCGCTTTATTTTATATACAGTCAAAGTCAAAGTCAAAGTCAAATAAACTGTATTCAAATAAGCTTAAGATGAGCGTTTTTCAATCGTCACTAAAATATTTAAATAATATTACTGAATCTACCATATGTTTCGCAAAATGAGAGCTCGTGAGAAGAACATACAAGAAACTCAACGATCACTCTTTTAAATCAAACAGTATTTTAAAATAGTTATAACATACATAACAAATTAGTTTGTAAGGTGCTGCATGCAATATATTAATCAAGTTCTAAGCTAAAAAACGTTTATATCAAATATTTCATTAAAAGTAATAATAATTAATGAATTATCATAATAAATTGGATGCATCAACCTTTAGAAACTGAATTCATTATTTGTGTAAGGATAATAATAATAATAATAATATTGACACACTTTTTACACAAATCATCTTGCCCCAAGTTAAGCACATATAGCCTGTGTTATGGGTTATAAGACAATGATATATTTAATACAATATACTTACTTAAACATACATAAATTCATATAAACATGTTATGTTATTGAATCATGACAGTAATTACGCATTCAATATATGATAATTAATTTTTTTATAACTTTTTGAGAAATATTTAATAAATAGTAGACGCTTTTTAGCTTTGAACATGACTTTGAAGATTCCTATATTGGCTGCAGAACCTTATAAACTAATTTATTATGTATGTTTTTACAATTGTAAAATACTTATTGATTTAAAAGAGCGGCCGTGGAGTTTCTTTTATGTAATTCTTACGAGATCTACTATTGCCAAACTTATAGTAGATTCAGTAAAATTAAAATATTTAGAATAACAATTCAAAAAAGCTTAGCATAAGCCTATAAATAGAAATAAAATAGAGTGCCTAGGCAATGCAACACAATAACAATTTTTATATTGAAGGATTGGCGAATAGGCTTAGTTCTGCAGCATATGCGGTTAAGAAAATTAGACGGTTAACTGACATAGATACGGTGAGATTAGTATACTATAGTTATTTTCATAGTATTATGTCCAGTGGTATATTGTTATGGGGCAGTGCGGCCGATATTAATACTATCTTTATGCTGCAGAAGAGGCTATTCGCGCGATTTATCACCTAGGTCCTAAAGAATTATTAAGAGAAAAATTTAAAGAAATAAACATTTTGACTGTTGCTTCTCAATACATTTTTAATAATATTCTGTATGTTCATAAGCACATTGAGGAATTTTCTAGAAACTGTGACATTCATAATGTTAACACGAGGAACAAACATAAACTTGTTATGCCTACTACTCGGTTGGGTCGAGTTAGTAAGTCTTTTGTTGGGCGATGTATACGCTTCTACAATATGATCCCAGAAAATGTACAAAACAAATGTGTTACAAAATTTAAAAGAATTGTTAAAAAACGTTTGTGTGGGAAAGGTTATTATAGCATAAACGATTTTCTTAATGACACCACGGACTGGGAATAAAGCGAACACCCTCAGGCTCTTTAATTATAAATGTTTATTGTACGATATTACATTGTAATCCATATTTTATATTTAAAAAAAAAAGCCCGCTGAGTTTCTTGCGCTCAATCTTCTCAGGTCTAAGGCAGCCTCTTTTGAATGGGTGGTAGTTTTTGACGTTCAATAAGTGATTTTAAATCCTATTTTGAATAAAAATATTTGAATTTGAATTTTACATGAAACATAATGTATACATGGCTTTAGTTAAATTATAAAGTTGTATCGAATAAAATATAAAACCCCCGCCAGCAGACATGATTTTCGCGCGTAACTGTGGATATGTATCAAATACATAATATTATTTGTGCGTTTAAAAACTGGTAATAAAAGATTATTTGTATTATCTACCTAATATCTTACTTATAATAATTATTGATTATATAGATGATTGTGAAACTGAAGTGGCAGTGGGCAGGGCACATAGCTCGACAGACAGATGGGTGTTGGGGCAGTGAAATCCTCGAATGGCGAACATACCAGAAGATGCAGTGTTGGTATTCCCCCCACAAGATGGACTGATGATCTAGTCGAGATCTTTGGTGGAGGCTTTTGTCCAGCATTGTACGTCTTCCGGTTGAAATTATGACGATGAATGATTATATAAAATTATTTCTTTTTTCCGCTGTAATATTTTACAAAAATATGCACAAAGTTGTTTTAAAAAAAATATAGCTGTAGACTGTAGTTAAGGCTTCAGTATATTGAATTACCTCCGGCTTTTCTCACAGATATAATGTTCTCTTTGTATTTGTATTGTTCCTTTTGGTATTGGGTTCATTTCTGATGTGGCCTAGGCATACTGTTTAACAGTTTTGGTACAAGAAACCTTCTAGCTCGTTCACCATAAACTTTTGCGTTCTAGATACAGACAGCAAATACAATTCTTTGCGACGACTATTGTATTTAGGACAATAGGATTATTATAACAAACAAACAGTGAATTTTAAAAGGAAATAAAAAATTTTTTATTCATCTTATTACAAATACAAAAGAAAAAATAACGAGCCATAAACCATCTAAGATAAATATCGCATCGAATGGTGGTAGTTTCATGTCAATACGGTCAATGGTTAAGCGTGAAAGAGCCTCAAGAAAAGATAATATTCATAATATGTATATATATAAATAACATTATTCATAGTGTTTCATATAGCAACAAAAATTGCAGTTTCTCATGCACTGGTAACACTTAACATAATTTTTGTATGGAGAAGGATGACATACGAGCGTACGGGTCACCTGGTGTTAAGTGATCACCACCGCTCACATTCTCTTGCAACAACAGAGGCATCTCAGGAGTTTTGCCGGACTTTAAGGAAGGCGTATTCGTAGAAATTGCAAAGTAGCCTCCTACAGGTAGATTCTGAAGGCTAAATACAAGTTCCTCATTTTTCGAAAGTCCAACAAAGTAAATGATGCACTTTCGCTCCAGTTGTCCCGATAGTGCGAAGGTTTTCAACCAATCAATTAAAAATATTAAATTTCGTAGGTAAATTGCGTTACACTTGTAATATTTGTCATTTTTTTATGCAGCTCATTCGGAAGGCAGATTTCCTTAGAGAAGAACCTGCAAGAACCTCTAAGGTTGATCTTTTCAAAACAGTATTACAATTTCTTATTTTCAATTACATTAATAAATCATTTTAATTACAATATATGCAAAGTGATGCAACAAAAATACTCAAACGTCAACTACTAAATGCCTTACTCGAGTTAGTCAAAAAAATGTAAATTAATAAGTAATAACATAGTTGTAGTTTTGGAGAGATTATTATTTGCCCAAGTATAGTATAACATATATAATTTAATTGGTTTCTGTTAATTAATTTGACCAGTAGTGTACACCGCCCTAACACAATGAATGCAAGAAGGTCCGTTTTCAATGCACAATATTATTTTTTTCGTATAATGGCAGGAGCTGTCAAATTGAATGCCCCCATTTGAGTTATGGATACATTCTTTAACTTCTTTTTTCTTGCGTCAATTAATTATGACACTGCATACAGTGAGCTTATGCTACTACCCGCAGTTTAATTTCAACCGACTTCAAAAAGAAGAGTAGGTTATCAACGCATGTGCTTTGTTTTAGTTTAAAATGTTAAATGAATAAAATCCTTTGCACAGGATGCCGGCTAGATTATGGGTACCGTTGTGGTGCCTATTTTTGCCGTTATTGTGTTACGGTCTAAAGGGCGCCGAACCTAGTGAAATTACTGGGCAATTGATACTTAACATCTTATGTCTGAATGTGACGAGCGCAACTGTAGTGCCGCTCGAGTTATTGATTTGTGGCGATATATGGCGTTCCTCCACAGTGCGGATTTCAAGGAGCTTTCTTCCACGTACAACAAAGCTGTGGAATGAGCTTCCTTGTGCGGTGTTTCGCGACGATACGACATGGGTACCTTCAAAAAAAACGCGCACACCTTCTGTCAAGGCCGGCAGCACTCCTGTGATTACTCTGGTGGTGCAAGAGAATGTGGACGTCAGTGATCTCTTAATTATTTCAAAATGTTCCATTGACGTTCTATTTCAATGGTGAAAAAGGCCCTTAGCATTTTTTTATAAAAATAGGGGACGAGACGAGCAGGACGTTCAGTTGATGGTAAATGATACAAACTCAAAAATTCTGAGCGGCACTAGAATTGCGCTCGTCAGCTTGAGACATTAGATGTTAAGTCTCATTTGCCCAGTAATTTCACTAGCTACGGCGCCCTACGGACCGAAACACAGTAATGTTTACACATTACAGCTTCCTGGCAGAAATAGGCGCCGTTGTGGTACCCATAATCTAGCCGGCATCCTGTGCAAATTAGCCTGCAACTGGGGGGGGAGCCTGGGAGGGACAACAGAATATGTAATTTGCACTTTACGGTCTTTAGTGTGTAAATGTTTCGTTGCCCAATAAGTATTCAATGTCGCTAAGATAATATATTATATACCTACGACAAGCTAAGTATGCAAGAGATAAGAATATCTCACACAAAAATAACTACGGTGTACAGCAAGATAGAAAATGAAATCGAATCTTTTCTAGCCGTACCATAACCGATTTTGATTGAAAAGTCGTAAACAGTCAGCCACGCTTGGAGTCAGCACCTCAGTATTGTCGCGTAGCAACGCTTCGACGTAAACGACGAGAGTTGTCAAACTTCAAGGCATAGATAATTTTTTGGGATTTGTGAAATTAAAGGAAATCTCTTGTAAGTTCAGAACCAAATCGAACAGAGAAAAAAGGATGGAAAATGTGAAAGCAGGATAAAAATAGTTAAAAGAAATTTCTAGTACAATTTAAATTTAAACATGGAATGGAAGAGAATCATTTTGAAAACAGAACAGATCCGAGGGTATATAAGCCGTACTAAGCGTGGCCTACGGCAGTTATAGTTCAGACTCGAAAGTGAAAAGGGAAAAGAAAGAAGAGAAGAAGAAATAGTGAAAAGTGATCCAGGGGAAGAAGAAGAAGATAGAAGAGAACTAGTGTTCGGTGTCATGTCATCTGCTGAAGGCACCGCCATCGATAAGATGAACAGCGGCAGACCAGCCAAGTGCAAGTTCGAAAAGTGAACGCAAATAAAGACTCGTTCGTTTAAGCGGAGTATTTATTTCCAATCCCTGACCCCCTCTCGTGACAGTATAATGAAAAATTAACATGCTAACGCACACATTTATAGATCAAAATTGGTCGCACATTTCAGGGCTGCTAGGTGGTCTAAACGCTGTTATATACTAAGTAAACGACAATCAATTAAACTTCTTACACGAAGATATTAAGAACGGTCAAAATTCTGTAGTCAATTACTCATTTGTCTATGATAGGAACGCGGTCATATTTTCAAAACTATTCATAATCCTTTTTAAAACAAGATTAAGATACCATCTAAAAATATCTTTTTCTTCAATAGATTTTTATCGTAAAGGACACCCAAACGTCAGTTCGACCGACCGAGGTTGTAAAAAAAGAATATCCAAAGAGGTTATATCATTTTCAAATTCTTTATGATCAAATGTATACAACTGGCTGCAAACATTGCTCTGTCGCAGTCTCCCGCGAAGTGTTAGAAAGAGAGGTTATATTAGGGTTGTCAATTTTAATTGTACAAAATAAATTATTTATTCTTACTAAGGGATAAAGATAATGTCTGGTTTTTCAAGAAAGTACAGGCAGCGGTAAACACTAACCCCCTTATTCATAATGGTCCGCTAACTTTAAACAGCCGCTAAGGAGTGTTTTTTCTCATTCTGACTTAGATCAATAGAAGTTATCGCTGTTACCAAAACAACAATGTTTTGGTAACAGCGATAACTTTTTTTTTGGAAGCATTATACAAATAATGCTTCCTATCTCTTTCTCCCACGTTACTTCTTATGAATTTAAGTGTCTGTCTCTTTTTACCGTCACTTCTTCGTTTCATCGACTATCAAATCACATCGATTCTTAACTCTAAGGACTCGAACCAACTTAAATGTAAACTACTCACAGTAATTGTATTGTATTTCCTAAAGACATTTATTTATTACTATCTGACCCGGCAAACGTTGTTTTGCCATAATGTTTTTTTTTAGTTAGACCGTTTCTTGGACATTGCAACATTACTTTATTTTTCTTACTCCTTATTACATCAGCTACCTGCCAATAAAAGTCCCGTCAAAATCGGTCCAGCCTTTTCAGAGATTAGCTGGAACAAACAGACAGACAGGCAGACCAAAAATTGTAAAATGTAAATTGAAGATATACTTATATTCATATACGTCTTGTAGTAAAAAACGGTTATCTATATCTATATATATATAAAAATGAATTGCTGTTCGTTAGTCTCGCTAAAACTCGAGAACGTCTGGACCGATTTGGCTAATTTTGGTCTTGAATTATTTGTGGAAGTCCAGGGAAGGTTTAAAAGGAAATAAATAGGATGGATGCTGCTAAATTAAATAAAAACAACAAATTTGTTTTTCCTTTGATGTGTCCATACAAAATTTCTATGAGAGAATTTATTGACGCACGGTTTGACAGTTCTGCTGTGATACAATTTCATTTCGACAGCAGGGTGCATATTTTACGAAGTAATTTTTGATTTTATGATATATTATTGACAAATCCATATAAAAACATTATTTTATTTTTTATAATATACAGAACAACGTCTGTCGGGTCAGCTAGTTTAATATATATAACAGACATTCCAAATTTATTTGTATGTATATAGATATTTCATATTTCATTACGAAATATTATTTTTGTGTTTGACAGCCCTAGTTGAGGTACAAAACTGGCGCGCTTTTTATTTCTTTTTTTAATAAGGGCCATGTCACACGCAGGGAGACAAATGTATACCATACGTTTTGTCCATGTATTTAGATGTTCGAGCTCCTTTGATAGCAAGCGCGTGGGTATTTGATGGTATTCATATTGATTATCTGTGCTTCCATCTTGGTTAAGTTGACATATTATTGTTTTTTGTTGGGAATTTCAAATTTGTTGGGGACTTTTGGGGTTCTTTTCTATAAGTGGTTTTATCGATTTACAAATACACTCAAAAAAGAAAAAAAACAAAAAAAACTTTGTTTTTACATCAAAGTTTTATATGTTCCTAGGATCGTTTCTTTACAACATAGCAAACATCTATCCCCTACATTATATTAATTGCAAGAAGGCTCTTCAGTAAGCAGTTCAAAATATGTCCTGTAAAGTTACTAATAGTGTTAAAATAAACATTATCTATATTTTATTTGTATTAGTTAATAGTCATTACTTTGAAGACATTGTTTAATTATATACTTAACCTGTAGATTAATTTATACCTTTTTACTTTATTACGTTTCTCTCTTTTGTGATTATTTAGTTTTAATATAAGCCCTTCACGCCTGAAACACAGGTTTACCTAGTTCAGGCACAGTGTTAACTAGCTTTTAAGCAAGACTTGTATTATTTTTATTATTTTGTAATATAATAATCTCTTAATAAATAAATTGAAATTGATACTGTTAGTTTTTATGAAACAGAACTTGTTTTTATATTCCGCTAAGAAAGTATACACTAATTCAAACACTGTATAATATATATCAACAATAACATTAATATGGTAAGTGATGCCTCACTTAGAGGCGAAAATTACATGCTATTTAATTAAGCCACAAAAGAAAATAAAAACTGTGTATTATGTCTATCTATGAAGTTATTTAAATATAAATTGACACTAAATATAGTATAGTCATCCCACCCTTGAAAGAACCACTTAAATATATTTTTTAAAATTGCGATCAAATATGTCGACTTCATCATATTATATATTATATTTCCTGGTAATTCTGTTCAAGGGAGAGTAATAACCTAAATTAGATTCAGCATATGAACAAAGAAATTACTATCTATGATTTATTTATCATAAGCTTACTTCCAAACCATCTCGAAATATGTCTGTAGGTACACTATGGTTATGATAAAAGCAATTATTTCTTTTTTCCCAGAAAACAAAATCATTTTGGTAGTTTCCAGTGCCGTTCTTCCAAACCGGTGCTAGTGTATTCAATTCAATTCAAAAATAATTAAAAAGGAATCAATTTTGTTCAAACAAGTGCACGAAAAGACTCAACAAATAATTGTATAATAGAATTAGTGACAATGGATACGCGTTAAAAGTGTTAACACATTTCTTTGTGAATATATTTTAATTTGTTTGTTTATATACATAAATATATAACCATACATAATAATTTAATATTAAACGGGACCATTAGTGTATGATTCGGATTCCAACTTGCCAGGTTTTTTATTGCTAAGCATAAAATATGGGGAGACTTTTTAAATTTGCAATTTAATGCCCGATAATGTAGCGTACTTCCTGAATAGCATTTTAAAAACGTTAGTTTTTTGGGCAATTTGTGATGTTTTTGAATGAAATATGTTTAGTTTTTTTTTATATTAAATGCGGCAAACAGGCTACTGACTCACCATATGGAAAGTAAAATGGCGCCGCTGTTATCCGTGGGTTTGACTTAAGTTAAAAGTTAACTTTGTAATCATTTTTGGAGTTTGTAAATTCTATTTACACCTGTAAAGACATGGTATCTTATTCTTATGTAGTTGCTAAAATTAGAATTGTATAATGATGTGTTGATGGTATCTGAATAAATAAATAAATAAAAACATAAAAATATATAGCATAGAACATAATATACATACATGAAAATAACTAAACTAGGCGAGATTTATCTACATATGTTAGTAAATTGTCTCATTGTATATGCTCGTAAAATAAAAAATAAATCTAAGTAAGTATCTGTACGATGGACTATATAATTGAAATAAATATTAAAAAAAAAACATATTTGATAATATGGCCAAAATGGTTCATAAAAATATTCAAATACATGATTCATAATTTCTGAACCGCAAACACATAAATCGCAAAACAATTTAAGCAACATAAAATTGAATTTATAATTATTTGCGTAACCTCAAAATGACTTTTGAATAATATTTGAATGCGATATTAATTCAATGGCAGATTAAGATGATTCTTGTCATATTGTTGTTAATTTAGTGCCGATTAAATCTTCTTTATTTGTAAATAAACTGTAAGTAAAGTGTGCCCAACAGTTCTTGAAGATAATATAATATTATGTGATTAATGTGAAGTTTTTATCAACTGTTTTAAGTGTTTTGTTTTTGAAGTTATACTTCTTTAGGCGCGTTATGAAATAATTAGGAGAGTGAAATTTTAAGTGAAGTTGGTTCCTAAAATTTTCTGACGTTTGTGTCATTCGTTATTTTTTTTGGTTTCTTCGTCCATTATTAGGACAGGCAAAGGGTTCAAGCCCATACAGCCGTAATAATTATTTAATAATTAAATGTCAAAGCCATCTTTGCAAGATTTTTACAAAAATTTTCTCTCTAAAAATGTAGAATAGCACGAGGAATAAATCATTTTCATGATTTTTGCTTCGTTAGGCTGCTTGCGTGCATACATAAAAGTACATACACACTTTTTTATATCTGCTGTCAATGAAAAGAGACCTTAGTCTTCTCAATATTCCTCTTAGGCTCTGAAGCGAGGACGATCCGAGTGGCAGAGAGGAAAAATTCGAACCCTCGATCTTGGGTTCCGTCCGCTCGCTCTACCAACTGAGCAAAACGTTCGAATGACGTACGATTCGTAAATCGTGGTATGCCTTGTTCAACCCTCAGTTAGTTAAGTCGTTAACTGTCACCCACGCTTGTTTTTTTATAGAATAGGAGGACAAACGAGCGTACGGGTCACCTGGTATTAGGTGATCACCGCCGCCCTCTTAGATCCTTAGTATTTTGAATTTTAACCCACTAGCTAACACACACATTGTTAAATCAAAATTGGTCACGTTTTATCAGGCTGGCAGGACGTATATCCGCTAGTATATCCTAAGTCTATGTAGCAAGCAACTTTCCTCCCCTCCCAGTCTATCACATTAATCATATCTTATATATGTAACATACACTCAAAAAGTGTTGTAAGGATCCAAATTAAATTTGTAACCAAAATTTATGAACGTTGCGGGACTCGATCGCACACCTCTCGGGTTCCGTCCGAGCGCTCTTACTGTTGGTTACGCATGGTTCGTAGATTATGGTATGTCTTGTTCAACTCTCATTGTGGCTCCATCTACAGGATCTAATTAACAGATGTCGTTCTTTCAAATATAAACAATTTTTTAATTTAAAGAGATATTCCTCATTTCTGGGATAAATTATACAAAGGGAAATTTATGAACGATGTGGAACCCACGCCTATGGGGTTCCGTACGAAAATCAACAGGAGGGATAGATAAGTCAGGTGAGGTAAATTAAGCGCTTTTGTAACCCTTTCTCATCCCTTGGTGAGATGGTGTGAGTTTTTGAACTATTTTGAAACTTTGTTATAGCAGCTATAAAATACACAATTTGTTGAATTTTCTCGGAAGGTTGCCTAGATCTTAGCTTTGGCTTTTGGAGCCTAAATATGGTATTTTTTTTATAGAAAAGGAGGACAAATATATGTACGGGTCACCTAATGTTAAGCGATTACCATCCACCCACATTCTTTTGCAACACCAGAGGAACCACAGTAGCGTTGCCGACCTTTAAGGAAGGTGTAGGCGCCTTTTTTGCAAGGTACACATGTCGTATCGTCCCGGGAACACCGCACAAGGAAGCTCATTCCACTGCTTGGTTGTACGTGGAAGAATATTCCTTCAACACCGCAATTCAATTCAATTCAGTTGGTGGGGATGATATTCTAATATGTGGCGTGTCATGCGAAGATGGAATTCAACCGCAAGAATCAGGTCATACAGCTCTTCGGAGCGCTCCCTGCGATAAATGCGGTAGAAGACACAAAATAAAGCCACACCAAGTATTATCGAGCCGTCGATTCGAGCAGCTCCGCGTTGCACGCAGCTACTTCGAGCTGATAATAGTTGCCCTGCTCATTGGAGGCTTGGTATTAGAAATGTTTCGGTTTGAAAGGGGCCGTAGCTGGTGAGACTTAATATCCTATCACAATAATTGTGATACCGCTTAGAATATTAAAGGTTCAGTCAAAAATCCTGAGTGACACTGCATCGTGACTCGCAGGGTGTATGGCTTACCGTAAGGTCTTGCTGACCTTACCACCTTTACCTGTGGGAGTCTCCTTTACACAGGATGCCAGCTAGATTATGGGTACCAAAACAGCGCCTATTTCTACCGTGAAGCAGTAATGTCTGTTTCATGTCTCAAGGTGACGAGCGCAATTGTAGCGCCGCTCAGAGTTTTGGGTTTTTCAAGAATCCTAAGCACTGCATTGGAATGGGCAAGGCGTATCAGTTACCATCCGCTGAACATCTTTAACGTCTTGTCCCTTATTTTCATAAAAAAAATATGTTCAGAGACTACTTTGGGTACGGATACTCTAAAAGAAATATATTAGTACAAAAATTATGACTTGTTATTCTGGTCTGCAAAAACAGGTAGCATTTTTGTTTTGTTTATATCATACAAACAAAAGAGGAGTGTACCATATAAACCGCAATTTCGAAGGACCAATATTTTTAAACGGCAATAAATTTTGTAACAGCCTGTATAGAAACCAGAAGTCATAAAGTGACCAAAGTGCTTGGTGTGACCGCAACCAGGATATGGGTCCCGCATAGATGGCGTTGCGGTCGCTAAATAATTCATATTTATCATGTGGGAACGGAACGCGGGGAATTGAACTGGCGACCATTGAGTTACAAGTAAATACCGTATAGGTAAGTTATGTTTAATGTGAAAAAGTATGATAGATTAAGAAAAAGTGTCATTAGAGGCAAAACAAAAGTTTCGGACATTATTTCGAAACTTTGATAGCTCAAATGGAGATAGGCAGAGCACATGGTAAGACGACCAAACAATTGGAACAAAATTGGTACAAGCTGGTACCCAAGAGAAAGTAAACGAAAAAGAGGTAGACCACAAAAAGATGGATTTTTTTATTAGACAAGTGGCAGGAGTAATGTGAATTAGCGTCTCTATTCCACATTACTTCTGCCACTGTCTCGCAAACGAAAGACTTAAATGTATTAGGTTGGAGAAGGACTTTGCCAAAGGGCAAACAGCTCTAGAAAAAAAAAAACATTAGGAAAATGGTTGACCCTAAAGGCCATCCCTGCAAGAATATAGTTTATGTATATAATAAATTACCATAACATAATTTACATAACATACATTTTCAAATGACAATAACTTTTGAATGAATGAACCGATTTTCATGCGCCATCCGACGACATTTTTTGAGCCTCAAAAAGAAGTTTTGATTGATCGAATTCGGAATTTCGAAGTAATTCCGAAAAAACACATATTTTGGTTTTCTTTCGTCAATGATAACTCACGAATCGTGATCTACGTGGTTTTTTGATCTTAAGGGCTGATTAGTTACACATATGGAAAAAAAGCTTTCGTAGTTTTTTTGAGATTTCTTAAAATCTACCGGTCTGAAACGGTCGGAATCATATTCAAAATATAAGTCAGTTAGTCAAGCCCTTTCGAATGTCACCAACCACGGTTGAGCACATATTGATACACACACACACATACATACATACCGACGTACGGACATCATCGTGGTAATAGTCAGGGAAGCTTCCTAGGACCGTAACATCGAGAACTGATGAAAACTCTATTTTCGAAAAACGGGGTAAAACCAATTACTTCCCGCTAAAAAAAAAATCTTAGCGGGAAGTAAAATAATTTAAATCAAAGATTATTTTAATAAGTACTTTTTATCTGATCTGAATAAAAGGCTATTATTATAAAGGTTTGGATCGAGCAAGGCGTTGCAGATTCGATGTGTTGATTGTTGACAAGATTGTAAGTAGAGGTATTTACAACACCACTTTACTATTGACAAACTATCTACAGGTATAAATTGTCTAAGTATTTACAATTTTTACCAGTGGGAGCCACCTTTGCACTGGATACCGGCTAGAATATGGGTACCACAACGGCGCCTATTTCTGCCGTCAAGCAGCAATGTGCAAGCATTATTGTGTTTCGGTCTGAAGGGCGCCGTAGCTAGTGAAATTACTGAGCAAATGAGACTCAACATTTGATGTCTCAAGGTGACGAGTGCAGTTGTAGTGCCGCTCATAATTTTTGGGTTTTTCAATAATCTTGAGCGGCGCTGCATTATAATGGGCAGGGCATATCAATTACCATTAGCTGAACTTCCTGCTCGGCTCGAAAATAAGGGATTTACATAAAAAAATGAAGATTATACGATGAAATCCGATGTCAGGATTCCGAACACGAAATGCGACGTGTGTTTTTATCAAGTACGATTTTTTTTAATAAGAACAAAAGTAGCAGGTGCGACTTATGAAAACGTATAGCATATCTAGCTATCATTTAATTCACATTCCTAGGAAGTTAATTTTCCACATTGATTGCACGTTGAAGCGTGGAAGAACGCTACATATTCAGATTATATTTGTTTGCAGTGTGAACTTTCCTGGAAATCGACGTAAGGATTTACATAAAGCTCTTCGGAGTACTTACCTTTCTCTACACAAATTATTTGACAACATAATTATACTAACATTCACTACACAATACACACCTTAAGTTATTTTTGTATCACAATAACTTTGAATACAATAACAATATAAATATTTGAAACTGTTCATAGCGTAACCGTATTCAATTGTTTTTCAATTGTCCATGACAAAATATAAGTAATAAAATTGACATAAACCTTAAATGCTACAAAGCGTTGTAAATAAAATGGGCTGGACACCGTTATGTAGGGTGACTATGGGCTCTGTGATTTTTTGTACAAATATTGAGTTGATTTAATAATTATCTCATAGATTGTGGTTAACTTAGTGGAAGAGTTTTTTAAAGAAGAGGAGGACAAACAAGCGTATTAATTACCTGATGTTTAGTTTATCAATCAGTGTCGTCAATCATTCGACTTCAACGCCAGAGGAATAACAGGAGGGTTTCTGGACTTTGGCGAAGATGTACGCGCTATTTCTATGGATACCCATGTCGTATCGTCCTGGAATCACCCTGCAAGGAAAGTCATCCCATAGTTAGTTTGCGTTGTGCACAGCATACCATAATAACCAGGCTCCTTTGCACAGGATGGCGGCTAGATTGTGGGTACCACAACGGCTCCTATTTCTGCCGTGAAGCAGTAATGTGTTAGTATTACTGTGTTTCGGTCTGAAGGGCGCCGTAGCTAGTGAAATTACTGGGCAAATGAGACTTAACATCTTATGTCTCAACGTGACGAGCGCAGTTGTAGTGCCGCTCAGAATTTTTGGCGTTTTTCAAGAAGCCTGAGCGGCACTGCATTGTGATGGGTGGATCAATTACCATCAGCTGAACGTCAAAAATAAAATAACTACATATATTTACGGGGGTTTTTGAGTTAAGCCATGACTAACACTTTTGGTCAACAAAAACATGCTGAATCAAGCCACATAATCCACAAGTACCTAATCTAGAAAAGCGATACTTGGCGAGTATGGCAGTGTTCTAATTTAGCTTATTACTTCCGCTGAATATTAGCATAATTTATTAAGCCATCACGAATGTTTTCATGGGGCAGATCACATCTGCCCCAAAAGATTTCACTTAGTGATGACCACGACCGCTCTGTCAATGGTGTAACGACGAAGAAGAAGAATCACGAATTTTGTATCATTGTCACCATCTAAGTTCAACTTCCTCGTGTGGCTCATCAAGTGTAGAATGAACTTTCTTGATCGAGTTATTTTTAACAGACTTGCGTGTTCCTTAAGAAAGAAGCATGGATAGGTTAACTCTAGTTAGTAATGTTGCAAAAGACCATGGGCTCTGCTTTAACCGTCAGATGATCTGTACACTCGTTCGCCCTTGTTTTCCATTTCTCACAATAAGTTTCTAATTTATTTTATTATATTTTGATATTCAATTAGTGTTTGAAAAAAACAATTATTAATGGATTAAAACGCGTCTGTTTTTACATTAGTTTTTGTTTAATAGTTACATTTTGAATATTATTTTATATGAGCATGTTTTCAGGGGGACTGCATAATAATAAAAGTGTAACTTGACCGTAAAAATACTCAATTTAATCAAAGAAAACACTTCAATTAGTGTGTCAGTTCCTTTTGCAATATTTACAGGTCAATGTAACTTTCATTGGCTGACAATTAACAATTAATACACATACAGCATGCTCGTATTCGCTTCTTCTCCCCTAGTGACGCTCAATCATCATGATGGTCCTTACAACTTTTTACCATCTCTACTTTTTATTGTTCAACTGTGGATCTCTAGGAACGCGACGTTGCAAAACTTATTGATCATTTATTTTAGCCGAAGAATAACCTAAATAGTATTTTTCACGCTCTAGTTTGCACCAAAGTAGAAAAAAAGGAATGAAAAAGTCTTAAGAAGATTCTTATGTCTTTATTAGAAGTTTGTGTTTTTTTGTATGAAAATAAGGGACGAGACGAGCAGCTGATGGTAATCGATACGCCCTGCCTTTACAATGGGCACTCAGTAATTTCAGCAAAAATTTCAGTGTACCTACGGCGCCCTTTAGACTGAAACACAATGATACTTACACATTACTACTTCACGGCAGAAATAGGCACCGTTGTTGTACCAATAATCTAGCCGACATCCATGTGCAAAGGAGCCTACCACTGATTTGTGTGAATCCGACGAGTTATATTTGTTTGTGTATTGCATAATAAAAAAGAGAATTATCAAATGGACAGCACAAATTTGATATAATAAAGTAAAAAAGACACATCCTGATATAAATTTACAAAGTAATAAAAAAACATGATAGTTGCTTGTTCCAACACAATTTTATACTTGCTTTACTTTATATATACATATACACATAGTTATATGCATTTTAAACACATGCTACGCAACATTTGACATGTTATCGACAATTTGTAGATCACCTGTGGCTATATATAGAAGCCTTCGGCTTTTCGGTCACCTGTTTAGATAATCTTTACAGCTTCGACCTCTGGATTGTGTCGCTGCTAAGTTTCCGGTGATAATAAGCTTCACTAGATTGTTGGCTTCCGTGCCCGAATTACTGATATATATTTCTTATATTATGTAAATTTCTATCTTACTATTGTCTATTTCTATCTAAATTAACATTTTATTGTATACTAGCTGATACCCGCGGCACATACTCTCTTCTCTTCTTATCGAAGCCCACCCTGCTTGTGATATATTGGCGGATGGATGGCAGACGCTTTGGATGGATTTTAACAAATTGCGGTCTTGCGAAAGTGATGGATGAACAGTATTTGGTATGTCTACGTAATTGCTAATAATAATAAATTTTGTATTTATTTACTTTTATTTGTGTATTGTTGCTTGTTTCTAATATAATTTTTACTTTATTTTTGTAATTGGCTCATGCCGTTTTATTAACGTATAAATAAATAAAGAGAAGTAATTAAATGTTCAGCAATTATAACATTAGGTGAGCCACAAAAAATAGCATTTAAACAATTTGGTCAGCATACAAAGATTTTGTTTGCGATAAACAGCATCAGGAAGCAATCCTTGTTCCGCAATTAATTAGGTCAAAAATTAAATCATAAAGAGGCAGCTTACAATAACATGAGTTTGCATAATAAACATTCAGTCCGCAAAATAACTACTTGTTAAGCAAGATTTCTAAAAATTTTTATAAAAATTGGTTCGTCTAGGTTATGTTAGAACAGTTAAAACAACGCACGAGCCGAGCGTAGCAGGCCGCGGCAGCGACCGGCGAGTGCAAGAAACGAATTCTAGGCGTTAAAATCAACTTTTTTGCTTGCTCATTGCAACTTATATAATTAATATGCTGTACAAAAATAGTTACATCCATCCCGAAGGACATAAATTGCAGATTGATTTTGAAATGTTTTCTGGCTTTGAGTTGCTGAACAATTAGCTATTTCTGCTCACAGATTATATTTTTCTGCTCACAAAAATACCAATACTATGCTTACCATTTAAATAACACCCATAAATAAATGACTGAGTGCGTAGTGCTTACAAAAATAGTTTTTTCTTAAAACTTAAATAACTATACAATGAAGATATCGCCATAAATTTTTGATAAGGGCCAACTGTCTAAGAAATAAAACTTAGAAGACTTAATTGATCTATCCAATAGTTTTTCTGTTATGCGTGCAAAAATAAAATCCTCTATAAATTTATTTATATAGACTATGCGAGATTATCTTTTTCGAAATCATGGTTACAACAACAGGCTGTTACTTTTTGTTAGAAACCTATCCTTTGTTTTTTTTTACCGTACATTATTGTTTGTGACTCATTCAAGAAGCATTCCCAATTCCCATGATACTATTGTTTTGAAATTTGGATATTACTGTTTCTACGATAACAAGAGTTGAAAATACTTTGAAAAGTATTCTTAGAAAAATATAACGGTTATGTTAACAGTTATTCGAAAAGAATATAGGATATAAATAATCTATTGAAAGGTTTACCATCGTATTGTTATCCCTGTCTATCGAATTATATTTTAAATTCTTGCATTTATTTATTTATTTATACAAGGTATAAGGAAAACACAAGACAATTCATAAGATTGTAACATAAATTTCAAAAATCGTGTTCCTGCAATTACAGGTGAACACATCATGCACATTAACATACAAACAATTTAGTTGTTAATTATATAAAAGTAAATTGAAGTCTTATAACGCTAACATGTTAAAACAATATAAAAAGATAAATTAATTCTACAAATCATTACAAGCTAAAATACAGTCACTTCAATATAATCACTAAAATACTATATTATAGGTACAATATATCTTGTCTATGCATTTTTTATTATAAATTAGGTCATTACATTTTACAATTTAAAAGATTTTACATCATATTATATTAATGATTTATATTTTTACTAGCTTGTGCCGTTTTAATATAATAAAATCTCCCCATATAACCTTTTCTATATCCTTTACCAGTGGGAGGCTCCTTTGCACAGGATGCCGGCAAGATTATGGGTACCACAACGGCTCCTATTTTTCCCATGAAGCAGTAATGTGTAAGCATTACTGTGTTTTGGTCTGAAGGACGCCGTAGCTAGTGAAATTACTGGGCAAATGAGACTAAAAATCTTGTCTCAAGGTGACGAGCGCAGTTGTAGTGCCGCTCAGAATTTTTGGGGGTTTCAAGAATCCTGAGCGGCACTACATTGTAATGGACAGGGCGTATTAATTACCATCAGCTGAACGTCCTGCTCGTCTTGTTCCTTATTTTTATAAAAAAAATATCTAACAACTTTTGTGCAAAATTTGTTTGATATAGAAAAGCACACTGATCGCTATAGTCAAGGCGTGAATGCGTAACAGACAAACAACATTCGCTTTTATAACTAAACGACGGCAACGCTCCTGTGATTCCTCTGGTGTTGCAAGAGATTGTGGGTGGCGGTGATCACTTAACACCAGGTGACCCGTGCGCTCGTTTGTCCTCCTATTCCATAAAAAAAAAACTAGCTGAACCTGGCAAACGTTGTTCTGCCAGCTACGAATGCAGCAAATATACCCAGTGTTTAACTGTTGCACGATACCAATTTTTATTGGGATCAGTTAATTAAAAAATATACAAGTTGGTAAATATACTACATGCCAACTACTACGTACATACACTACGATACCATCTTTTGGGAAGTAACAGAGTTATAAACAAAAAGAAACTCTACACGTAAATAAATATCCCAATTTTCAAGTAGTATTGCAGAAGTAGATACGGCAACGCAAGGAGCTGCAATATTGAGCATAAAAGCCTTCTTGAAATGAAAAAAATACGGGTTGCACTCCAAGAGTGCCGGCAGAAGCGAAAACTTGAACATTAACGTTGTGCATTTTTGAATATTTTGTAATGGTTAGGGAATAATTTCGCACGAATTGCTTTATTTATCAGTATTAAAGTACTAGCATTTATGTGGTTAAATACAATATTCATTTATGGCAAACAAAAATGACAATTTGTATTACATAAAAAATCTAACGCTTCAAAAAATAATTTTCATCAATAATAAAACTTAAAAAAATTTCACGGCTGAGATTCGATCCCTCGACCTCGCGGTGTTTCGACTTCGTATTCACAATGATTCAACCACTGGTTCAATGATCTTATGATCATTTATTTGAAATAAGTTGAAATATCTGAACTATAATTTGAAGTATAAATCTATCTATATATAAAAAAATGAATTGCTGTTCGTTAGTCTCGCTAAAACTTGAAAATGGCTGGACCGATTTGGCTAATTTTGGTCTTGAATTATTTGTAGAAGTCCAGAGAAGGTTTAAAAGGTGAATAAATATGAAAATGTTCGGAATAAAAAAAAACAACAAGTTTGTATTTCCCATGACGTGTCCCCCGTCGTTCAGAAATCAAATTGAAAGGATAGTTTAAAATGAATAACTAATTAGAATCTTTGCATCTGCCTAAATGTCTCAGGAGGTAAAAATCAAACTTAATTTTAGCTACCTATAGTTGGTATATTAACTACAGTTGTTAACTATGGTGGCAATACAACGTTTGCTGGGTCAGCTAGTCTTCAATAATTTCAATGACTGTCTTACGAATTTTCGATCAGACCACGTGTCCTGAAGCGAGTTTAACATTTTATTTCCATCCCAAGAAAAGTGCTCAACGCCGCTAAAGAAGTTTTCATTTCAAAATACATTTACATTACAGTTTTTATAGCGATCGGTTTTAAAGAGAAACGATTACGTAGATAATAATAATAATATTGACACACTTTTTACACAAATTATCTTACCCCAAGTTAAGCATATATAGCCTGTGTTATGGGTTACTAGACAATGATATATTTAATACAATATACTTACTTAAACATACATATATTCATATAAACATACATAAATACATTTAAACATCCATGACTCGGAAACAAACATCTGTATTCATCATATAAATGCTTGCACCTACCTAACGACCGCTAACCACTCGGCTATACAGGTTGTGAGATACAGATACGAACATCTATTTGTATATTTATTAAGTCTTCAATTAAAGTTGTATGTTTAGTTGTTGTGTACTCTGTTGATAAAAGTCTCCTCTATAGTTTTCCATTTTTTTTCATCATTTCCTGATATTGAAATTTAATATACTTACATAATTCGACTCTTCCATCAACATGTGCTCTATAAATTTGTGCAGTCTCCATTCATTCATACATGACCGACCTTGAAATGTTTTTAATATAACTGCTATTAATTATTATAATAGCGCTTTCAATCAGTGTTATTCCATTGGGAGGCTCCTATGCACATGCTGCTGGCAAGATTATGTGTACCACAACGGTGCCTATTTCTGCCGTGAAGCAGCAATGTGTAAGCATTATTGTTTCGGTCCGAAGTGCCGCTTAAGATTCTTGAAAATTCTCAGCGGCACCACAATTGCGCGTTGTGGTACCCATAATCTAGCCGGCATCCTGTGTTATTACATAATTCAAATAATCAATTAATCAAAACTTGTTTTTTCTATCTTCTGATTTTTTTGCGCCTTGAGGATCACCTGATGAAACACCAGTAGCATCAAACGCACCATTTATATATAGAATATTATCGAAGTACGACTAAAAACCTCGACAAAATGACAGGATGACGCGCAACCATGAGTTGAGTCTCACAAAAATTTGAAAATACATACCTCCATAAAATATTTAACTTAACCATTTATAACTATGCCTTCAAAATAACTCAAAAGACACTTTAAAAAGAGTCACTAAATAGATAAGCCTATTATGACGAACGAACAAAAAATACATGTATCGGACATTTTGTGGTGTGGGTATGGTAATAAGCGGAGCGAGTAGCGGGAAAAGGCTTTTTATAATAATATGGGACGAGACGAGCAGGACGTTCAGCTGATGGTATATTTGATACGTCCTGTCCATTACAATACAATTCCGCTCAGAATTCTTGAAAAACCCATAAATTCTGAGCGGCAGCTCGTCACCTTGAGATATAAGATGTTAAGTCTCATTTGCCCAGTAATTACACTAGCTACGGCGCCCTTCAGACCGAAACACAGTAATGTTTACACATTACAGTAATATTTACATATTATTGCTTCACGGCACAAATAGGCACTGTTGTGGTACCCATAATCTAGCCGGCATCCTGTGCAAAGGAGCCTCTCACTGTAAGGCTAGGAAACTCAGAATCAGGATACCACGCCAGTGCGTTTTCTGTCATCAAACAGTAGTGTTCAAGCACTATTCGTGTTTCGTTTCGAAGGCCTAGCGGGTAATATTACAGTGACACTGAGACAACATCTTATGTCTCAACTAGCAGAATCACAGTGCCGTTGACAATTTTGGGTTTTTCTAGAATCCTTAACGGCACTGCAATGTAGTAGGCAGGGCGCGTAACTCGCGTTGCTCATAAATGCTCAAAAATATATATTTTATATTATTTAAATAAGTATTCATTAATTATTAAATTATTTAAATCTGAATATAATGCAACTGAAATATTTTTCTCAAAATAACATATTAATATTGGCATAATAAACGAAAAAAAAAACACATTTATTTATATTATGGCAGAACGTTTAAAACATATTAAGAAAAAATACATAACTTACAAATAAGATTACTTAAAACCATCGTGCCTAATCATGTTAAATATAAATTTACTAATAACCACCAAGAACTATTTTCCTATTGTAATGTCATGTAGATACACTCTAAAATAAGATTCGCTATTTTAGTTGTAGAATATAATAACACATATTGTAATCTTAAGAAATGTGAAAGAAAACAAAATATGAGGAAACTAGCATTGCTAAATAAGTTTTGTGTACCTAAATATAACAATGTATATGGTAAAAGAACCTGTAACTATGTATTACCTAGGATATTAAATACATTACCTCGTGATCTAATAGATTTATATCTGCAAAAGAAAAATTAAAAAGTAAAAATAAAAAAATAGTATCTAGAAGCTAATAACCAGGAATACCTATGATGTATATTTTTAATATTTCTACTACATGTTATATTAAGTCTTCAGTAATTAAAATAATTATTGTAATGCGAACTTACCGCTCGCGCATAAACCTTAGAGGTTTTGGGAGTATGTCTTTATTATTGTAATATATATTAAGATAATTTTGTTCATTGAATAAATAAATAATACTTTACTTATTTATAAAAAAACAAAATCAGACTTAAAACTGGCACCTTACACCACTCGGCCAAACTAACTTGAAAGCAGTAGTTGAATTTAATCACATAGCTTCACTCCTGCTACAATCGGCCGCGGAACTCTGCGTATTGTAATGCGACATGCAATAGGCGAAAAAGTTCAGGGTTTTTCAAGAATCCTGAGCAGCACTGCATTGTAATGGGCAGGGCGTATCAATTACCATAAGCTGAACGTCCTGCTAATCTCGTCCCTTATTTTCATATAAAAAAACCGAATTTTTTGTTTTTGCAAGCCTTACAGAATAATGAAAATATTTGAGAGAAATGCACAGCGTTATTAAAATTTGAGAGTTATCAAAGCAGAACTGACGCGTTATTTCAGAAGGCAAATGCTTTTATTCTAAGAAATACGTGCAAAAATTCACGAGAACAAGGTCTGATGGATAATATTCCGGACTTAAGCACCAAATGTAACCGCAGACGAAAATACAGCGACATTTAACCTCCATATAGGGCGTCATTTTTACAGATAAAATTCATCAAACGTACGTGGTGCGCTTTTGCAACACCATAGAATCATAAGGCTTATCTTACATCAAATAACTAAATACATAAAGCTGTGTATATTTGGAGGACATGTTTTATAGGTTCAATGAGCTTATTTCCATACTATATTTTGAAATAATAATAAAGTTTTTCTTAAATTTTAAATCGCTTTAATAGTTACTATGCACTATCCACATAACACAGATAGGTAATAAATCAGACCGATAGCAACTCAAAGCTACCCCGAAATGCTTACAAACGGACCCTTGCATTAAGGCGAAGCCTACTTGAAATCTGTAACTTTGGAATCATGTAATATTTTTACTGTTTTTTTTTGTATTAGTTTGTAATTAAATAATATTGGTTTGGTTAATAGTTAATAGTGGTTTTAACAAAAATATTATGATGTTCACTTTACTATCAATATTATTTGGGCACTTACGTCGCTTGGTATTACATTACAATAAATTTTCAGTATCTCACGATCTATCGAATTTTTAGTGAACATTTAAGTTACATTAAAACCAGTAGGTATAGCTTCTAGTAATAATATTATAATGTATAGATTAAAAGTTCGTTGAACACGCTTCCCCTTAACAAAGTTATTCAAATTGGGGAATGCAGTTCACCGGTGACGTATAACCTGTATTTGTATTAGGTTGTCACTCACAGCGTCCCACTCTTGGAGTCGAATGATATAATCGATTACATTTATTGAGTTAGGCGTTTCTATGCACAACTTTAGCAGTTATATTTATTGGATACTAAATTAGTATCCATTAAATTACTAAGGACTTATATTAGTACTAGCTGACCCTACAGACGTTGTTCTGAAGATAATAAAAAGAAATACTGTTTTATTGGAATTTGCCAATAATATTTCAACACATCAAAAAATGCTCCCTGTTGTTATAATGAAATTGTTTTAGAGCGGAACTGTCAAATCGTGCGTCACTAAATTCTCTCACAGAAAATATGTCCATACTAAACAAATATTGAAAATAAAAATAATTATGGGTTCCAAATCGAAATAAAAACTATCCTATCTCTCAAGTTGGACCAAACTGCACTCCATGAAGAAATCCCCGTTAAAATCCGTTCATTAGTTTAGGAGTCCATCGCGTACAAACAACGTGTCACGTAATTTATATTAAGTTAATTATTTTTATTTTCAATATTTGTTTTGTATGAAAATATTTTCTATGAGAGATATTTGTGACGAACGGTTTGACAGTTCCGCTGTGAAACAATTTCATTATAACAACAGGGAACATTTTTTAAGAATTATGTCTTGATGTTTTGAATTATTATTGGCATATTTCTATAAAACAGTATCTTTTTTATTATCTACAGAACAACGTCTGTCGGGTCAGCTAGTTTATATATATTAATATTACTAATACGAGGACAACGTCAAGTTGTGAACGGGTGCTGCTTGTGGTTCCAGGTAGACATTACGGTCGCTATAGTTAATAAATCATTGTATTTGTGGGATGCAATTACTAATTATGACAGTAATCACGACCATCATGGTCACGAAGCATCCATGACAACCACGAAGATCCAGACCATGTGTGACCGGCCTAGCCCCGTCATATGAATATAATGTATGTTAGATTTTTTTTACCGAATTTAAGAAAAATTGTGATTTGAATTCGTTCAATTCAAGAAGAGAGAATAAACTGTACGTGCTATTTAATAAGTTACAGATGAGGGCTTGGTATTCAATTTTATAATAAACACCAGACAGTATACTAGGACACACCGAGCACAAATTCAAGAAAAATATTAAAATTTCTTTGAAAAAGAAGGCATATTATAGTAGATTATATGGAGGATAATGATGAATGGTTCTTGTTTGGCTGGCGCAGGCAACCTAAAATTGTATAATATTATTTGAAATAGGCTCAGTTATTATATGATTTAAAAGATGGTCTGGGAGTTTCTTATCAGTTGTTCTCCCCATGTTAAGGCCCCTTTGCGAACAGATGTAGCTTCATGGCTTTTTAACCGACTTCAAAAAAGGAGGAGGTTCTCAATTCGTCGGTATTTTTTTTTATGTTTGTTACCTCAAAACTTTCGACTGGGTGAACCGATTTTGATAATTATTTTTTTATTTGAAAGCTGGTGCTTCCCAAGTGGTCTCGTTGTAATTTGGTCCAGATCTGACAGTGGAATCCATGAGCAAAACCATAAAAGTCTTAAATTTTGCTATACATACGTATAGCAAAGTGGACGATAAATTTACAAATAATACGATTATTGTAATTTTTGGAGTCGGTGTCATCCAAGATAGGTTTGTTACTACATACATAGTTATAAGTGAGATGTGCTTGAGTCGTGAGGAGGCGAGAGGCGAGAGCGGGTTGCGGCGGAAGGACACAGAACATCAAAATCCATCCAAAAATAACAATAATCTTACCTAGAATAACATTAATTAATTAGATTGTATAAAAATTCGCAATTATTTTTATACTTTTTAGTGCACATCATATCTATTGTTTTGGAATAGTGTTTTGGAAGGCGGTTGTTTTTTTGTTAAAATTTATTTTAACAAGTATTGTTGTAATATGTTATGTTATTGTCACTCCGTATGGTAAATAAATATATTTCTTTTTCATGCCTCAAAATACTCTCTCAGCCTAACTGGCTTTAAAACGACAGCGAGGCCTTGGCAGAATTCTGTACAGTTTATTTACAGTTAAAGGTACAACCAACCACGCTCTGTGCTCAATTCATTACTGTATAGTCATTCGTATTGGAAAAATAACAAATCGTTCAAAGTACACTGGAGTAGAAAAGCGGTTTTGATAATAATATTATTTTTTATACGTTAGCTATAATTAGCAACTACACTTTTACATTTCTGATCAGCGTGCGGAAATTTATTGTTTTCCGCACTAGTACTTTTATTTAGATTTCTGGCTTTTAACTTTTTCCTCAACACTACCTCACATTACATGCCCAAGAATGAAACTATTTTTCATTTATATCCTTTCGTTGTTATATTTATTTCGTAAATGTAATAAAATAAAGTCTATCTATGCATGTGCGGAAGTGTCTTTTTTAATACATTCTCTCAAGAAGTAGAGTTTTCTACGTGTGTTTAAAGTGCGGAATTTATCATTTTTCGCACATGTATTTTTTTGCATAAATTAATAGGCCATTATTTAAATATTCTCAACAATTATTCAAACTGTAATTATTACTTTTCCAAGAATGAAATTATACTTATTTATTTCCTTTTTATTTTTATCTTTATATTTATTTATTTTTTTATTTTTTGCAAATGTATTAAAAAATGTGTGTTTTACTGCTTTGTTCAAGTTATAGGATTGTTTGTCCCTTTCGGTTGTATACACACGGCAAATCTAGCTAATATTAGATATATAAATACTTCAATTAAGGTAAGAATCAATCTTTTTACTGACGACGATTTTGGATCAATAATGTTTATGATTAGTATGGCCTATGGTGACTTCAAAAAAACGCGTACACGTAATGCTAGGGCCAGACTCTCCACGAGGCTACACGAGGGAACAGGAGTGTGAGAATGAGATCTGCATAGTTACCAAAAAAAATTTCAAAATAATTGAATTACATTAACAATGAACAATGTAATATGAAGCTAAAACTCACAAGCCAGCGGCGACCCTGGGGTTATTAACCGCACCTATATCCCAGATTTTGTCGGTTTTATTTCGGAAAGTCGCAATCTCTTGGGCGACGGCCTGCCAAATTAACATTGTCTGTTTTTGATGGATTTTACACCTGGTACAGTAAGGCTGCGTCCACAGTAATAACTAAGCATTTTTATTTTTTTATTTATTACGTAAAAATACACAATAATATGCCAAAAGCAATAAATAAATTAGTAATATCATCTCAGTTCGCGAATATAGGAATACGATTAACTATAGAAATTAGTCTTAAATTAGCTTTATGAAATTATTCAGCCACATGTTATTGTTTAATTACTTTTTCTATTATAAATCGCTTATTTTCAAGTCTCACTTTTCCATTATTTTAACAACTCTAAACTTCATTTACGCTATTTCTTTCATATCAAATTTTACTGGCACGCACTCTTATTATCATCATCATCAACATCAGCCGAAAGACGGATATCCACTGCTGGACAAAGGCCTCCCCCAACGATCTCTACGACGATCGGTCCTGCGCTGCCCTCATCCAACGTATTCCGGCGATCTTGACCAGATCGTCGGTCCATCTTGTGGGAGGCCTACAAACACTGCGTCTTCCGGTACGTGGTCGCCATTCGAGGACTTAACTGCCCCAACGGCCATCTTTCCGTCGAACTATGTGCCCTGCCCACTGCCACTTCTGTTTCGCGATCGTTTGAACTATGTCGGTTAATTTCGTTCTCCTACGGATCTCCTCATTTCTGATTCGATCTCGCAGGGAAACTCCGAGCATAGAGTACTACAATTGTCATATATTGAGCCTCTTCAAATATGATCAGAAACTTCTGAAAAAATCTTTCTAAAAAATTAATAATCTATATTACGAGAATTCAGTTTCATTGGCCGAGACAAATAAGAAATCATTTTTATTCTGTTTCCTATATGTAAAAATATAGCACAGGTTATTAAATCAAATCGAAATCACTTTATTCATCTAGATCAAGGAAATGACTCTTATGAATATTATAACTTTTTTTTGCTTTTTCCATCAACCGCGACTTCGGAAAAGGTTGAGCTTTGATGAAAAGAAGTGGCAAGAAACTCATTGCCACTCTCTTAGATCAACATTTACAGCTTGATCTTCTTACAAATTATTTTAATTACAAAGGTGATGCAACAAACATACTCAAACTTCACGCACGTAAGTTAAGCACGAGTAAGTTAAAAAAATAGGCAGTTGTAGAAACTGCCGATAGATGTGAAAACTAACATTATGTTTTATTAATAATTTTATTATTAATTTAAATTTATTTACCAAACTTATATTTTTTTTTCACTAATTTTGTACAATACGACAGCTGTTATATAGCTACAGAAGTACTGCTATAATCATTTCGGTGACGCGAACTCACGAGATTTAACCAATCCCAAAAATAGTCTAAATATATATATATTATTTATCGCGTGCGCCTGTCATTAGCATGTCGGTGACGTGAACCCATAGGGTTTTCCGCTACAAAAAGTGCCCAACATGACTAAATAAGTTTTCACTTTAAAAATAAAAAAAAACACGAGAGCTATTGATACAATAGATGCATAATTCCACACAGACTGTATTTAAAAAAGGTATTGCGCATTTTATTTGTATCTATAAATATAAATATATTAAATTACTTTAAATTTAAGTTAATTTTTAAATTATAATAATGTAAGATCATGGAAGAAGTATATAAAATGTCTATTTATATAAATATATAGATTTATTAAAGCATTGATTTGACTTCTTCGTCAAAAACTGCGTTTCCCTACCGGCTAACTGCCGAAACGTCTCACGATGGCCGCGCTCTAAGTCATCAATCATTATCGCGAATTCCCAATCCATTGGTAATTAGATTTCGAATAAAAAAAACACAAGCATTGTGCTCACATTCGGGATTTACTTATTAATGTATTTTTAAAGGGAATTTTAATGAAAGTTGCGACTTTGCTATATGTTGTAAATTATGACACAGGATGTATCAAATAATTGCCTTATAATATATAGATAGAGCGGTACGAATGACCTTGTGGACACGAAAATTGGTTAGTTTAAGGAAACTTACGAGAGTTATTTATTCATTGATTTATTATCACGGCAGTGCCACTTACACTAATTAAACGAAACACAAAAAGGAAAAATTACAAACAAAAAGGGAAATTTAAAGAATAATTGAATGAATTATACAATCTCCTTAGTAGTTCAGAAACTAGGGAAGTCCACCCATCCTTGAATGGGTCACATTGAGCATTCTTGTCCAAGAGCGCGTCGAAAGATGCCAATGAAAGCGGTATATATGTGGGATGAAGCGGTACCACGAAAAGTGGGCGGGAGAGTTATTTTTCCGTGGGCGAAGATTATTGTATTTAGGGACACGTATACGACACAATTGCTCATGAAGATCTGGAGCGTCAACGTCTCCTCGTAAAATTCGACACATAATTTTTTGCTGGTCGCAAGTCCGCCTCACCTCCAAGGAATTCAAAACTAATTCTGAACCACCTAAGAGAAATTTGGTTGGATACATGAAAGGATAATATCCACAGCAACGTTTGTACAGGAAGGACATATGAAGGAAGGCCTTCTGCACTTTTTCTAATAATAGTTATTCTGCTGTGTTAAGAAGACAATTGTGCTTGTGAATTATTGCAGCAATATCCTTCTACGAACTCTATTTCTATTATTTTCAAACCAAAATTTAATACCATGCATCAATACAAACTCTTTTTTTATTATAATAAGGGACGAGACGAGCAGGACGTTCAGCTTATGGTAATTGATACGCCCTGCCCATAACAATGCAGTGCCGCTCAGGATTCCTGAAAAACCCAAAAATTCCGAACGGCACTATAATTGCGCTCGTCACCTTGAGACATACGATGTTAAGTCTCATTTCCCCAGTCATTTCACTAGCTACGGCGCCCTTCAGACCGAAACACATAAATAATGTTTGCACATTATGTTACACACATATTATTATTACATACACAGGAGCATGGTATGGTACCCATAATCTAGCCGCCTATTTCTTCCATGAAGTAGTAACGTATATAAACATTGTAATTGGCAGGGCGTATCCGTTACCGACACCTGAACGTCCTGCTCGTCCTTATAATCATAAAAAAATATATTTTTCCTAACTTGTGTTCTCTTTTGGTTTGTCCAAACTTTTTTAATTTATATTTTGATGGCGTGACATCCTCGCGATCTTTGTAAGTCTACGTGTCAAATGTCACGTCAGTTATTCGATATTAATTACGAAGTTATTAAGAAATGTCAAAATTTTAGCAACCTCCGGCATAATTGTTGAAGTAATTCATCATAATTAAATTGCAATCAGTTTGATATGGACTCGAAGCTTATTACTTCGTACTGAGCTGTAAATAAATTGAAAAAAAAAGTATATTTTATTCTCATTAACTAGAATATATTATAATAATGTTAAATTTTTTTTTAAATTTATGTTGAATGCTTTGGTTATATTAATTACAATAACAAAACAAAATACAATTCATTTTTACAGACGGGATACACTGTGGTATCTAAAAAATAGAGACCGGATTATATGCAAATGCATATTGCATATGTTTTTGCATATTTAGTACCTTTTCAGCGGTAGTTGCATATTTTAGAAAAAAAAAAAATTATTATGCATATTTTCGACAGATCTCGCCCATCGTTCGATGCTTTTCGTAGTACGCCCAAAAATTGCTCGCAAAAAATTCTGCCCAGTAACCTCTGTAGACGTAGAACGCTCCTTTTCCGCTTACAAAAATTTATTAAGCAATCATAGACACAATTTGTCTACAGAACATTTTATTATTATTTAATTAATTTATTATTTATTTATAAATATACAGTTTCTTCTTAAATTAATACAAAGTCCTGTAAAACTGTTTACAAAGTTTGTCTACAGGATCGAGCGAGTCTCATAAAATAAATCTTAAAGCCTATTTTACAAATTTTACTGCAACAATAAATATTGATTTAATAGTTTTTTAAATTTATTTTTGTTTGGTTCCCGTTGGATGTCGTCTGGCAAACTATTAAGCAGATATGGTATTTAGAACAGTACTTAGTAGTACATATTTTTAAAGGTAAATCTTAAATTTCCTCGTTACCTAAGTAGGTACATCTTGTAATAGTTTCTTTCACAAATACGATTGTCAGTACAAGCCTTTATAAAATAAAATAAAAATATGACTTTTTATTTTTTCCTGTTTAATTGTATGCATATTTTGACCCTTTTTATGGACTTTCGTGCATATTTTAGCTATTTTACTTGCATATTTGCATGCATATTTTGGGCATTTTTTGTAGCATATAATCCGGTCTCTACTAATTAAATTAGTTAAATGTGAGTTTCTTTTATTTACTTTACTATTTCATTATATTAGTTCACAAACTACAATAAGTTTCTATTTTTATTTAATATATTTATGGTGACGTCACCAAATGGAAAGAGGAAGACCAGCACTGGTTTTCAAAACACCACTTTGATTAGTTTCCTTTTTTGATAAATTCAAATTCTAATATTTTTATTCAAAATAGGATGTGACATCACTTATTGAAAGTCAAAAACTACCACCTATTCCAGAAAGACCTGAGAAGAATGGGCGCAACAAACTAAGCGGGCTTTTTTTTTCATCAAAAAATATGTTTACAAAGTAATATTGTACAATGAAAGTTATTAATTAATAGCCTGAGGGCGGTCGCTCCATTCCCAATCTATGGCATCCTTAAGAAAGTCATTAATGTTAAAGTAACCTTAACCACACAAACGTTTCTTAACAATACTTTTGAATATCGTAATACTTTTGTTTTAAACATCTTCTGGGATATTGTTGTAAAAGCATATTATATACATCGCCCCACAAAAGACTTACTAACTCGACTTAGCCGAGTAGTAGGCTTTATAAGTTTATGTCTGTTCCTGGTACAACGCGTAAAAAAAAACGTAAACTGGTAAAAACCTAAGTTTTTTCATTTTAATTACAATCTAGCCTCAGACTAATAAGCAATTTAATTTTAACTTTAATTACTAATTTAATTACTAGTTGGGCATACCTTGGACAGCACACCGAACTAATGTGTCGATCCTGAAACAGCTGGGCATTGTGACTAGGCTCTCTACCATTTGCTTGCGTAGGGTCCTAGAATACTTCGGTCACATCGCCAGAAGGGATGAAGACAACCTGGAGAGACTGATGGTAACAGGGAAGGTGGAGGGAAGAAGACCAAGAGGAAGGAGCCCCATGCGATGGACCGATCAGATTCGCACTGCCCTTGAAACCACTGTCCACGACGCTTTACACTCTGCTTCCGACAGGGGCAGATGGCGGCAAATAATACGCAAAAAAGTACTCTGTCGAGATGATCACGACCCTCAGCACTGAGGAAACCGACACGAGGAGGAGAATTACTAATTAGAGTAAAAGCAAGAAAATCACTAATAGCACTATTCTTATTGTCTCTATTAAGGGGAAGACGCTATGTTCTTGTGTTCTTTACATTTAATATCTATATGTTAGTTTCACTATAAACTACTGAAAAAGTCAATTTTTTTGAGTCTATTTATTTATTTAATAGGAAGCCAACTTTGTATACAATTTTAATCCTTTTTCTAAATCACACTCTTAAGTATTTATGATAGAAATTGTATATCTCATTTACACGCTGTTGAGTTACAACATGCATAATGTATTGAAAATCAGCACAATACACTTAGATTAAGAATTGGTCTCCGCTACGCTCCAACTAGATATCGCAGGCGTAGTCGCAACGTGCAGCAACTTTTACTACGCCCATATTATACTCGAGCCAGTCTCGAACAATGTGTGACGTTAACGTGCCACAAGTTAAAGACACTGGGATCACATATCATCAGTAAGTATTTCGTATTTTATTAATTTCAATTTTTGGAGCGGAATGGAGACCAATCCTTAATATAAGACAATTTTTTTAAAAACTAACATTTCAAAAAAATATTAAAATAAAACTTAAAAATTAAAACAACTAAAATTAATAAATAATTAAAATACAATATAAGCTATGAAATATTTTAATTTGAGAGTAAAAATAAAATAAAACAAGAAAAATAAACAAATCACGTAATAAAAAATTAAAACTTAAATTTCTAGGTGGTGAAGTTTTAGCTTATGAGTTTCTGCATATTTTTGAATAGTTTTTACGACTAATTAATATTTTAAGTCTTTTGTATTAAATATTATAGACGGACATGAAGCTGACAACGTAACCTCTCTGTATGCCCAAACTTATCTTTTGAAAGGAACGTCTCAGACTTTGGCTCCGCTATCGAATCAGTAGGTCATTCAAAGTCAAAGTCAAAAATATTTTACTGACATAAATCAAAAGATTATATACTAACTAATACAAAATATAATTCAAATATATGCTAATTACACATAAGTTTAAACATGTTAAAAATAATGCAATCCAGTAACCCCCTTATTCATAACGGTCCGCTAACTTTAAACAGCCGCTTAGGAGTGTTTTCTCTCATTCTGACTTATGTCAATAGAAGAAGACAGAGTGAGAATTAGCAATGCTTTAAGTTAGCAGACTATTATGAACAAGGGGGTAAAACACTACATAGCTGAACCATAAAATCCTTAAAAAATAATAACTATTATAATATTTAATTCCACATTGAAATATCGTTTACATAGTAATAAGCCTTCGACATAAGTGTGCGTTTAATAAAAGAATTAAATTTATTTATTGATAATTCAGATACTATTTCTCTATTTATATAACAAAACTATATTTAATTCTAACAACATTTGATTGTAATAAATTAAAGAATAACTGTACCATTAATATTTTTATAGAGAACATGCAACTGTGAAGTGGTAGTAATAAAATTTAATTAAAATATCTTTTGTAGGTGATTGTACATTTCATAAAATCTACCAAAACACTTGAAATATCAACAGCGAATGTATTTTTTTAATAAATAGTAACTAAAGGTTTTTGCCCTTGCCCTTTATACATCTAGATAGAGCCATGCTGTTAAACAACCGATGAAAACAGGCCAGGTTTATTATGTGCGTAACAAGCTACGTCTTACACTTTGTGTACGTGTGCGTGAATAGTTCAAAATAGAGACTAGTTCTCAACTCATTTTTTTTCGACGTTTTCACAGCTGTCATACGTATAAAAATAATAATATTGACACACTTTTACACAAATTATCTTGCCCCAAATTAGGCATAGCCTGGGTTATGGGTATTGCAAGACGACTATATATTTAATACATTATACTTACTTAAACATACATAAATGCATATAAACATCCATGACTCGAAAACAAACATCCATATTCATCATATGAATGCTTGCAACCACTTGCGGGATTCGAAATAATATATAAATTATAGTAGGTACTAATAATATAATATGTAATAATGTATATAAAGTGAAAATTATTACATATTATATTGTGTAGCGTTACGAAGGACTCTTATTATTTAAATATTAATATATAATGTGTGTAGATTAGCAATATAATTTTTTTTAACATACTTTTAAACTTTATTTTATGAGATTCCTGTCTTATATCTGCTCGTAAGCTATTTCATATTAAAGGGATTCTCTTCTTAAATGTTCTATTTCTGAAATAATTCTTATCTCTAGGTCCTTCATATTTACCATCAGATGTAGACCTTGTCTGGTGAGCGTGCCATACATAGTTTGTCTTCTACCGCATTTATCACGGGAAGTGTTCCGAAGAGCTGATTCACATGATTCCTGCCGCTGAATTCCATCTTCGCACAATACGCCATAAATAACAATATCATCCTCACCATCTGGATGTGTGGCGTTCCTCCACAATGCAGTTTTCAATGAACTTTCTTCCACGTACTACAAAGCTGTGGAATGATCACTCTTGTGTGGTGTTTCCGGAATGATACGACATGGGTACCTTAAAAAAGCGCGTATACCTTCCTTAAATACCGGCAACGCCCCTGTCATTTATCTGGTGTTGCAAGTGAATGTAGGCAGCGGTGATCACTTAACACCATTCGTACGCTCTTTTGTCGTCCTTTTCCATAAAAAAATATATCTACTTATTCCCAGAAGTACTAAGGGATATCACTTAAAAATATCAAAGTGTAAATAATGAATCCATGAATTAAAATACTTTTTTGCACTAAAAATACATAAGGTTACAATCTGTAGGTATATATAACAGTTATGGAAGCACAATAAGGCGACCATACCTACATAATATATATAGGATATATATACACACATACATATTATATTTATATACAACTTATGATTGGACGTAATTCCAGAAAAACGTTCGAAACCACAATCATGTCGAAATAGAGTTAAGAACATAAAACTGGTCTCGTGATTCATATTAACGGACTGACAAAAAATGGCAGCCCTACTGTCACTCTTGAAATGATATCATGACTTAGTAGCCCAACACACGTGTATGGAATACACTAATATTTATTAAATTTTAAACACAAATTCCTTAAAATTTAATTTTTGTGGCTTGGAACGATTTTCAGGAACTATGTCCAATTATAATGTTAGATATACGCACAAAAGGGGAGAAAAAAAAGCATTTAACATCTTCAAAGATAATGAGATAAAGTATTTAATATACAATCTTATAGTTATACTGTACAGTTTTACTAGACGACTTGTTCTAAATAGTTTTTTTTAAAGTTTTTAAATGCAGTAAGCTGCGTCTGTAGACGTTGTGGCAACTCCATGAAGGATTGGAAAGTCTGCTGTGAAAATTTGCAATGGAATTTAATGCATAATGGCAGGTGACAACTTTTAGAGCTTCAGTTCACTCCTTTAATTTCGTAGCCGGAACAGGAAATTAAAATGAAATCCTATCATTCGGTTAGTTTTATAAATAAACATAAGGTTTGTTTACCAATTAAGGGAATTGCAAAAAAGACATAAAATATAATAAATAATTAATGAGCTCAAACGACAGAGTGGCAACCCTATTAATGGGTCATTCTATGGAAGCATAATTCACCAGTCACAACTCACAAAGTCACAGCGATTCAAAGTTACATTCACACAGTACAAATTCAACAGTTGGTCATAAATATAATTTACTGCCCTACGTGTCTTTTGAAATAGGTACTATTACTATTGCGAATTTCTCGTCTAATAAAATTATGAATTAAATTTTACTTTTTTAATGATTATCTATCTCGTAAGTTGTTTAAAGATAAACTTGGTGATATTATTAAATATTTTATTTTAGAATAATCTACTCGAAACAAATTTTGTTTGTAGTGGGGTATTATGTACTAATTTAATCTATACTAAAATTGCTATTTTGTAACACAAGGTGTAAAATCGAAAACCTATTTTTGCGTGCGCTGCAAAAACTATTGACAATAGAACAAAATGATGTACAGGCTATAATATAGGCAATATTTTACTACTTATAAAACTATCGCGTGAATTATACTTTATATGGCAAAACAACGTTTGCCGGGTCAGCTAGTTTATATTATAATTGACGACCATTTGAAATCAGGCTTCTCGGGATAAGCCTGAGCGATTTTACCAAACATAAATCTGTTTTAATTATGTAAATTAAAATAAATCAATGTAATAATTAAGCTTCAATAACACACAGTTAAGTTTATTGAAAGTATTTTGTGAAAAAGTTTGAACTTACGAGTTTACGAAAAAAAGTAGGTTTATACGTAACTTACATGATTTTATTTTATTTTGTATGGATTTTGATTAAACGTCGTAGAACAGAAGTTGTTTGATTAAATGTATAGAGGCCTCTTGTAACAATTTTAAGTCTTTTATACAGATTTTTGCTAACTCGTTCTTTGCCTTGTTATTTCCTTATTAAACAAAGTATCATATTATCTCGATCGAAAACGTGCCGTTATACATCTAGCATGTATTAGAGATACTTAGCTGAATTTGACAATAATTCACCTGTCAGTGACTTCATTTTTTATGACAATAAGGGACGAGACGAGTAGGACGTTCAACTGATGGTAATTCATACGCCCTGCTCATTACAATGCAATGCAAATTCTTAAAAAAAAAAACAAAAATCTGAGCGGCACTATGATTGCGCTCGTCTCCTCACTAGCTACGGCGACCTTCAGACCGAAACACAATAATGCTTACACATTACTGCTGCACGGCAGGAAAGGGCGCCGTTGTGGTACCCATAATCTAGCCGGCATCCTGTGCAAAGGAGCTTCCCATTGGTAAAATATAATATGCATACTTTTCCCTCAAACAATCAAAACCTCTTTACTTCTGATATGTCTAAGTAAGGTTCTCATCATTCAATAGAATTAAGTTATAAAAAAATATTCTGTGGCACGAGCAGATCCTACTCACATAATATATTCCCGCCATTGTATAAATCGGGCTCTACATCTAACATAAAAATGGTTTTCACGTGTTCTAAAAGTTTGAATCGAGTTATAAGTATTTATTCTGTGGCATGAGTAGAACCACGGCATAAATTAGTTAAACAAATTAGCAAACTGTTCTTTATCAACTGTGATCGATCTTTCAAAGAAATCATTGAAAAAAAGGGCCAAGACAGCGCCATAATGCATACCATGAGCTCCATCTTGCTCTAACATACGTAAACGATTGCGACAGAGAGAGACGGGACACTTCTTATTCAATTGATCATGTTTTTCTTACGGCAGTTGACGTTCTATCGCTGTGGTGTATAGACGTGTGGTTTAAGTAAATGTGCGTTCTTAATTGTGTTTCATGAAACTTATATTGTGTTGTGATTATTCGGATTATACAGTTATATTTAAGGTTAGTTGACTTAAAATTACTTTATTAAGTTCAGATTTAAAAAATGGCCTGAAGAATTCAACTCTTAATATTATTTAGGTCTTAGTATAATATTTATTAGACAGTGTGAATGGAACTTAGAGACAAATCTGGTATATTACGCTCAGTTTTATTTACATTTATATACTTTTACTTGATATTTAAACACAAAACTTTAGCATGGTTTTGCAAATGATATGACTCACTTTATAACATTTAGATTACCACTTCTCTAACTTAATGTTAGGGTTTAACATTCAGAGTAATTTTTAATGTATTAACATCCATGGATGACCCATCTTTATCTGCAAGTATCCTGATCTCTATGACATTGTGAACTTAAAGGCGATCTCAGACGGACACAAGTTCCCAAGGATTAGTAATTCCTCTCGTGTGTCAAACGGTTATCAATTAAAGTTAGATGACATCCAAGGTCTCCTACTAATAAATTAAAATTATTTAAATTAAATTATAAAAACACTTTTATATCGCGTATATTTATAAAATTAGCACCAATAAGGTTAAGTTGATGATTTATGTTATTATTTAGTTATGTTTAGAAGAAGGCATAAGAACCTAATAAAGTTCCAGTTTGAAATAGCTTATTGGATCTCTATTTAAACTGAAAAACATATAATAACTTAGTAGATAATTTAGAGAAACGAGCTGTAACAAAACAATTTAATAAGTTATATTATTAATATCTTATTGCATTAAAATAAAACCGAAATCAATAAATGTGCTTGAATATGTTTGTTCATTGTCAGTACAATATTGAAAATTGAATATAGGCAGATAGATACGTTCACAAAAATCGTCACCTATTTGCTCTTAATAGTGATTTTCATTATTATAACACTAGAAATAGGGGATTGCTTGTGACTAATTCTAGTAGGCTTCATAAGATACATAATAGCTTTAAGGGTAAATGTATACACGTTTTTTATAATAAAGTCCTTGCATTAGATAAATACAGCAGAAACACGGTGTTAGAGTTTTTGGATTTTAGAGGGAAAATAAATTCCAACCTTTGCACGACACGCCACAAATTAGAATATCATCCCCATCGTCTGGATGTGTGGCGTTCCTCGTCTCCTCATTCTACAGTGCGGTTTTCAAGGAACTTTCTTCCTTGTGCGATGTTTCCGGGACGATATGACATGGGTACTTTCAAAAAACGTGCATACACCTTTCTAAAAGACCAGCAACTTGAGTCCTCTGGTGTTGCAAGAGAAGGTGATCACTTAACAACAGGTGACCCGTACGCTTGTATGCCCTCCTCTTCCATAAAAAAATAGACTTTTAAAAAGCTTGTACGAAAATACTAATTGCTGAAGCTTATACAGGGCTTAGATTTTGAGTAATGAAGGTTTTAAAGCCTTAGATGAAGGGATGACACAATTTTTCAGATTGTAATTATTTTTGTATAAGGCCAGTGTGAATGAAAGTGTTAGCAGGGGAAGACCTAGGCGGACGTTTCAAGATCAAATCAGGGACGTCTTGGAAAAAGGCCAGGTCAAGAGTACCCTAAACCGAAGAGCATGTATGGAACGAATAATAAAGGTGGACGAAGCGAAAAAAGTATTTTAGGATCGTAGCAAGTGGAAAGAAGTGGTCTCTACCTACCCCTACGGGAAAGAGGCGTGATTATATGTATGTATGTGTGTATGTATTTATGTAATCATTTTTGACTTATTGTGGTTTGAGACATTGTGGTTTTGTACAAAGGATCATATACAGTTAGATATCGTGAATGTTAAAAATTGTGAATGTTAAAGAAGAGTGGTTTGTGAGAAGTTAAGTTCACTGACCTATCAAAACTAGACTTATACTGTGATCTATAGAGGGTACTTAGACTTTGCTCAGACTTTACTTACGTAAAACTCAACTTGACATTTACATTCGGTTGTCTTAGCTTAAGCTCAGTATAATTTCAGCTGTCAAGTGACTATAAAAAGGAATATTTTTTTTAATGAAAATAAAGGAGCAGACGAGCAGGTCGTTGAGTTGATGGTAATTAATACGCCCAAAATTCTGAGCAGCACTACAATTGCGCTCGTCACCTTGAGAGATAAGAGGTTAAGTCTTATTTGTCCAGTAATTTCACTAGCTACAGCGCCCTTCAGACCTAAACACAATCAAATATTATGCTTATCTTACATTCAGCTACGTTTTACTTAAGTAAAGTCTGAGCAAAGTAAGTTCGCTCTATAGATCTCACCCTTAGTTTTATACACATATGACATTCTTTTCAGAGTGATATATATTTTCATAGCGGTGGTAGTACAATTAATGATGTGTTAAGAAAATTAATGATTTTTATCACTTTTACTCGATATTCTCATAAAATTTTAACCAAAAACCAGACTAGATAACACGGAAAAACATAAAAAAAATCTGTGTTTTAATAAAATTTTATATTAAATTATATTTTTAATAGTTTTAATGTACACACACGGCATGTTTCCGGTTGTTGACGATAAACTTAGTTAAAAAAGTAACGCGTTGATGTCTTTTAGTCGACAAATATTTTGTATTGATAGGAGTTCAACGCACTCTTGTTATCATTTCAATTAGTAGAAACCTATCTCAATATTCAATCAAAATATAAAAGCTAAACTTAAATAACTCTTTTATTAGCTTATTCGCAACCTGGAGGTTGATGCAGCAGTTTTTTGGTTGTTGGGTTTCTATTACGATCTTCTTACTTTTCGAGCATATGGTAGATTCAATAATTTAAATCAAATATTTGTAATGACGATTCAAAAGTGCTTGGTTTAAGCCTATTTATTTAAGTTTATGTGACGTTGACTTTTGTTATATATTTGATACTTGTGAGGACCCGCCTCCCTGCCGTGTGAAATATTTGTATAGTTTTTTATCCCGACCACCTAGAAACCAAAACCCAACGATTTTAAGGTTTTCACATCAAGATCATTCTTTACATTAAACCAACAATCAACGTTACTTTCTATAAATTTTATGGTTCAACCTTGTGCTACTTTACTAAATCGCATTATTTTTACAATATATGTGGCAGTTGCACTAATTAGACGAAACACAAAAAGGAAAAATTACAAACAAAAAAGGAATATTTATACAATATCAATGCTCTCCGTGTATCTTAGTATTTCAGAAACTAGGGAAGTCCACCCATAATTGAATGGTTCCCATGGAGCATTATGTCGAAGAGCGCGTCGAAAGATGCCAATGAACGCGGTAAAAGGTGCCATGGCTTAGGCAACTTTGCGAATGTACATGTCGGTGACGCGAACCCATAAGATTTTCCCCTGCACAACGAAAAGAAGTTTTCACTAAAAAAAAATGTAGAGAGTTACTTATGCAATAGATGTATCAATTCGTATAAAGTTATCGAATGACGTATTGAAATAAAGATCTCAATGTGTACTACGTACTAAAGAAGCTATTTGAAACAAATTACAGGGTGTTGTTTGACAGCAAGCCCAGGGGCGGCGCATAGAGCTATAATTAATAATAGTTAGGGGCTATCCATAAATTACGTCACACGATAAGGGGGAGGGAGGGGGTCGCCGAAGTGCGACAAGAGGCGGGGTGGGTCAGAAATTTTGTGACGTCACACTTTTTTCTAAAATAAAATATCCAATTGATATCTTTTAATAATATATTAGTAAAATCGGTCACGGAGAAAATATATGTATTTTCTCCGTGACTAGAATATGTTATCAAAAACCTTAATAGGTAGTATTAATAATTCCAAATTTAAGCAGAATCTAAATCTGAAAACCTTAAAAAATATAATATGTAACTAAAATATATTAATAAAAAGAGTCTTTATCCCTTTAGGCAAGGTTCTGATACTGGTAGTGTTTATCCGAGGTAGCTGCCAGCTCTTCGGTTTCCTGTCATGTCGACTAATCTTTTCTGTTACTCTTTTTGCCAGAAGGGCCTGGAGCCTGGATAAAAAGCCTTATAGCGCTAGGACCCTACGGAACAAAGGTCTCAAACACCGAATGAGACAAAATCGTATACGGAGCCTTGCTCCTTGTATTAGCATGCTTGCCTTGCAGGCCAAAAATGCCCTACTTATTAAACTTGCAAATATATTTTGTATATTTTGTTGATTTACATGTCTTTTTTTGATTTAATATTGATTTTTTTGAAAAAGAAATTAAAATAATTTCGAAACACTGTCATTTTAATTTCATAAATTTCTTAATAAAAAAATAGCCAAATATGTATAAAAGTGACATCACACCAGGTCTCACAAATGTAACCAGCAGTGACAAGGGGTCAAAACCATGAAATTCGTGTGACTTTTTTTATGGATGGCCCCTTATCGCGAAGTCACCGCGATGACGAGTTAAATTGACAAAATATAATAAAATTAAACGTGATTTAAAGATAGTATTATGTTAAACTTATTGGTAAAACTCCCTGTTAAAACAGTATCTCAATACTCACGAGGGAATAAGTTAAATATCTCCTAGCACGCAAATGTGCGTTGTTGCTACAGACGCTCAGCAAAAACTAAGTGAGTTGACGACAGCTGTCCATAACTCGTGTTACAAACTCTCATCTTCTCTGATGAATCGATGATTTAAATAAAGCATATTTAAGTTTTTTGTGAAGCACAAATGTGTAAAGTGTTCTTCGCGACTTTAACATTTCGTCCGTGAGCTTCAAATAGTGCTCGAATGATTTTCGTATTTGTAGAAGATAATTTGCGGTGATCACTTAACATCATGTGACCAAAGACGTTTATTCTCAGATCCATAAAAAAAAATAGCTCTTAACGTCCACTATCAGTTAGAGTTAGTAGAGAAAGGTTTTAGTCGTTAAATATAGCCGTTTCCTTTTATCTTATAGTATATGTTGCAGTTTCGTTATCAAAATGGTGTTTGGTATTTATGTTTGTGATAAGAATTGTGTGGACTTAAGTTCTAAGTGATTATAAAACTATTACAGAGAAATTACTAGCTATGGTAACTATAACATCGATTTTTCTAACATAAATTTATTTTTAGTATGTAGGTATTTAAAATAAAAAAGTACTTCCTTGGGGGGGAAGCATGCAAAAGTTTTTTGCGCTATTTATGACTTAGATCCCAAAGAATCATTAAGAAATTTCTTATATGGGATTCTTAATAATGTAATGTATGTTCCTAACACATGTGCGAAGTTTCTAGAAACTGTGATTATCTTAACGGTAACACCAGAAATAAACATAAACTTGTGATATCTACTACTCGGTTATGTATTAAATTTATTTATTATAACACTAACTTGTTAACTTACAGTTTTACCCAAAGCGCCTACAGGGCGGTTAAGTTGAGTTGTTGAGTTAGGAAGTCTTTTGTTGGGCGATATAATAAAAAATATGCTTATGCTATATTAGATCCTTTATACGTCCAGACAAACTATGACACCTGTGAAAACGTCGACAAACAAGTCTTCTAATAAATTTGCTTTCTATATTTTATGGGATCCCGTCGTAAAAGCATATTTTCTTAGATAATTTATACGTCTAAATAGAGTCTCTTGCTTTTAGAGAGATAAAAACAGGCAAGGGTTTAGTGTGCGTGACAAGCTAGGTCTTACACTCGCGATTTGTATGACACTTTGTATTAGTTTGCTTGCATTACTCAAAATAGAGGCAAACTGTCAACCTCACATGATCTATGTACCTACCTATGTAATCGTAATACAAATAATTCAGTCAATGACAATTTGCGATGTTGGAGGTTCGGGTATTAAATGATTATAAGTCTGACTGCGATTATAAGCTCCTTTATTACTCTATGCAACTCCTTATATACTAGTTGGAGATATTAGTGTGTGCATATGTGTATAAAGGTAATACACACACTACAAAGTCATTACAAATTAATAATAATTCATTCTATATAATGGTAAAATAGTGTTTGCCGGGTCAGCAATTGTTTACACATAAAACAATCGCACATGTGACCAAATATAACTAATTTAAGGCCAATTTCTAAAACGTGCCTTGAAATGAAATAAAACATGAGTCCTACCCAAAAATAATGCAACAAGAAATAATTCTGGGTATCATAAAAACAAGATTCTGATATTAAAATAAAACCGTTTTCTCTGCCGACCGTACCGTGGTATCTCGGGGTAAATTTTAGGAATTCCAACCGACCGGCGGTTGATCGTATCGCTTCTTCGATTCCTGTCTTGCTTCGACAACTCTATTGGTTTTAATGTACAATATATTAACATATAACTATAATATGTTTAATATTTATCATATTTACCCGCTGTCTCACTGTGGTGTCATAAACTTATAGTCGGAGTTTTAGTTCAAGATGTTCGAGAGAGTGAAGAATGATGTTGCCAACTAAAAATAATAACCTTTTCCATTGTGCGCGTTGAAATACACTAAAATATAATTTAATAATTATAAGTGTAGTTTAAATACATAAAAATAAATATTGATATAGTTTTATCTTTGTAATGTAGCATAAAATATATCCGCAAATTAAATGTAAATTTTTTGTGCAAAATTTACTTTGATATTGGCAATAAGATAGAGGCTCTAAACATTTGGCTGGTCTATATAAAAAAACTTAAATGATGTTACGTAAAATCTTGGCCGTAGTGATAGGTAAGACTAGTCTTATTATATTATCTATTTTATATTTGGCGACCATTATCAAATAAAGACATTTATAAATAAAATTCATTTTTATATATTTATGTTTTATATACTATAAATCAAAATAAGTTAATAATTAAATTACCTAGAAAAATGTTGGTTATCTCTGAATTGTCATTTTGACAGTGACATTTCTTTGCTTACATTATTGATCTTGAATTACATTTCCGACTATAGTACAGACAGCGTAATAGAGAAACACTCTCCACATTACGGCGAGACTAAATTTAATATGTTCATGTTTTACAGATGTGTTAGTGAGTTAGTGCAGTATGTAGTATTTTGCTTTTGGTCAATCCCTATAACAGATATTAACGGCATCATATTCACGTATACAATATTTTTTATCATACATTATTTATTATCTAACACAATTTTTTTAATTAATCTATTCTGTAAAAAATAGAGTGCTTACTGCGTCTATAAAATCTAATATTTTTTACCAGCTGACCCGACAGACGTTGTTCTGTTCATATTTAAAAAAAACTTGCGGTTGGAATTTCGTAAAATCCGTTCTTAGCTGAGCGAAAGGAATATTCCTACCAAATTTCAAGTCTCAACGCCTAATGGTTCCAGAGATATCGTGATGAGTGACTATATACGTGGAAATCTCTTATATATACGAGTATATAGATTTTAGTGCATATGTTCTATGAAAATAAACACATCACGAGAGTAGTATTGAAGAATCAGTATTTAGATTTGAAATGTTTTTTTTTTAGTTGTATAGTTGGTATATGTAACAACCTAATCTGATACAGAACACGAAACCATTAAATTTTTAATTAATATCCGTTAATAAACCTTACTTCTGGGATTACTTATACAAATAATTAATAATTAAATTAATCAACGATACGTCACTCAAACGGTTGGCTCAGAGGAATAGCGCTCACACGGAACGCAAGAGTTTGTGGGTTCGTGTCCCGCATCGTTCATAAATTTTGTCTATATTACATCAATCTACTATGAATTTGAACATACCAAAATGAGAAATTAAATTGTTTTTTGCAAAATATCTATCAAATGTTAGTTTGTTTTTAAAACACGAAAGTGACCGCAGCACTGTCCGACATAATGTTAAACGAGGTTTGGAAACCGAAAAAAAAAAACTGATTGGTGTGTAAGTATATCAAGAATTTTTATTCAGTTTTGTTCTACAGTAAACCACAATGTACCGGGTTTTGTTATTTGAGTTCTTGTTGCGTAAGTCGGGTTAAACAGTATTTTTCCACGCCGACTCACACAAATCAAATTGAAAACAAAATTTATGAAAGATGTGGGAATTGAAGCCGCGACCTCTCGCGTTCCGTGTGAGCGAGTTGTGGGTTTATCTACTGGATCTACTTTTCATTTGATAACCTGCTCAACCCCAATATTATATTAGGAAATTGACTTACGGCCGTTTTCAATAACGTACCTATCTCTCGTTACGGATACATTGCTATCACCGTTTAATGAATCACACAGGTTCTGCGAACTTAAAAGGGAAGTCCTTCAAATACTATTTACTAAAATGCTAAATAAATAAATTTTTGATTTTTGTTTTTTTTTTTTTAATGACAAGATTTTATCTATCCATATTTATGTCCAATATAGTTATAGTCCAATGCTTTATGTCGACAGGTTATTTAAATGTAAGTAAGCGTGAAGGATAGATTTGTCTACCTCGATAGTTAAACTAAGGATAAATAGGTTATTGAAAACGGATGTTAGAAGTCGCTCTTTCGAATCTAAGCAATTTGATATTTTTTCAAGTGATAATCCCCACTTCGGGGATTAATTACACAAATTAAATTTGAAAACAAAATTTATGAACGATGCCGGAATCGAACGCCGAGTCATTTACATTCGTTCAGTCAACAATTCCGATACGTCCATATTCAACATACAAATGTTTGCATCTACCGGGCTAGAATAAATGGGAATAAATAAAAATAAAAAAAAATAATACTTTTAAAAGCAAAACTTAAAGGCATTTATCCAAATCCAATAAAAAAGACAGTCCCAATAAAATGAGTTGATCAATTAATTCGCGACGCCTCGGACAAGATAAGCGAAGTGGAGTCAATAAAAATGATTGCATATACAAACACCTTTACGACAATTTACGTTGAACCTGTTCATGTTTCCTATGAGAAAATGTAAACCAGTTTATAAGAAGGGTGGTCGGAATTTAATTTAAACTTTACAACGATTGTCGCATTCCTTTTTAAATATATTAGGGGGACAAAGGAGCGTAACACCTGACGGTTAGTGCTTGAGGCGAGTCGTGGGGCGGGTCACACACACACAAACGCTTCAATAATTGAATTGAATGTACAAATTAAAACTTAACAAATTTCATAATATTCTATATATACTAGCCGTTCCCACCCGCTTCGCTTTTTTTGGCGAATTTTAAAAGGAAATAAATTAATGAAGGAACGTTGTAATTTGAAAAATAATGTAGTCATAAACCATCTAGGATAAATGTTGCATCGAATGGTGGTAGTTTCATGTCGATACGATCAGTGGTTTAGGCGTGAAAGAGCCTTAAACAAGGACCATTTTCATTATATATATACAGAATAAAGAATAAGAATACAGAAGATATACGGCCTTACAAATAAACTTGGTATAAAGTTATAACTGATTATAAACAAAGAAAATGCAAAATGTTTACAATATCGTTGACAACACTGTCAATACAATGATAATTATGAAGTTTTCCGAATGACAAGCTGCCTTGCAAATAAACGCGGGAAACGTTATAAGTCCGAACAAACCATTCGTAAGCAAAATGTCTATTTGTAAATATTTTACATATTCTTGGTTTACGCTTAGTTCTAACTTTATGTAAATTTTATTTGTAAGGCCGATACTGTATATATTTATTTGGAAACAAATACAAACATACAAACGATGCAGTTTGCCCGAACCGATACGACTTAGGGACCTTCAACCACACAGCATACTCTCAGCTTAAAGACCGGCAATATCTTGAACCCTGGTTTTGCAGATTTTCTTGTTGCAAGGCCCTCCTTATATAAAAGGTACAGATACAGCCATACACGCGAAATAGATAAAATAAGATTTAAATAAGGACTTGTCTCGATATAAACAATTCATAACTCATCATCATCATCAGCCGGAAGACGTCCACAGCTGGACAAAGGCTCCATGAAGCTCGGTACTGCGCTGCCCTTACTGACTAGTTCATAACTAATCACAAATTATTTGTCGTATATTCCTGAGATAATTTATACGTCTAGATAGAGTCTGTTGCTGTTAGAAAATCGATAAGAACAGGCCAGGAATATAGTTTAGTGTGCGTGATAACCTACGTCTTACACTCGCGATTTGTATGACACTTTGTGTTAGTGTGTGTCCATTACTCAAAATAGGTTAACTCTAAACTCAATTTTTTCGACGTTTTACAGCTGCCATAGTATATCTAGACGTATAAATGTTCTAAGATATATCCAATCAGTCTTCTTTTTTTATGCCAATACTGGACAAGACGAATAGTAATTGATACGCCCGATCCATTACAATGCAGTGCCGCTCAGTATTCTTGAAAAACCCAAAAACTCTGAGCGGCATTAAAATTGAGCTCGTCACCCTGAGACATAAAATGTTAAGTCTGATTTGACCAGTTATTTCACTAGCTACGGCGCCCTTAACAAAACACAATAACGCTTAAACATTACTGCTTCACGGCAGAATTAGGCACCGTTGTGGTACCCATAATCTAGCCGGCATCCTGTGCAAAGGAGCCACTGGTAAAGACTCTGGTATGGTCTTTAGAACTAAGTGCATTTCAATTTGAATGGAATCGAGAATCAATTCAATTTTTGTCTAATTTCAAATCACTGATAAAATCCAAGTCTCCTCACCCCGCGGTTTCCTAATTACTTCACAAGAACGTGAGTAATTTAAACAATAGGACAAAACCTTTAATTGTGACTTCTGAGAAGGAATACCATTCACAAAGGCATTCTTATATCATTAGACTAAGGCGAGTTTTTGCGATGACATATCGACTGCGACGGTTATGTGAACATTTAAGAGTTTTAATTATTCACCTGTGGATGTCTGGTGATGCCGAATTAGGTTATATACACACATATATAATTTTATTACAATAATAATAATAAAGCCATTTTATTCCGAACTAAAAAAACATTTAACATTTGAACTACCAATAATCTTAAGCTAAAAAGTATAAACTATAAAATGTCTCTTAGTTCGGCGTGCCGATCGGCAAAGGCCTCCTCCAACGATTTCCACTCTTTTCTGTTTTGGCAACTCTTCTCCAGTTAGGTTCTGCTGTCAATTTTATTTTATCTTCCCACCTTGTGTGCTGTCTTCCTCGTTTTCTTTTGCCATCCTTTGGGTACCATTCGGTAAGTCTTTTGCTCCATTTCCCCACTTTGTATATAATTTTATAACACACGGCCAATAAAAATTTTATTTATCATATCAATGTCAATTAAACTTTATTCAATTATGTTTAAACTAAACGCTTTTGAATCGTCACTATAAATATTACTTTTAAATTACTGTATCTACTATATGTTCGGAAGAAGTAGAACTCGTGAGAAGAACATACAAGAAACTCAACGGCCACTCTTTTCAATCAAATAGAGTATTTTACAATGACTGTAATATACATAAAAAATTAGTTTGTAACGTGATGCATCCAATATATGAGTTGTGTTTAAATAATATCAAATATATCATAAAAAGTAATAAATAATGGACTGTATTAATATAATTAATACTTAATTGGATGCATCAACCTTAAAAGCTTAAATTCATTGTTTGTGTAAGGATGCTTCATGAACATGATGGTCGTGATTACAGTCACAATTAGTAATTGCATCCAACAAATACAATAATATATTAACTATAACAGGTCGTCCTGGAAGTAGCACCCGTTCACGAGTTGACGCATGGACCAGCCCTCTTTCCCGTAAAGAAATTATTCCTTTGCATAATCGTAGTTCTTAATTATATCTCAATCACATCCCCCATGACGCAGTATCCTCAGGGGATACAAGTAGCTAACTACCAAGAGAGATCACTAGATGTAAGGTAAAAATAACCGTTCAATTTTTTTTGGGGCCAGGATCCGTCGCTGACATCCCTATAACACTCTATCAAATTTTATAACAAGTTGTTTTGTTGAAGTGAATACTTCTTTAGCCACTTGGGCACTTTTTATAGGGGAAAACGTTATGGCTTCACGCAATAAATAAATAATAAAAAATAAAAAAATAGATATATATAGTTAGACACTTTATGGATGGGTGAAAACTAGTGAGATCGCGTCACCCAAATGCTTAAAGCAGTATATCTGTAGCTATTCAGCTGACGTATTGTGCAACATTAGTGCTGTGTATATCTTATAAGTGAAATTTAATGGATTTAGTCAAAATTTCAATAAATTTATACTGTGCTTTGTTGAAATAGTGTTTTTGTTTGATTAATATGTTTTTGAAAATTAAATTTAAAAATAAAATGATATTAATAATTGTCTTCCAAGATTTAAAATTTTAAAACTTAAAAGTTCTAAGTTTTCTTATCTACCGGCAGTTTCCACAACTGCCAATTACTGTTTAAATGTAGTCAACGATTTTATGGACACTTTTTTTTTAAATATTTTAAAACTTATTATTATGGTTAACCATTGCATGAACCCAGTGTCAAAGTACAACATAAAAAGCGACAATGACCCAAGTTCAAGGAATTCGGTTCGTGAGGACCACATTTCAAGCTCTAAGGTCACAATGTCACGAGTTTCATTGTGGTAAAGAATTTAATTCAACACTGTATTCCCACGAAACTAACAATTTCAATTATATGCTTTTTAATAGATTTTAAGAAGAAAAAACTCGGATTAGTCAGTTTTAGATCCGACGTGAAGGGCCTACTATCGTCTAAAATATATATTTTTTTATATAAGAGGGGGCAAAAAATGGTGTGGAAGCCGCCCATGGACGGCTGGACGCAACAACAGGGGCGAAGAGATGCGTTGCCGGCCTTTAAGGTGGGAGTACGCTCTACACTCGAAGGTCCTTAATTCGTATCATCAGCATCAGCCGGAAGACGTCCACTGCTGGGCAAAGGCCTCCCCCAAAGATCTCCACCACGATCGGTCCTGGGCTGGCCTCATCCATTCCGGCGATCCTGACCAGATCGTTGGTCCATCTTGTGTGAGGCCTATCAACCAGTGAGAGGCTCTTTTGCACCTGATGCCAGCTAGATTATGGGTACCAAAACGGTGTCTATCTCTGCCGTGAAACAGTTATGTGTAAGCATTACTGTATTTTGGTCTGAAAGGCGCCGTAGCTGATGAAATAACTAGGAAGTGAGACTTGTCATCTTATGTCTCATGGTGACGAGCGCAGTTGTATGTGTTGTCGCTCAGAATTTTTGGGTTTTTCAATTATCTTGGGCGATACTGCATTTTAATGTGCAGGTCTCGTATCAATCACCATCAGCTGAACGTCCTGCTCGTCTCGTCCTCTATTTTAACTTAGAGGACAGTCGAAGAACAAACAGGATGTATTTTTTTTTTAAATCATTCGGGTCGATTTCTGTCGAAAGTTCAAGGAATTTTAATAAACTAAATATGCAGTTAATGGTTACTTATAAATCGAGGACATGACTCCTTTCACTACATTCTTCTAAGTCACGAAAATTCCGACTTGGCCATCACCGCCCTTCAATATATTTATTTATGCTACCCCGCCATAACAATGACTATCTTTTTCGTAACACATTACAAAATTAATTAAGGCGTAGCGTAATGCAACACAACTACAATCACAACAGCTTACGCTCGTCAGTTTGGTATATACTGAGAATATACCAGCCTATAGACAAATTGACAGCCCGATAATGCGTGACCAATTTTGATTTGATATTCAAAACACTAAGAAGCTTATTCCTAATGTTGCTGACTGTTTACGACTTGTCAAATGAAATCAGTAACAGTAACATTCGATTCGCTTTTCTCTTCTATCTTCCTGTATATCCGTTATAGATTTTCGTCTCTCTATTGTGTCGTAATGTCGAATTTAACTGTTATGATTATTGTTTTGAAGTGATAACTTGTTATGGGAGGGCAAACCGCTTCGTAACGTAACGCGTTACGGCGCCAGTCTGTCTGGCTTCCCTTTCTCTCACGCATACCACAGCGGTAGGCAGACTCCGCCTCTCTCACTCTAACCAATTGTTACTTCTATAGGATTAAATAATGATGTTAATAATGTACATACACAAAACTCTGATGTACATATTCAAGAATTGTAACTAAGAATCAAATATATTTTATAATCAATAAAAGAATTTATTAATAAATCAACTTTCCTTACATTATCATATTTATAATATACATAAAATTTAAGTAATAACCTAAGTTTTTCTCAAGTTAAACAATGTCAATAATAAAATAGTTCAACTTAGATTAGTTCAAGTAAGTACTTCAAAAATGGTTATAAGACAGGATGTATCAAAAATCATAAAGTAAAAAAAAACTTTTATTAGAATAGTCGTAAATTTTATTTGAAATGGGTCCGGTCTACTTTTCGGCTAAAAGGACGTCTTGCAAAACAAAACTACATTATTATGTATCTCATTAAATATTCATGGATAAAATATAAATAACAAAAGCATAGATATATTGTTTAATTACTTTTAAAATGACATCGGTGCAAAATGGAAAGATTTGTCGGAATATTCATTTTACACTTCAGAGCTTTTGCAATATATCTAAATAATAGTGAGCTAAAAATCCGAACAAAAGATTTATTAAAATATAATATCAATATTGGTAGGTATTATTTAAAAAGTCACTCAAATCTTACTTAATAAAAAAAGCATACTACTCATTAAAAGATTTTCTTGACGATAAAATAGTAAATAATAAAAAATAACTTCGACTGAACTCAATATCATTGTGTAGCTAATGACATTATATTATAAATTAAAATGAATAAGCCTATGAAATAATAAATATTGTATGTTTGATGTTAATCTAAGTTTGCTTGGGATGTATATTTTTTTTAGTATAGTACAGTATATTATAATTGTTACAGAAATTAAAACGTGAACTATGTATTCCTCTATAAGTTTGCATGCCTTATGGGTTAGGATAAGAGCACCTGTTAATTATAAGCCAACAACATCTTATTATTACCTTATCTTGCAAATATAGATGATTTGATTTGATTTGATTTAATTATTATATTTTATAATAAACATAAGGATCTAAAGGATGAGGATAAAATATTATTGAGATCGTCATAATACTTTGATAAAAAAATGTAAGGAATCTCATTTAATATTAACCGCCTTATTCATAATAAAACGCTTATCAAAGGTATAAATCTATATTAAGTTAAAACGTGTTTTAAGCCTATCGAATGTTCGATAAAATTCCTTATTCATAATGGTTTGATAAATCTCTGATAACTTATATATGTCTCTATAGTTGTCTATGTTGCCATTCCGTACAAATCAAACATGATTTACCGAGGAACTATCTATGGAAACTGACATCTTTTCAATGTCAATGGCTTGTCAATTGTCAAAAATCGATGTCAAAATAAGTTCAAACAACAAAAATTAAAGTTTTGAGTAGCGAGCCTATGAGTTAGTAATGATATATAACAACAGCTACGAACTGACTGACATAGAAAAACAAACGTCAAATAGATCGTCAGCTGATCGATGACGGCCATGTTTTTTGCTATCGAGGGCTTTTATTGAAGTAGGCGTTACTTTGCGGAAATCCATAATTATACAAATGATTTAAGTTTTCTTTAGTGTTAAAGAAAAAGGCACGAGACTGATTTTGGCGAGACAACACGTCCTGAGGATGCCTCGTGTAGTGGCGAAACACGTGTCGAATTGTTTAAAAACAAATATTGGCGGAATGAACACTAAAGAAAACTTAAATCATTTGCAATCGAGGGCATAAAATAGGTTCATAGAAGGGTCCTACTAAGCTACTATATAAATCATGTCCGATATATCGAAGAGATAATTTTAGCTCTAATATGTGATTATGAATACCATTTTTTAACAAGCGTCTATTGGTGATGTTTTAAACGTTTAATAAGATCGTCGTCTAAAAGTAGAAAGTCTAAAGTGATATTGATTATAGATACCGAACGACAGGAGCGCCCCATTTCTCCGCCATCTTTAAGCGCGGCTTACGCATAAAGTAAGACGCCATTTTGTACACATTAAAAATAATTTATAATGTCACAATGACATTTGCAATGGCGGGAAATAACAATAAATAGCTTTATTTGTTTTGTCTATGACATTCGATATTGTAACGAGCTGTAGCATTCTGCGTTTTATTCTCGACTTCATTAGTAATAAACCAATCTTAGTGCCGTATAAAAATGTTGAATTTATAATCCTTTAGTTTATGCCTGTCGGCTTCAACCGAATGGTTATATTTTAATATCGCTTAAAAATATTGTGAAATAAACCGACACAACTAAAATGAGATACACAAGTGATTACAAAACCAACTCTATCCTCATGATTCCTTTATGTATTTTAAGAGATAAATTGTTAAGAATAAATTATAAGAATCTTATTAAACGAGTTTAATTTGCACCTAAAGTATCGTTTAAACCTTTTGTGTTTCAATTATTAGGAAAGTTTAACAGAACATGTGGCACGTAAACACATTGTTCGAGACTGGCTCGAGTACGCCCACTTGGTCGTAGTATTAGTTGCCGCACTTTACGACTAGGCCTGCGGTATCTACTTGGAGCGCAGCGGAGACCAATCCTAAATCTAAGAGTATTTACATTATTGCAGCGACCAGCTGAAGAGGTGATGGACGAACGTGTAATACGTAAGTCCATCAATACCTAGTTGTAGCCAAGGCTTATAAAGTACTTTTCTCAAATAATGCGCGGACTTAAAAACCTTCATTTTTTCAAAGTCAAAGTCAATTAAACTTTATTCAATTAGGCTTAAGTTAATTAAACTTTTGGATCGTCATTATAAATATTTCTTTTAAATAACTGAATTTACCATAAAGGTATTCGTAAAAAGTAGAGCTCGTGAGAAGAACATACAAGAAACTCAACGGCCACTCTTTTCAATCAATAGAGTATTTTACAATGGCTGTAATATACAGAACAAATTAGTTTGTAAGGTGTTGCATCCAAAATATGAATTCTGTTAGTTAAAAAAGTTTTTAATACCAAATATTTAAAAAAACTTAATAAAGAATAAACTGTAGAAATATAAATTATCATATATTGGATGCATCAACCTTGAGAGCTTGTATTCATTGCTTTTTGTTAAAGATTTCAAAATAATAAAAACAGTATTGTGCGCCCAATAAATAAATAAAATAAAAATAAAATAAGCCTTTATTGCTAATAATAACATTTTTTAAAAATATATATCCTTAACTAATTGCTTACGATTTTTTTAACAGCTTGTCCTTCGACATAGGCCTCTTTCAAAGACTTCCATCTTTCTCTCTCTCTCGCCATTCTTATCCATTCTGGGCCAGCCACTCTCTTAAGGTCATCCTTCCATCGTTTTATTTGTCGCCCTTTGCTTCTTTTGCATTCTCGTGGATACCACTCCTTTATGATTTTTATCCATTTTTCGCTTTTGTCACGTAGCATATTATGTCCCGCCCATTTCCACTCTAATGTTTTGCACACAGTTTTGACATCTTTGAATTTAGTTGTACTCTTAATTTTTGTTAGTTTTATTTTATCACTTCTTTTAAATCTAATAACACTTCTTTCGATTCCGTTTGTTGTGTGCCCAAAGGATACATTAAATTGTTAGTATTATTATAAATTTTAAATTTCTATGTGCTTATAATGCTTGAAAAGGGTACATTAATTAGATTTAAATATATAGACTATGCAAATCAGTCACTATCTTTCAAACCAGCTTAGACTCTTTTAATGTGCTTTTGTGAATATTTTGTGCTTAGAAGGTAGTCGGTTTTATTTACGAGTCTTTGTTGTGCTTTTTATGTATTCAGACTGTTATTAAGTAATGTTTTGAAAGATTATTTATTGAAATGTTTAACTTTATTCACACGAATAACATGTTTGTGTGGTAAATGTATTTTTATACGCTTTTTATTAGCTTCACCTTTGTATGAATTTTTTGTTTGTAGGTAATCGACTCATTTGGACGACTCATTTTTAACCCACTATAAACGGCCAGATTTCGTTCAAACTTCGTAGATGTATACATTAATTTGAAAATTTATTCCATTTTTCAATTTGCAAAATAAGATTTTTGTTAATTTATATATTATTTTCATCTATCGTCGATAAGGCAGGAATTGATGTTCATTTTAAATTTCAACCATTATTTTTTCAACCAATAATGGTTGCAGGTTCGATGCCCACTTGACATTAATTTTTTATGTAAAATTAGCATTATTTATTCAAAACAACGCCTTTACAATCAACATGGCTACAAGCAACTAAATGTAGATAATTGATTTTATAATTCAAATATTATTATCAACTTATTAATAATAAATTATGAATTTATAATAATTATAGATTCTATTTACTTATGCATCCAGATAGGATATCTGCGAGAAAATTGAGGTTGACAGTTAACCTCTATTTTGAGCAATACACGGACACTAACACAAAGTGACTTACAAATCGCGAGTGTAAGACGTAGCTGGTCACGCACATTAAAGTAATTTTCCTGGCGTGTTCTCATCGTTTGACTAGCAACAGCCCTATCTAGACGTATAAATTATCTAAGGTATTTTCTAGAATCAATTCTTACATATTTCAACATAATTCTTTAAGGAAATGATTTAAAAATGCTTTAAAATGGTGTTTGGCGCTATTGACTAACTTCTTAACTCTTATTCATAATGACTTAGCGGAGATTTAAAACATCGCTAATATACGCTTGTTAAAATATGGTATTCATAATCGCATATTAGAGCTAAAACGCTCATTATCTCTTCGATAAAGCTAACGTAACTTATAGTAGCTAGGACCCTTCTATAAACCTTTTCTAAGCACTCGAAGGCAAAAAAACATGGCCGACATCGATCAGCTGTTCGTTAAATAATGTGATTTATAGCATCCCGCTCAGTTGTCGGATATACATCATACATTGACAACCGACAGACTTCAAAACTTTGATTTTTGAAGTTTAAAATTATTTTGACATAGTCTTTTGACAACTGACAAACCATTGACATCGAAAAGATGTCTGTTTCCATTGACAGTTCCTCATTAAATTAGTTAAAATCATGTTATTGTAAGAAATGGCAACATTGCGTACTATAGAGACGTACGCAATGTAGTTAAGTTAAGGGAGATTTATCTAACGAATATGAATAAGGAATTTTATCGAACGTTCGGTAGGCTTAAAACACGTTTTAACTAATATAGCTTTATCATTCGAAAAGAGTTTTATTATGATTAAGGCAGTAAAAATAAACAAATGTAGGTACATCACAAACTATGACGATATTTTAACAGCGCCATCTGTTGGCAGTATTGACAACAAAGTAATTAGATAGATTTCCGTAAACATTATTACCTATATCAAATGAAACAAGAATAACATTTAAATGTTCGCAAACCAAGAACAAGACTAGTTGAATCAAATCATTTATCAAACACATCATTGCTTGAACCAATCATACATTAAATTGATTTATACTATTAGTATTTTGATGATGCTGTGTTAATATTTTAAAGACATTCTTGGACCAGTAAGTTTTAACTAGTGGGAGATTTTTTGTACAGGATTAGTATTGGAATTGTCGGGGATCCAGTACTCTGTGAACGGCTAGATCACTTGGCGTTGCGTATAGACGTTGTTTCTTTCTATGTCTTCTATAAGAGCTGTTAACCTAATTCCTGCCGCCGAATTCCACCTCCGCACGACATGCCACAAATTAGGATATCATCCCCTCCATCTGCCTATCTGGCGTCCCTCCACACTGCGGTTTTAAAGAAACTCTCTTCCACGTAAAACCAAGCTGTTCAATGAAGTTCCTTCGACATGAGTACCTTCAAAAAAGCGTGTACATCTTTCTAAAAGGTCGGAAACCCTACTATAATTCCTCTGGTGTCGCAAGAGAAAACATTAGGTGACCCGTACGCTCGTCACCTCGCATTTTCTTATAAAAAAATTTGGTGACCTCTCGCCCTAGTGGTAACTGACCCTAACTTTATTCCTGGGTTCTAATATCGAATCGTAAAAATCGTCTGACTCTATTCGTTTCAATTCTCTTGTTGGGACTCTAATTCGGCTTCGAATCCTAATTCGTTAATTAATTCTAATTGATATATATTTTTGGTGTGGGATGCGACTAGCTCCTTCTCATGTCCAAGTTACGTCAGTTGGTGCTAGGGCTGCTGCTTCAACTGTCGAAGATAGCAAACGACGGAAATATATCGATCTCAATGAGTCTTACATCTTTGAGCCGTTTGGTGTCGAGACACTTGGTCCGTGGGGCCCAGAGGCGCTTCTCAATAGGGCTACTGGAATCCCAAGCGCTGGCAACTATTTCAGTGAACAGATCAGCCTGACTATCCATCGCAGAAATGCTGCCAGTATTCTTGGCACACTTCCCCGTAATTTATTTATTTATTAAGGCTTACCAACTAGATACATAATTAAACATAAACGAGTAAGATAAACATTAATAAATGTTACTATTTACATATCTAAATTAAAGGTATGCACAGTGTTACTAAACTTAAAAAACAAATGCTAAAACCATTTTATAAAAATAAAAATAATTAATTTACTAGAGACTAAATACTTACTGATCCATATTTAAGCTTTTTAATGACAAGGACACCTGTTTATTTGTAAAAGTTAAAATTTGAAAAAATATCAATATTATGATCTAATTGAAATATTTTAAAATAGCTTACACATATGAGTTGAATGGGAGAGTTAAGACCGTAATTATTTCTAGAAAATTAAACAAATATTGGGAAATAAGTACATATTAGACAATTAAATACTGGTACACAAATGCCAATTCGTAAAATCTTCTCGTCCCAAATACCACAGTGTCTGAAGACGAAGCTTTTCAACCAGTGTGTGTTGCCAGTGGTTGCTAACTATGGGCCTGATGAGAAAGCTCATGGTCGCACAGAGGGCAATGGAGAAGGCTATGCTCGGAGTTTCCCTGCGAGATCGAATCAGAAATCAGGAGATCCGTAGAAGTACCAAAGTCACTGACATAGCCCAAATGATTGCGAAACTGAAATGGCAGTGGGCAGGGCACATAGTTCGACGGACAGATGGCCGTTGGCACAGTAAAGTCCAGGAATGGCGACCACGTACTGGTAGACGTAGTGTTGGACAAGATGGACCGACGATCTGGTCAAGATCGCCGGAATACGTTGGATGAGGGCAGCGCAGGACCGATCGTCGTGGAAATCTTTGGTGGAGGCCTTTGCCCAGCAGTGGACGTCTTGCCATGCCAATGTTTTAAAGAACATCTGGACAGTCCTTAAGGTTGTTTATGAGTTTGTAAAGAAAAATCAAATGGGACGCCTTTCGACGCATTTACAATTTCAAGTTCATTTAGCCTTTTTTGGTTATTATAATTAATATAATCGACATGATTGAGTCTGGACACGATTTTTCTGCGCTGATTCTATTCGAGTTATTTTTGTATATATTTTATTATAAGATTATTTATCTATGTCACTGATTCGGAAAGGTAAGAAGAAGTAAATATAGTGACTGGAATCGTCAAGAGACTCAACAATTGCTGGATATATGATCTGATACAAAATATATATTTAAATACATCGGAAACCAGTCGTCATAAGTCGTTTCCAGTAATATGACTCGTAAATGGATGCACGTCTGTTTGTTAACGTGCTGGAAACATAAGCCAACTTTAATTTATTTGTGTATTACTTACAGGTGGGACTTACTCTTGCAATGAAATAATTATAATTGATCCTTTGTTATGTTATATGTGATAAAAAAGGTGTATGTATAGTATAAGAGACTTCTTATAAAATGATTTGAGTTATGGGTTTCCGCAAAAATAATTCTGCGACGATACGACATGGGTACCTTCAAAAACAGCGCGTACACATTCTTTAAAGGCCGGCAACACTCCTGTGATTCCTCTATTGTTGCAAGAGAATGTGGGTGTCGGTGATCACTTAACACCAGGTGATCCGTACGCTAGTTTGTCCTCATTTGTCATAAAAAAATATTAATACTAGGAATAACAATCAAAAGAAAAAGAATAAATTTATATATAATGCTGTACTCAATCATAAAAATTAGGTAAAAAAAACTATTTGTCAGGAGGTTATTTGAGGTTTGAACCCACGCTCTCGAGAATCACAGCTTAAATCTTGCGTATTAAATAACTTTGCCAAACTGACTCGAAAGCAGTAGTTGAAATTAATGATTCATCTTAAACCCTACTACGCAATTGGCTGTAATGCAATATGCGATAGGTGGACAAAAAAATTGAGGCGATGTAATACAATTTTCACCTTAACAAATCTCCAAATTACCTAAAAGTTCATATCGCAGTGGATCCCCGATATTTCGAGCAGTTCTGCGTATCGAGCGGTCAAATGGTTTGTTCTCCCATAAAAAAGCACGCACAGAAAATTTCATCTCATTTTCACTATCAGAATTAAATTTCCTTTGCTAGATTGACTAATACAATCTGTTTACCAACAAATGTACAGAGTTTTTGCGCCGCTTCTTCTCTCTCAGAGCGCCATTTGTTTCCGAAGCGGTAGTAGCATCTAGTGTATAATAAATGGCATCAAAAAGAATTCTAAACGAATCAAGTTTGAGAAAATAAATGCCTTTTATGCCTTTACCATTAATATATTTTACTCATAATACGGCAACTTTAATAAAATATTGTTATAATAGAACATCCATTTTTCACACATCTTCATAATCCGCACTTCTAGTAAACTAAAAATCGAAGTATTTGTCAATGTATACAAAAAGTGCAAAAACTCAACTGGAATAACTTAAGTTACGATTATGAGCTTTACGGCGTAGGTGATAAAGTTGATAACGGCATAGTTTACAGTGTGTAAGAAGTCGTATAAATGTGAACACATAGAGTTGTCCGACATGTTAATAAAGTGATAGATTTACGTTAAGAGCGGGTTCCAAAGGGCAGCTTGTAGCATTTTCCGTTTTAAAGTTGCGTACGACGAAATAAAACAGAGATCTACAAGTTTTTTTATGAGATTAGGAGAATTATCATTGTTTTTCCTGTGGGACCTCATTTTTTTATGACAATAAGCGACGAGATGAGCAGGACGCTCAGTTGATGGTAATTGATACGCCCTGCCCATTACAATGCTTTGGATTCTTGAAAAACCGAAAAATTCTGAGCGGCACTACAATGGTTGCTCTCGTCACCTTGAGACATTAGATGCTAAGTCTCATTTGCCCCGTAATTTCATTAATGCTTACACAATAAGTGATCACCACCCATCACGGCAGAAAAAGGCGCCGTTGTGGTACCCATAATCTAATCGGCATCCTGTGCAACGGCGCCTCCCACTAGTAAATGCTCTTAGTCGCCTCTTACGACATATTTCCTATTATTTTTATGTCCCGGCTTGGGCTAAATTTTGCAGATTACTAAAATGAGTACGCTAAATATTTATATTGTAGTCGTACAGTTGCGGAAAATAGCGCGTGATTACCTACTAACAATATGCGTATTTCTTCTATGGAAAAGAACCCCTCGTTCTTGGGGTCCCGTAGACTCAAACACTCATCAAGGAGATGTCAAGGCTTTGTCGAGATTAGATATCTGACACAGAATAAGTTATCGCGGATTCAAAGAGCTAAAGTTGCCAGTTTTTTGGGTTTATCTGTCAGTGTTTGCGAGAAAAAAATTAAATTTACTTCAATCACACGTAAAATACAACATACACAAATTTTTGTGTTAATTCGTAATAGGGAACGCCAATCCATGATGGCTGGTCCATGCGTCAACTGTTGAACGGGTGCTACTTATGAAGTTTGCAGTTAAGATTGCAGTTAATAAATCGTTGTATTTTTTTGATGTGATAACTAATTATGACAGTAATCGTGAAAATCATGTTCACGAAGCATCCTTATACAAACAATGAATTCAAACTCTACAGGTCGATGCCTCCAATATTGATAATTTATATTTATACACTTTTTCTTATTACTTTTTGTGAAATATCTGATATTTAAAACGCTTTATAACTTTGGACATAAATTTATATATTGGATGAAGATTATTACATGAAGAAAATTTCAAACTCATTTGTTATGTAGGTAAGCTTAGATAGATTATACATCTAGATAGAGTCTCTTGTTGTTATACAACCGATAAAAACAGGCCAGGAAAATTAGTTTAGGAGCGTGAAACTACGCGTCACTTTACTATTTATTAGCTATTCGTTTACACTCGCGATTTGTAAGACACTATGTGTTAGTGTGCGTGAATTGCTCAAAATAGAGGTTAGTTCGAAAGTGAATTTTTTCTGATGTTTTCACTGCTAATTAAATTTCAGCTGTTTCAAAATACTCTATTGGTTTAAAAGATTGGCCGTTGAGTTTCTTGTCTTCTCACGAGCTCTACATTTTAAATGAAAATCATTGGCACAATATTCTCTTCTTCATTTAGATAGTTCTGTATATTGAGACATAATTTTTTTGTCAAATTGTGTTTAATAATTTATGGTGGGCGGTGATCACTTATTGTATAATGAAACTTTCTGATTGAACCCGAAAAGCATGGGTTTTAATCTGTGACTATATCGTTAAAAGGATTCGTATGGGAAAACAAAAATGCAATTTTGAAAATGAGCAATCGAGCTCAGTTAAATGGTTAATTTTGTGGCTTTTTCTGTTTAAAAATTAAAAGTATTTATTATTTCAAATAATGCTACTCTAGTGTCTACAAATATAAAATTACCAATACATTGACGTAAATGTTATTTTAAAATGATTATCTAGTATGGAGGTAGCTCGACTTAGAATTTAAAATAGAGGCATATTTAGGGCAGGTCATATAATAAGGGACAGTAAAAGAAAATGTACAAAATATGTTATTGAATGGAAATTTAAATACGGAAAAAAAAATAGAGGAAGACTAATAATCAGATGGGAAGATGATTTAAAAAAGGTGGCAGGAACCACCTGGAGAAGAACTGCTATGAATAGATAGTCATGGAAGATCTGGAGGAGGCCTATGTCGGAAGATAAGCTGATAATAAAGAAACTAGAAAGTGAAACAATTGCCGTGTTAATGTACTGTATTGTTTGCAAATAAAGACTTTCAATTATTCATTATATAGTTATGTTATGGAATTTCACGTGACGATGGTAAGAGGCCTGATGGCATGACGTTGATTCCTTGGAGTCGTGGAAAGCCACTGGTGTGGGATGCGACTTGTGTGGACACGCTAGCCCCCTCTCATATTGAACATTCATCTAGAGCGGGAGGTGCAGCGGCGGAATCTGCCAAAAACCTAAAGCGGAGGAAATATTCATCACTCGGTGATGGATACATATTTGTTCCCTTTGGGGTGGAGACGATGGGTCCTTGGGGTTCATCGGCACAAAAACTCGTAAAAGAGCTATCCAGGCGTCTAACCGATTTAACAGGTGACCCAAGATCTGCTACGTATCTCTGTCAAAGGATAAGTTTGGCTATACAAAGAGGTAACGTTGCCAGCTTCATGGGCACCTTACCTGCCGATAGCGATCTTAATGATATTTTCTATATGTAATCAATTAAATTTGTTAGATTATTTAAGTTTTATTTTATTATTACTTATATAAATAGCGTTATTAATTATTAAGTCATATGAAAATAATCTAAAATATTTAATGACTGTTAATTAAAAAAAAAAGGAATAAGTTATGAAAAAAAGACATTATATACTAGTACTTAACTTCATAGAACTAAAATTTTTGTTTAAAGTTTTATAAAATGTAAATATTTTCGTTAAATGTCCTATAGAGTCCTCTTAAGACTGCAACTTCCTCAATTACCGTACCGTTGCCCAAATCTGAATTTACGATCATTTTACCCAAATGCAATTTATTTCACGACCTAAACTGTTATTACGAAATATCGAACGAGATTTTTGCGTAAAAAATGGTGTTATACCGACGTTAATATTGCCATACTTGAGATGATGTGCCATAAATTCGGTGTAAACGCATGACAATATAAGGCTTGGACTGTCTTGTTGATAATACAGAAATAAATTTCGAATTTGATGCGGTGTACTGTCATTCAGATGTGCCCACAAGTTTCAATGAAACGACTCACACTGTAATGAAGAAAGGGGCATAATAAATAACTGTATGTACAGTGTATGTCCGACGCTGTTCTGCAACCACACATATTTCTGTAGTAGCAGTATAACTAACTGTATGTGCAGTGTATGTCCGAGGCAGTACTGCAACTACAAATATTTCTGTACCAGCAGTATAATTAACTGTATGTGCAGTGTATGTCCGAGACTGTACTGAAACCACACATATTTCTGTAGTAGCAGTATAACTAACTGTATGGGCAGTGTTCGTCCGACGCTGTACTGCAACCACACATATTTCTGTAGTAGCAGTATAACTA
>CATIXQ010000009.1:14187706-14251253 GCA_949711755.1 Leptidea juvernica | reverse complement strand
TACTAACTGTATGTGCAGTGTATGTCCGAGGCAGTACTGCAACTACAAATATTTCTGTACCAGCAGTATAATTAGCTGTATGTGCAGTGTTCTTCCTTCTTCTGGGGCAGTACTGCCGTCACACAACTGTTAGTGGGCAGTGCTGCCTACCTGAATTACTAACATTTTACCATTTATACGTATACACTATTGAGTAACTCTTTTATTTAAATTATTTGGTTAAATAAAGATTTTATTTACAATACAATATATTAATAATAAAATGTCACTTTGAAATTTAATTACTGATTACCGTTTATATAAATTATTATCATTTAGTATGAATGCATTTAGTTTGAATGCATATTCGCCTAGCACAAAAGAGGATCATGTCGATTTAAAATCACTGACGATTTAAGCGATTTGATTATTACATTGTCGTAATTTTAATTATCTATATTTATATAGTTTTTCTTGAACTATTTAGTAAACCACGTGTTATTCCATTTATATATTTCAAATCGAATTATTAAGCAAGTTATAAATAACATAAGAGTAAACATTGTTTCGTCAAGTCGTGAAAGACAGTCGGAAGAACACAGATATTGATAGTAATTCAGATTTACAACAAACAGATGGCGTGGGCGAATAAAGCCGAGTGTGGGCGAGATATTAAATTATTTGCTGTATCTAATCGTAAATCAGGGGTGTTTTGATATTATGCTTCGTGTTGTGTCTTTGTTTAAGTTCAGAGGTCCTCGGGCCATTTGGAAAGTTTTCTTTTGTCGGCAGACCCAGTAGCTAAGTATTTTTTTTTCATAAAACTTTATGTTCTCTGTCGCATGAGATGTCTGATGAGATGAGATGGATGAGTTTTTTGCCCTTTACCAAGGTGTACACTCGGGCCTCCTCTTAGAAGATCATCTAGGCTTTTTAGTAATGATAATAGTAAATATTCTGAATAAGAAAAGATTAAATCTCAGTCAAAAGTTTGCTGCATCCAAAAACGATGAACTAAACGACTATGTGCCTGATGAGAAAGCTCATGGTTGCTCAGAGGGCTATGCTCAGAGCGAGATCCCTGCGAGATCGAATCAAAAATGAGAAGATCCGTAGGAGAACCAAAGTCACATAGCCGAAATGATTGCGAAGTGAGAGATAGCCTTTGGAGCAGTAAATTCCTCTAATTGCGACCACGTACCGGAAGACGCAGTGTTGGTAGGGCCCTCACAAGATGGCCCGACGATCAGGGCAAAATCACCGGAATACGTTGAATGAGGTTAGCGCAGGACTGATCATCGTGGAGATATTTGGGGGAGGCTTTTATCCAGCAGTGCACGTCCTCCGGCTGATATGATGATGATGATCACAAAAATCTACATAAAAGGCATAAAAAGCATTTATTTTCAAAAAATTGATTCCTTTACAATTCTTTTTGATGTCATTTCTAATATACTAGACACTACTACCGCTTCGGAAACAAATGGCGCTCTGAGAGAGAAGAAGCGGCGCAAGAAACTCTCCCAGCATTTTTTTGCGCTCGTAAAGATACTAACACGCAAGTCGGGTGACCGAGTCGTAAAAGCTATATAATATAATGACATCAAAAAGAATTCTAAAGGAATCAATTTTGAGAAAATAAATGCCTTTTATGCCTTTTATGCCTTTATAATTTTTACACGTTCTGACTTACGTCAGCTTTTCAAAATCAGTTATTGGATATTTACCGTTATGTCCCAGTTGTTCACTTAGAAATGCACAACTTGCAGCCTTGTATTAAGTCAAGTCATCATAATTAATCATTAGAAAGCATTTAACAATTAAATTATGAAATTTAATTGATACGTTTTCGAAATCTTTTGTTAAGCGTGTTTATTTAACTTCGAGTTATCAATAAAGCCAACACTAACGAGTTGAGAAATGGAAATGGTTTTAATCTCAATTTTTCTGTAAGTATTTGTTCTCTAGCAAATATGAACTGATTTTAATGATTATTTGTTGCTTGAATAAGTTATATATCTCGATTATAGTCCTAAATTTAATGTACTAATACCAATCCAAAAGTTGGTATAAACGCGGTGAAAACTAACTTTGTTTATAAATTGTAATTGATTTCAAAATATTCAAAAACCAAAACAAACATAATTATTTTATTTTTCGGCCCAGTTGCAAATATAAAAGCACTTTCTGAAAAGGTGTAGATGTATTTAAATCAATCTTTACTTTTAAATCTTGTGTCGAATGTTTTTTTTTTGTTAAAAGCTACACGAAAAGGTCAAAAGGTGACATACATTTTTAAAACAAGGCTAATAAAAAGAAAGTTCGTAGTGTATTGACGTATAGACCTACTATCAAAGGACCCTGTCGATAAGTAACGAGTCAAAATGTTATGATAAATAAAATACATGTACAAGATAATGTTTAACAAAATTCTTACAAGCTGCAGGAAAAAAACGAGCAAAGAATGAACATAAAAAATGTTGTACGGTCAAGGATATCTATAGAGTTGTAACAACGTTTGATTTTTCGTTTATCAACGCTAATCGATGAGATATTAAGGATCTGTCAAAATTAAATCTATTCAACTTCTATTATGTTCTTCTAAACTAAAGATATGGCTAGTTATTACCTTAATTAATTTGGTACATATGATAAAGAATTAAGATTGTATAAATTAAATTAATAATTTTTAAAATATAATTGAACAATAAAATTTGAGCATTTTAATAAATCTATTCAATGTTGCAGTGAATTGTTACCCGATTGTAATTGATAACTGAAGCACTATCATCTGATATACTTCAGAAAATGAGGATATTTTTTGAGATGGCTGTGATATGGATTATTTTATATATTATTGATGTCGATGAGAACATTTTATTACAGAGTTAAATATTTAGAATGCACATCTAGCGAATTTTGTTGGATATAAGTATATTTTTAGTATAGATTTTTAAGTTTCCTATTCAGTCATATACACATGCTGTAATATTTAATGAAAATTCAACATATATACAAATATCTTATACAGGAATGAAAATAACATTTTAAAAAAGCTGGGATTTTATATTTTACTATAGTTTATGTTATTTATTCATAAAGGCTTACCAACTAAATACAATTTATTAAATTATGCACTAAGAATTAAACAGATATAATAAAATAGTTTAAATGTACTTAAATTATAGGTAGGCACAACATTACTATAAGAAATACATGTGGTATTTTAAAATCTAAAATCTATAAATTTTGGAGAGCAATATATTTTTTTTTTAAATTAAGAAAGTTAAAAGAAGATATCAGTGTTTTCATCTATATTAAAAATACAATTATATAATTGTAAGATTAGCTGTAGAGGAGAGTTTAAGCCATAATTACGGTGGTGGAATTTAATGTGCATTGGGGAAAAAGTACTAAGCCGACAATTGAAGGCAGGCACATGCAAACCGATTTGTGATAAAAGCGAAGGACAGTCCATATCATAGCTTAAAAGTTTATGTAAACACAGCAATTGTGAAGCATTTCTACGTTATATACATTGATATATTCTATTTAGCTTTTAGTATTAATTTACATAAACTGTTGTCAACATGTGCAATGCGCACTTCAATGGCTATATTATCTGTGAATTTTGTTGCCCCGTCGGAATTATTAGCCCGTGTAGAAAACTTTCAAATAGATGAGTATAATTTTCAAAAAAGCAATATAATTAAAAATCTGTTGTAACAACTCTCTACAGTTCCGCCTAACAACCGGTTATTACACATAAACAAGCGTCTAATAGAATTATTATAACAGAACTAACTCAATAATTGGTGGGTGTTGCTAACTGTGTATAATCTTCATTATTGTTTATTTAACCGCAGTTTAGCGCCTAGTTAGTTAAACTGTTCTCAGTCGATGGTAAATTATGGGTAATTAATTGTTTTTGGGGTTCTCAAACGTAAAAAAAAAAAACATTTTATAGCTAATAACGCGACTTCTGTTTTGTTTGCCCGTCTGTATATCAGTCTGTCTATGACAACTAATTTATATAATGCGTTTTTTTACTTAGCTGTGGGAATACAAAGTCAAAGTCTAGTCTTTATTGCATAAGGCTTAAACAAAATCATTATTTTAAATTACTAAATCTACCATATGTTCTGAAAAAGAAGAGCTCGCTAAAAGAACATACAAGAAACTGAAAGGCCACTCTATTAAATCAAATAGAGTATTTTACAATGTACCAAATATATAAAACAAATTAGTTTGTAAGCTGATGCATCCAATATATGAATCGTGTTTAAGTAATATCAAATATTTCATAAAAACTGTATTAATATAAATTATCGAATATTAGATGCATCAACCTTTAGAGCTTGTACAAGTTAAAGTTTCTTTGTCTACGTTATCAAAAATGAGTCTGTTTTATAGAACAGAAAGGTTAACTTGTTGGTAATTAAGAACGTTGCAATTAATATAAAGTCATAGTGTAGGATATAGTTTTATAGAATAAGACGATAAACGAGTATACTAGTCACCTTATGGCAAGTGATCACTGCTGCCCATTCTATCAGGCAACACCAGAGGGATCGCTTGAGCGTTGTCGGCCTTTTAGATGATCATATGTGTTTTTTGATGTGCGACTAACCAGAAAACACTGCGCTAGGAAATTAATAAATAAATAAGTAATAACATTATTTTAGTAAACCAGAGGTTATTTTATGGAAAAGGTGCACAAACGAGCATTCGGCTCATCTGGTGTAAAAATTTTCATGCAACGACAGACTCACAGGAGCGTGTATGTGTCGAAGGGGTTGGTAATTTAAACGCACTTAATAAAATTGAAATATCTGTATTTTACAGTATCCACTAATAATAATTATAATAACTGACTCATAACATTTTGGGCAGCACCTTACTATTCACAATAGTTAATGCCTACTCGAACCTAGCGCTATAGCTTATATAGGGCACGACCGTCAACCGTGATGATGCTACCAACTGTTGTTGTCGTGTAAGTTAACTAAATATCTAAATATAATATGATACATCTATATATTATAGTTATTTCTAATCATAGTGATAATTATATTAAATAGTATTCAAATATTAACAGTAGTTACATAAATATAATTATTAATTGGGATATCTTATTCGTTCATGACGTTGGTAACGCTTGTTAACACATTAAGCTGATATATGTGAGTCGTATTGTACTGGGAACACCGGACAAGGAAGCTCATTGTACACACACCCACAGCTTGGTTGTACGTGGAAGCAAGTTTCTTGAAAACAGTACTGTGAAGGAACGCCACACATCCAGATGGTGGGGATGATATCCTGTTCTGTTGTGTGTTGTGTGAAGGTGGAATTCGGCAGCAGGAATCAGATCAAACAGCTCTTCAGACACTCCCCGTGATAAACGCGATAGAAGGCACACAATGAAGCGACGTCACTCCGCAACGCCAAGTGATCTACCCGATCACAGAGCACTGGATCTCTGACAATTGCAGCAACTTTGCTTTGCACGCGGTCAAATGGATCGAGCTGATACTGGGGTCCGCCGGCTGGAAACGCGCAGTGTAGAGCTAGAGAAATATTTTAGACACAAAATCTGCAATTGGCAATTAATTATTATACAAGTACTTATAGAAATTGTATAAGTTTTTTGGTTTTATAAAGAAAACGTTGAATTTGAAGGTTCGTTACTTATATAGAGAAATACCGACACACACTTGACCGATATACGCTTTGCCTAATGTACTTGTCGGTGTTAACAATAAGAGGCGATAAAGTAGTGACGTGGGAGAGGACATTATACTTATCTCAACTTGAACAGGGCATAAATAATGTGACATTATTACAAAACGGCTTAAAACTTACTTATACAAAGGCTTTGCTTATGTAAACGTACATTATTTATGGAATATTTTGCTGGTAAATGAAGAGTTCCGAAGAGCTGTTCGGCCAGATCACTACTGCTAATTCGAACATCACATCCATTAATAATTATTATAATAATAATGACACACTCTTACAAATATTATCTTGCCCTAAACTAGGCATAGCTTGTACTATGGGCACAAGACAACGATATATTTAATACAATATACATACTTAAACATACATAAATACAAATAAACATCCATGCCTCGGAAACGAACATTCATATTCATCATATAAATGATTGCACCTACCCGGATTCGGGACTTCTATCTCAGTGGTCCCTAACCACTGGGCTATAGGAGTCGTCAAAATCACACCCCTTGACGCACTATAAACAATTTCCCTCACAATCGCCTATTAAAAGGTCGTCAAATTTTTCTGACGACATTTGTCCGAGTAGCTCATACGAGATTGTGGTGCGAAATGTGCGAAAGGGATGGTCATCTCTTTCGCACATATCGTGGGCGATGTATTTTGTTATATCAATTGAAATGTAATTATTTAGCAAAATGATTGAACACGTCAAGTTAGTTACACAATTTTGTCAATTTTAACGAGCACTTACCTTAAATACTACATTCCATCCTTTTTAAGTTTGGATATGCTGTTATTTGGATAGTTTTTCGTTGAACACTTTGTCATTGCGTGGCGTTGTATTCAAAGCGCGGTCAAAGCACAACTGAACGAAAACTCTGCCTTATTTTTGAGCGTGATTATGGGTCTACTTATTTATTGTACGTCATTAATCATACTACATGTTACCAACTAATATATTATTATGACCACTTAAATGTGTGGCATCATAGGTACAGAGTGGTTTTCAACAAACATTCTTCGACATAAACTCACCCGAACTGTGAAATCAACTTCTTAATCACACTTTATAAACCAAATCGTTTTCTTTTGTACACACAACAAGATATAATACATTTTTGGTATGGTTAATATTTTTGGTATGGTTAATATTTATTGGTATGAAAGAGCGCGGCCTTCTCTCACAGGTATTCCTCACCTAATGGAAGGTCACATCTAGGCACTATATTTGTACCATATTTTTTACTGAAATAAATATTTTTCAATTATCAGCTATTACCGATTTTTATTAGTGCTTATTTAATAATACACATTCTAGCGCTCTACAAAGCGCAGGTCCGGCCACACATGGAGTATTGCTGTCATCTCTGGTCTGGCGCACCCCAGTATCAGCTCGATCCATTTGACCGCGTGCAACGTAGAGCAGCTCGAATTGTGGGGACCCAGTGCTCTGTGAACGGCTGGATCACTTGGCGTTGCGTAGAGAAGTCGCTTCTTGTGTGTCTTCTACCGCATTTTTCATGGGGAGTGTTCCGAAGAGCTGTTTAACCTGGTTCCTGCCGCCGAATTCCACCTTCGCACGACACGCCACAAGTTAGGATATCATCCTCACCATCTGGATGTGTGGCGGTTCTCCACAGTGCGGTTTTCAAGGAGCTTACTTCCACGTACTACAAAGCTGTGGAATGAGCTTCCTTGTGCGGTGTTTCCGGGACGATACGACATGGGTACCTTCAAAAAAAGCGCGTACACCTTCCTTAAAGGCCGGCAACGCTCCTGTGATTCCTCTGGTGTTGCGGGAGATTGTGGGCGGCGGTGATCACTTAACAACAGGTGACCCGTACGCTCGTTTGTCCTCCTATTCCATAAAAAAAACAATTTTAATCAAATAAACTGAAAATGTAATCCCATTCGACTTCGCATCTCTGGTAGCCTTTGGAAGAGAGAACGGAACACAACGACGTAATTACTTCAAAACTGTCAACTGCCAATTGTAAACAGTACCTACGCAGGGCCGCCATTGCTAATGGTCAATTTAACGAACTACGCCATTTCAGCGTACTTGTTTTTTTTATGACAATAAGGGACGAGACAATTAGGACGTTCAGCTGATGGTAATTGATAAGCCCTGCCTATTATAATGCAGTGCCGCTCAGGATTCTTGAAAAAGCCAAAAATTCTGGGCGGCACCACAACTACACTCGTCACCTTGAGACATAAGATGTTAAGTCTAATTTGCCCAGTAATTTAACTGGCTAGGGCGCCCTTCAGATCGAAACACAATAATGCTTACACATTACTGCTTCACGGCAGAAAAATGTGCCGTTGTGGTACCCATAATTTAGCCAGCATAATGTGCAAAGGAGCCTCCCACTGGTGCAACGCCTATTTATTGGGCGCGTGGACGATTTCTCGTTTGTACTGTATTCTAATAACTACTGAAGAATGCTGGGAGAGTTTTTTGCGCCGCTTCTTCTCTCCCAGAGCGTTATTTCTTTCTGAAGCGGTAGTAGTATCTAGTATATTAGAAATGACATCAGAAAGGATTCTAAAGGAATCAATTTTGATAAAATAAATGCCTTTTATGCCTTTTAGTAACATACAGACAGTTAGACAGCATTGTCTTAGTAACTATATTGAATTGATGATGCTTGACGTTCGAGAATGGAACCCCGAAAATAATATTTTAAGCTTTGATTTATTTATTAGCTTCACCTGTATGTATCTTTGTTTGTAACCGTCTCATTTGGGCGCGATTTTGACCTACTTTAAACGGCCAAACTTCGTAGATTTATCGAGGACCGAAGACAATATATTAATTTGATAAAATTATTCCATTTTTCCATCTATCGCCGATAATGCAGGAATTGATATTCATTACATTTAGATTTTAAATTTCAACCATTATCTTTTCAACCAATGCGTATTTTTTTAGTTTTTTAAGCTATTTTTATTTAAAAGTTCGTTTGAATCTGTACTATCTAAATGACCGTAATGACTAATAATGAAAGAACGGAGGGTTCAAAGCTCTTTCTTTAACACATATTTATAAGTCAAAGCGACCAAAGAGCAATTAACATATTTAAAACCCAACCCGGAAACACGCAAGCTCGTAAAAACCTTATCAGCAATATGTATCTCTTGTCGAGTAATTAAAACATAAACTGACATATATACACGTCAATCAAATCTGGATTAGACAGACAGACTGTTTTTATTCATGTTTTGTGTACAAAGTCTTTATTAACAAATCTTCTTAACTAGATCCTTAAGCGATCATTAAAATAAAATACCTTGTTAAATGAATTAAAACACAAGTTATTACTGTATTTACGATTAAAATTTGCCATAATATTTTTTGTACAAATTTAATTTGTTCTAAAATGTTTGGACCATGCGGGACTCGAAGCCGCGCCTTTCGCGTTCAGAGTAGATACAGTAATTAAAATAAATATTTTTAGTGATGTTTTAAAATCATGACAGCTCGGTGTTATTCAAACAGCACAAATAAAGATTCTGCGCGACTGAACAAGATTTAATTTTCAAATTGTTTCTTTTACAAAAGTATTCAAAAAGAACACAGTGTACTAATACCTTTCTGTAAGAGTGGCACTGATCCGTTTTTGTATTTACATCAAAAACTGTTTCTTGGAATATTTTTTGAAAAACATAAGTTATTATTTCGTGCTTACTGGGTAAACGCCTCCATTTCACGCAGGAATGCCCTTGAAGATTGTTAAATAGATTAATTAATTCTGGGAATCCGTTTTTGCGATCCCTTTTTGTAGGGGCTATGAACAAGGCTCGGAACCTGGCTTTATAACTCAACAACCTCGGAAGATGTAATATAAATATACGTCTCTTTATTATAAGTTAATTTCATTGTTCAGGGGCACATAGATCAAATTACGCATCGCCTTTCTGACTATTATGACAGCTATACGACTTAGATAATGTATTTCATTGAAATATTTAAAACGGATGATTTATGCATTATTAAATGCTAGTTTATTTTGTATTTTTAATTTTATTATATAATTTTCTAAACATTTATTGCTAAGACATGATCTGATATCACTTTTGAAGTATTAAATTTAATAAATTAGAGAATTTAAATTACATACTTTTTAAATGACATTTTTGCGTAAAAGATACATTTTTATTATTACTCAATTTAACCTTTAGAAAGTATTTTATTATGTGTAACACTAGCGTTAATCAAAGAAGAATATACTAAATTACAGAATTACAAAATATATTTTTTTGTAAAATTACATTTAATTGTACAATATATAATCGCATAACTAAAATTATCATTCCCTTGTTACAGATGATCAACAAAATGGTGTAAGATACAAAATCAAAATGGCCGAAGAAGTGATACAACATACTTACAACCAGAAAACAAAGGAAACGAAGAAATCAATGAATGAACTAATTAACATCAAAAATATACACAAACCAATTGATATAATAATTTACAATATGAAAAGTCCCAACTGTGTGGTGTACAACCACTTCAGCAATAAAGAAGACTACAGGAAAGGCAGAAAGGAATATAGTCTTTACAAATACTGTTTTATAAGCGTTTGTCTCAGTTTTACACTTGGTTTTGTAATAGGGGCTTTTATTATGGGATCCCAAATAACCAAAACACCAAATTTTAGTCAAAGAAGAATAACCCTTAATAATACTTTAAGTAATCTTAGAACATTAAACTCAGTGAAAATGCCAAATGAGTTAAAGGAAATAGAAACTAAAGAAAGAGATTTCACCGCTGTATCGTTTACTGGTGATAACAATAGACATAAGATGGATATATACCCGAAAAGTTTAACAGAAGATATGAAAGAGATTCTGAAAGATAATAAAGTCAATCACCATAAACATAAAATAGAAAATATATTCAACACAACATTGCATGTACCCAATTCAGAGACTATTCTTTATGAGAATATATTTTGGGGGCCAGAGGTCGAAAATGCTATGCCTCAAGGATATGGAGAAAGTACAGCAAATATTTGGGAGAAATATGTTAATCAAAGCGAAATTGTTAAAATGGAAGCGGGTTGCGGTCGCATGCAGAATCGTCTAGTCACTTTCAACAGTGGTCTCCAAGCTTGCGTAAGATATCGTCAAAATACAGACCAAATACAAGGAGAAATCTTTAGTTTCTATGTAGCTAGGCTACTCAATCTTACAAATCTCGCACCATCTGTTGTCAAAGTTGTTGATCTTAAAGACAAGCTATGGGCAAACGTAGCCAATGACATATCAAATGCACAGTGGAATACAAATAGAGCAGTGGTACTAACGCAGTTTATTCCAAGCTTAGAATCAGCTACGATTCCAGAAATTTTCAAACCATCCAATCGTCATTTAAACAAGAATGATATCCTAGAAATGGTTTCTAAAGAAAAAGAAGCAGTTAGTAATAAACAGTTTCTAATTGATAAGATAAAGTCGAAAATTATTAAAGCTAAGAATGATAAAAAGAAAGTTTTCGACCATATTGATATGAAACTAAGTAAGAAAACGACAGAATTATTTGTTGAATTAGCGCAATGGTCGGATTTGATTATTTTCGACTATCTAACAGCAAATTTAGATAGAATTGTAAATAATTTGTTTAATTATCAATGGAATGTAAATATAATGGATGGGCCAGCGCATAATTTAGCTAGGAAAATGGACAGTGGGTTGCTTGTGTTTTTGGATAATGAATCCGGACTACTTCATGGTTATAGACTACTGAAGAAGTATAATGTTTATCACAGCTTAATGTTGGATAATTTGTGTGTGTTCAGAAAAAAGACAGTGGACGCACTAAAGACTTTACACCAAGGACTGATTGGTGATAAGTTAAGTGATATATTTCATAAGAAAAATAATGCTGTAATTAGAGATATTTTGCCTCCGTTACCGGAGAAAAATGCTAAAATATTACACGAAAGAATAGGAAAGGTTTTGAGTCAAATCGAGAAATGTGAACAATCTTTTGGTAGATAGTTTTAAATGTCTGTGATAGAGCATTTATTTAAAGACTGCTTGTATTAGACTTAAATTATAAAATAACTTGGTCTCATTATGAGTTTATAAGGAATTACTGCTCATTTAAACACTCGTAACTTACCATGTCATATCTTGTCCAGTGTTAATTTCCAATTATAACCCCCAGTTGAGTTGTTTGATAGACAATTATTGGTTGCAGCCAATATTTATCTCTTCCGATCAAATTGTCTTACTTCCAAAGGATCATCAAAGTAAGACACGTATTGTCCAAAAAGTCGTGTAGTTTACTGATTGTTGCAAAGTTATTTTGACGCGTTACAGTTCTTTAAATAGTTTAATTCTGTAACACGCCTTTATAAAGACATCAATAATTTAATCATACCCTCAAAAACAGTATTTCGTGCGACTTCGTTTTGATTGTATTTTATATTAAACAAATGTAATATATTATCTATTTAAGTGTTTTGCAAGTGATATCATTTGATACCAAATATTATTTATTGTATAAATTTAAATTTTGTGCCAGTGTTAGATATAGTATTAATTTGTATATTTTGTAAATGTTTTAATGCGGAAATTAAATGAGTTTTGATATTAATAACATAATGGTAAATTATTAAAGGTATTGTTTCAGCTATCATTTCAGAATTTATCGGAAATATGTTTAAAAATGTACTTGACATAAGAAGACATTCAGATGTTTTTTATTTCTCGTTTTAGTGCCCTAGTACTTATAAAGTGTCAACATTAGTCTCAGTTAGTGTAAATTTGTTAAGACTATGTTTATCTAGGTATATTGTGATATGTGTATTTATTTTAGCACCAGACTTATTTATAATGGCAAAATGTGCTAACAGTAACGTAACGAAAAAAAATTATGTGAAATTTAAAAAATGTGAAATCTTGAAAAAAATTTAATTGAATTATATATTGAAACCTATATGGGGAACCTTTAAATAAAATATAACTTTAAAGATGAAAATGCTTTTATACTTGTCTTATAATGTCTTTACGCCAAGCCTCAGGAAAAAAATTTAATGCAAGTATTTTGTAAAACCTTTAAAAATATGTGTAAAAGATAATAATGTTTGTAATTATACAATTAAATATTGGAAATATTAATTTAATTTATTTATCTAGTTAAATATATTATAATGTTTATTTTTGGAAATAATTCATTTCAAAATTCAGCAACATACGTTTAACCCATTTATTAAAATGATATATTTAATAATATGTTAACTATTGATCATATTACTACTTGTAAAAGAATTTTACTTACAAGTTTATTCAATACAAACAAAAACATTTTATCTCTTTCCCATCCACGTTCTTTAAATTCAAAAGCTCATAGATTTTGACAATTATGAATAAGTCTTTCGTAACCGTATCAGTTACGGGAACTTATGTAAATAAATGTAAAATATGTAATTTTAATAAAAAAAGATCTTTCATACTCTGTGTTTGTAATTCAAGCCTCATACATAATTAATGACTACTTGCATGATTTGTGGTGTAAGGGCGCTGTCAGACAGGTGAGACTAGATTCAGCGTGATTTGCTAGCGTTTCTTTGTGTAAGAAGTGTATATCTGATCGCGTTGCAGATCTATAATCGTGTGTATTGCGCGCTCAATAAAAGGTACTCATATCATATGTAGGTACTTGGAAACACCGTAAATTTTTTTTTCACTTTTCCACAATCAGCTTTTACGTGGATAAAATAAATTGTTTAAGAATCGGAATGTGGATTTATCCTGAAAACTTGAGACTTTCTGGCGTAGAGTGAGTCCGTGCATTTCGGCGTAGAAATGAAGTCCAGCAGATCTTCTGAACACTTCCCGTGATAGATGCTGTCTCTCCATAATAGCAGGACATTGAGCTGTCCACAGAGTAATGGATGCCCGAATTCAAAACAGCCTTTGTACTATCAACAAAATTGAATCGTAATCAACCTTAATGACATTTATACATGACTGTAGGAGTCATAATAAACAACTAGGTTGAAATTCGCTCGAATATACATTTCCTGAAAAACTTTTATCATTTTATTAGACACTGACAGTCATCAAATTGTCATAGAATCTTTTTCGTGCAAGTGTTTTTACGAATTCAAAAGAATTATCAGCAAAGTGGGGCATGAATCAACTTCTTCGATGGTACACTCATAAAAGTGTTGCGAAAACTTAGCACCCGATTTAATGACATTGCCTGCACAGATGCGAGTGTGAGTTTTGGCATGGAGAAAATTTACATTAAGAAGAAGTGCAGAAAGCTGGTCTGTTTTACCTTGATCGTTTGTTACTTAGTGTGCTATCACTTTTTTAAGTAATTGACGGACGAGTTTGTAGTCTATCTACTTAGTGGCCTCTTAAGGTTTTGGTTGCGTAGGATGAGATGCTGATATGCCAAACGTTTGCATGATAAATATGACATATACTTGTGGCTCATGATTATTTCTAATAACATAAATATATATTTGATGATGTGTATTGCATTAATATATATCAAAACCGGTAGAGGTTTTCTGCAAAATTTTCCTTAGAAAGTACATTATATAAAGTAAATCTTACAAGACACATAAGTAAATCACTTTACTTTACACCCTATGCAAATATTTATTTATAAATTAAGATATTTTACTCGGTTTATAAAGTAGAATTCCTACTTATTAATAATAAAAACAAACAGATAAAATTGTAGTAAATACTTACGTTAAAATTTAATTATAGACTTGCCTATTCTTTTCTGAGCTTCCAAGAAATTTTCAAAATGTTACATCAGAGTGCGTTATTCAAGAATTCGAGCAACCAAGAACAGCACAATATAGTATTTAATTAGTCTTTGCCAAGTTTAGTAAGTACTTGTACTTATTTCAATTTGTAAGTATTTAAGTTGATTCACCTACTGACTCAAAAAAAATGTAGTACTATTTTGGTGAATGATGATGACGATGATGAAATCTATGCTCACCTAAGTATAAATTAAGTATCATAATTAAATAATATAGTCATTTTACCTATAACGCTATTTCACTTCCGATATAAAGCAATATAACGTGGGGATTTCCCATAGACATATCACTGCACTGTGAAATTTATAATGATTAGTACAGTTCATAATAAGCTTCGCAAACCTTATGTTGTTTCAAAATTAAATTATTTTCTTAAATTTGTTAAATAATAGAGTAAAACTAGGTAAACAATTGGAAATACTGGTAACGAATTGTGATTAATTATTATACATATAACGAATTACGAGGTCGTAAATATGCGTTATGTGAAATAACCTATATAACGCATTTTCCGATAACACGGACCCACTCTACCGCGTTATAGGAAACATTACGTATATATTAATATGAGGTAAGTAAACTTTATATTACAAAACCATGTTCTTTTACTAAAACACGCAGTAAAAAAGCCGCAGTTTACTCGCCTGGTGTGGAATACCTTTAGACCACAGAATAAATATCAATGCTTAATCAGTAGACAATGTATTAATAAAACATCTGTTTAGACTTAAACACTTGTTTAACATGATGCTGTGAGATGACTTAATGTTGTTAGAAATACAATGTACCTACTCGTACATTGAGCGGAACGAAATATGAGAAGTTATGAGAAACATGAGGTTGGAATTTTTCCGAATAATTTATCTTTTTTGCTTCTGGTTTGTGTAAGTTACGTATTAAGTCAAGTTAAGTCTCTTGAGACACGGCTTCGGCCTAGAGTTTCTCAAGGTATGGAAGATGGTACGTGTAAAAGGGGGTGGTTATTTAAATCATACAGAATTCTCGTTATCACTATATTTGGGTATTATTTAAATCACACAGAATTCCTGTAATATTTGGTTAAATTTTCCACCTATTAGATTTTTTACTATAAGTAATGAATACTCGGAACATAACCAATAGTGTTAATGCTTACCAATTACAGCAGTGCTAAATAACTTTCAGTTATACATAAGTCATATTGAAGTTACTTTAAAAATAGTTGTTTATAATTATTACTAAGCAATAATAGTAAGTAAGTAGCCAAACTTATCCTCTGACAGAGGTGCCAAACCTTGTTTTTTTTTGTTATGGAAAAAGGAGGACAAACGAGCGTACGGGTCACCTGGTGTTAAGTGATCACCGCCGCCCATATTCTCTTGCAACACCAGAGGAATCACAGGAGCGTTGACGGATTTTAAGGACGCGCTTTTTTTGAGGAAACCCATGCCGTACCCTTGCCTCACCTTTTAAATTACACCTGGATAGTTCTATTATGACTTATTGTGCCGATGAACCCCAAGAACCCATCGTCTCCACCCCAAAGGGAACAAATATGTATCCATCACCGTATTGGTATTTGTATTACCATAGTGATGCATATTCCTCGCTTTAGATTTTCGGCAGTTTCAGGTCCACTGCACCTGCCGGGTGTATGTTCAATATGAGTGGAAGCTACCGTGTCTATACAAGGGGGCATGTCAAAGTCAAAGTCAAATAAACTTTATTCAGTTAGACTCAAACTAAGCGCTTTCGAATAGTCACTTTAAATATTTCTATTAAATTACTGAATTTACCATATTATGCATGCCTACAACTCGGCTAAGTCGAGTTAGTAAGTCTTTTGTGGGGCAATGTATATGCTTTTACAACAAGATCCCAGAAAATGTTCAAAACAAAAGTATTACGTTATTCAAAAGAATTGTTAAAAAACGTTTGTGTGGTAAAGGTTACCATAACATAAATGACTTTCTTAATGATAACACAGATTGGGAATGGAGCGACCGCCCTCAGGCTATTAAATAATAAGTTTAATTGTACAATGTTACTTTGTAAATGTTACTTTAATTGTAAAACATATTAGTGATAAAAAAAAAAGCCCGCTGAGTTTGTTGCGCCCATTCTTCTCAGGCCTGAGGCATTCACTTTGGAATGGATGGTAGTTTTTTTGACTTTCAATAAGTGATTTCACATCCTATTTTGAATTAAAACATTTGAATTTGAATATGTTCGGAAAAACTTGACCTCGTGAGAAGAACATACAAGTAACTCAACGGCCAGTCTTTTCAATCAAATAGTGCATTTTACAAGGCTGTTATATATCTACATAGTAAATATTTGTAAGGTGCTGCATCCAATATATGCATCATGTTTAAATAATATAAATCATTTCTGTATAATTACAAATAATCGTTTTTTGGATACATCAACCTTTAGAGCTTGAATTCATGGTCGGACAACCCCATATTACATCAACAACATGGATTTATACAGTTATTTAGTTCAGCATTTTTGAGAAGTTTCAAGGGGTATTTTGCCAAAACTCCTCATCATCCCAATTCCTTGGTCAGTTTGCAAACTACATCCGCACGTTGTCAAATCAAATTAAAATCATATTATTCGTGTAGGTCATGGAAATGACACTTATAAATGTGAAAAGATTTCTTTTCTTTTACATTTACCACAGTGAAACTTACCGCCACTCTTAAATCCACATTTATAGCTTCATCATTTTACAAATCATTTCAATTACAAATGTATAGTGATGCAACAAAACCACTCATACATCAAACACTAAATGCCTTCCACGAGTAAATTAAAAAAAGAAAATGTAAATTGATAAGAAAAAACACAAGATTTATTGAGTACAGTAGATGTATCAATCCACACAAGCGTTAATAAATAAATGTACTTTACGAGCATTTTATTAGAGATAATAAAAAATATAAATAAATAAAATAACTACAATAATTATAACTAATAAAAATTACTTTAAATTCATAAACCTGCAGCAGAGTTTCTGGTAACAGATTCATTCAGCCACCACAAGACGCGCCCGTTCAGGAGCATGACGCGTGAACCAGCCATCGCCTTTCTGGATCATTTTTTAGGGAAAAGAAGGACCCGCCCCATGTCGCCACCACAAGCAATCACCTACCCTTGTTCCGTGTACATAGACAGTAATGTTATATCACCGGTCAGATCGTAGACTGTAGGTAGACTAAACACTTCAGAAGATAGACCATATGATATCCATATATTTAGATATAATATAAAATTTGTGAAGTCAATCTTGGTCAATCTATGTACTATTATCTACTTTCGGCATTACCCAACCACGCCAAACTCATGTATTAATCGTTTTCTATAACAATTTCTATATTTTTTATCTTGTTCTGACGTCCATTCCTCACTCTATTCCAAAACTCTATGTTTCAGAAATATTCAGGAAATTACAAGCATGAACTGGCAACCCTATAAACCGTGACGCCATGCTTTATGCTTATTCCAAAAGAAATTTTATGATAGATTTGACAACTTTGGAATTCTCTTTAAACAAACAACTACAGCTAATAGTCAATTTCAACCCTAATAACCAAGCAATAAAATTCAATTTCAATACTAAAAGTAAACAAAAAGGCCCAGTCATTTTACCCACTCCTCAAGAGAGAATTGTTGGATAAACAACTTTAAGCTCTAACATTTTGAGTTAAGGGTGGTTTTATAATGCAGATTAATCTCTTTGTAGTACCAACCTATTGAGACATATTATTAGTCGTATTATTTTTTTAGTAAGCTTATAGAATCCTCCCCATTCATTAAGTCGCGACCCTAATTAATTAACTATAGTTTTTTTTTGTCTGTGGGAAAAATTCTGTAACAAGATATTAATAACTGGAATTTGAGAAAATTGCATTTACAAACCGGTCCTTGTTTTGAGTGCGTTATGATTTTAGTAATATGATATTTGACATACGCGTGTTCCGGTAAACAAAATGGCGGCTAATATTGGTTGCTGAAGTAATGAGATATTATTAGTTAGGCATTGCTTTTTTGATTGAATAATAAAATAATGAGATACCGCTTAATGAATTTAGCCACTATTCATTATTTTTAAAGATTGAAGGCTTAAAAGATCTTTTCATCGAGGAATATAGGTACGTGGGTATACTAATAAAGTTTTTTGACTCGCCATTTGTAATAAATTATTTAAAAAAGAATTGCGATATTTGAAAATGGAACAATCCGAGAGTAGTTATATTAGAGTATTTTTTTTTTAATTTTAAAGTCGATGAGCGCTTTGCAATTAATGTAACTGGAGAAAATGTTTCCGCTATGATTTTTATCAGTTTCACTGTGGCTCAAGTCAATAAAAAGCTGCCAGAGACTTCAATTATTGGCATTTGGTGATGAAGATCCATCTCGTGTATTCAATTCAAAATTGATCGGCATCGTCTCTGTAATCGACTCTTGCGAGCTTGTGCCATTTCATTTCCTGACATATCTGAGAACAAGAGTATAGAAGAAAGAATATAGAATTTTGCAATTATCTTGATGCAGCTAAATGGAGGCTGTTCAGTCCGGGAAATACCTGGAATTAGCGATAAAAACCTGAATTCAACGTTACACGGAATGTTAAATCCTACAAATTGCTTTCACAGTTACCTCAATAGTTCCAATAGAGAGTTTGAATGAACAGCACCGGAAATACTTTTATTTTGTATACTACCGCATTTATCACGGGGAGTGTTCCGAAGAGCTGTTTAACCTAATTCCTGCCGCCAAATTCCACCTTCGCACGACATGCCACAAGTTAAGATATCATCCTCACCATCGGGATGTGTGGCGGTCCTCCACAGTGCGGTTTACAAGGAGCTTTCTTCCACGTACTACAAAGCTGTGGAATGAACTTCCTTGTGCGGTGTTTGCTATACTATACGACATGGGTACCTTCGAAAAAAGCGCGTACACCTTCCTTAAAGGCCGGCAACGCTCCTGTGATTCCTCTGGTGTTGCAAGAGATTGTGGTCGGCGGTGATCACTTAACAACAGGTGACCAGTACGCTCGTTTGTACGTGTCCATAAAAAAAAATATAGAATTGCACTTGAAAATTCATTTGCTTAGTAGCATTAAGATGGTTTTAAATGAATATCCTTCTATTGCGAGATTGAATTGGGTCAGCCCAGCAGTCATGGCCAGCCCATTTTAACATGTGGGATACATTGTCTGGCCATAAGTTACCGTTAAATTAAAAAAAAAGTTATTTCTACGATTGCAAAGCGTTTTTCTAAACATTAAATTCCAATTCCAAATCACATTAACCCCCACTGATGGCAAATAAAGTTGTAACCAATAGGTTAACTGGCGTGCAAACTATACACAAGATATTTTAGACCTTAATCTTTAACTGTAAGGGCTATATTTAAGTACAGAATCGATTTGATTAAAATTATGCGTCACATTTTACTGTGTCTGATTGTTGTAGTTTGAGAGATGGTGATTAAAATACTCGTTACAATTGCTTTATATATTTAATTTACTATTTTTATATTACACAAAATACTCGTAAAAAGATACAGAGAAAGCAGGGGTCCCGTGAAACATTATGGTAAGTGGTAAAAATACCTCAATGGAGTAGATTAGTAACATTAAATATTTTTGTCGCCGACGAAATAAATTAAATATTATGTACTAGCTATTGCTCACGACATCGTCCACGTGGATGCTATAAAGAAGCAAATATAATTTGCTTAGCTTGGTCTAAATTTAGCGTGATAATTTGTATATTTTATGCAGTATTTTTTGGATTTTGCCCATTTTGTGCCCGTTGTATATACATCAGAATGTCTGTAAAAAAATTATTTAAACCACTCTTTTAGCTTCAGTGGAGTTCGAAGAGCAGATAGCAAGTATTAAAAAATATTCACATATAAATGATTAATCTGTCAAATTATGCCTTAAAATATTCTACTGTGTCACTTACTCACAGGCTTAACTATTACTACGAGATTAGTGGAAGCGAACCTTTTATACTTAGTTTTCAATTTTTTATCATAGGCTTGATACGGTAGGTACATATATACATACATACAGAACAGTTACCCCAATCAACTTTTATTTTAAAGTAAATTATTTTCTTTAATAATAGGAGAATAATACTTGAATGCCAAGCAAACGTATAAGAAGAGACTGATGTATTTGGGAGCCCAGTAATTCAGTGTTTTTCTATTCGATACTATTTTATAATACTTAAAATCTTTTTTTAATCACCATCTCTTCGACTATATCGTTACAATACGTGTGATGGTGTTTCGATTAAGTACGGCTCGTTTGTGACTCCTTTTGTGATTTGCGATGCGTTAGCTTAACGTTTTAATTATCGGAACGGTTTTTCGTCAATGTTTTAAATTAGATCTCTTTTAAATCTTATTCTTGATCGAATTGCCTATATAAGAAGCTGTGGGTGGGCTTTTAAAAGCTCACAATAAATCGCATGGTAACGCGGTTTGACCTTTACACTTGGACTGGAGTTAGCATGATTAACAAGCACCACGAAGTTTTTTTTATGAAAGAGATCTAATATAGAAATAGTGACGAGATGAGCTAGTAACGAGGTAATTGATACGCCCTGCCCATTACAATGCAATGCCGCTCACGATTCTTGAAAAACCCCAAAATTCTGAGCGGCACTACAATTGCGCTCGTCACCTTGAGACATAAGATGTTAAGTCTCATTTGCCCAGTAATTTCAATAGATACGGCGCCCTTCAGACCGAAACACAGTAATGTTCACACATTATTGCCTCACGGCAGAAATAGGCGCCGTACTTACAATCTAGACGGCTTCCTGTGCAAAGAAGCCTCCTACTGGTAAAAAAGTTCTCTCCTGGCTGAGAAAAATCTGTTAAGTTGTAGATTGTTTAAAGAACTTTGAGTTCAATCAAGAATCTTGAGCGGCACTGCATTGTAACACGCAGGGCGTACCACATACTACCAGGTGCACGTCTCGTCTCGTCGCATAAAATTACATGTCTAGTGTTATATCTTGTACCCTCGCGTTTGGGATCGAATCGTACTTGGGCGATACATCTTTAGATATAAAAATTTCGTGTAACGTTGTTTGTCCGCGCGTTGAATTCCTAAGCTACTGAACCGATCTTAACCAAATTTTGTACACTGTGTACAGTTCGATTTAACTTGAGAGACAGCTTACTTTTCATTTCGAAAAATGAAATAATTATTGTAATTATTAAAATTTTACAAAATTTCGTAATTAGCATAAAATATTTTAAATTATTATATTATATATGAACAGGGTGTCCCAAAGTTATGGGACATGAAGGGAAGGCCCCTTAAATATCGTAGATAGGGTAGTTAACTGAAAGAAGACTTTATGTTATTCTTAAAAGTTAGTAATTCTGCATTCAAAGATTTTCTAAAAATTACTTGCATCGTCTGGGAATTGAACCGACTTAAATGTAAAAAAAAACACCCCTACTTTTATGATATGTACTTATGAGATAGTAGTAATACTATACAAAGAAAACTGAAAGTAAATAAAAATAGGTTCAGAGAAGTTTCACTAAAACTGGTATAACCGTAAACTGCAGCCGGTAACTGATTTCACAAAGTAACTGTGTGAGACAAGAAAATCTGTTTTTTTTTCAGCAATAATCACGCACTTCTCTCGGTATTTGAATATAGAAAGTGTAGTTTGGCGAAATGGAACTAACCAAACATTCTTAAAGTAAAAATAATATTTAGAATACTATGATTACATAAAATTAAAACTATCATTACGGGGAAGCGTACCAAGAATACTGGCAGCATTTCCACGTTGGATAGCTAGGCTGATCCGTTGACCGAAATAGCTGCCAGCGCTTGGGTTTCCAGTAGCCTTATTGAGGCGCGTAGATAGTAACTACTTTGTAAAAAATTGTATAACTTTACATTGATTTCTTTGACGTAAATGAGTGAAGTAATATTGATTTGATTTTTATAATTATAACTAAAATATTACCGTCAAACTGATGGTGCCCAACGACCAACCAAACTATCAAATGAGCTTCAACTTCCGCAATCTTTCTTTGCGGAAGCTTCAATGAATACCTATCATTGCTTTATGACAAGGGTACCTTAAAAAATGGGCGCACGCCCACCTTAAAGGCCATAACCGCACTTATGATTCCTTTGGTGTCCCAATAGTGCATAGGCGGCGGTGATCACATAACTTGTTCAGATAAACTACTCTTTCCCTACATATTCAATACTATACCATATTCCAAGATCTTTAAATGAAGCACTCATATTTATATCAATATTTCTCAAGCAGGCACAAAGTCCATGTTTCTTTCGCTAATAAATATTTGAACATTCGTATAATATGTTTATCCGTTTTAGATAATTTAAATAAATTATGACCGAAGACCGCCCGCGCCTGGGAGACACTTTTTAAACGCGAATTGTAAATGTCAAATGGATGGTGTTATACAAGCAGTGACGGTGCATTCTAATCTTCGTCTTTATTAATATTCAATTAATTTTTATTATAAAGAAAGATTTGTAGTTTTCTCCATATTATGTAGATATGTTTAGTGGTAATGAATCAAATCAAAAACTATTTAGATTTGGATACAGATTTTAGTGGGTCTTTCACTAATTGAATTGTCATCATCCATCATTATTTCAGCCGGAAGACATCCGTGACTGGAAAGGTCTCCCCCAAAGATCTCCATGACGATCTGTCTCTCTCTCTCCTGCGCTCCCTCATCGAACCTATTCCGGCGATCTTAACCAGATCATCTGACATCTACATCTTGTAGGGGCTTAAGGCCCCGTGTGAGAGAGAGAGTTTAATTGCATATTAACACAAAATCAAACAGGTTAACCTAAACAGCAAATTATTACTTACATTAGTAAAAAAATAAAATTCATAGTCAATGTTTATTTGCAACACTTTGCTGTTAAAAAGAGCAAGACGTTACATTTTTTGCTGCATAATATCTATTAAATTCAAGCTTATTGAAGGCAGTGAGTAGATATATATTATTCGGCATAATCTTTCTGGCGGCAAATAAAACTATGATATGATATATAGCGTACGAAAGTAGTTTTCTATGAAGAAAGTTTATATTTATCTGTTCACTTTGCCTTACATTGCCACCGATGAAGCAAGCTGGGTATATTAGTAATTATAAAATTCTTCTGAAAGAACTGTTTTTTTATATAATACACCCGACGACACATTTAGTAGTATCTCTCAAAATTTGTTTAAGTAAATTAATAACAGCGTACTTCTTGAAAATATATGAAAGCATGTGCACATGAAAAAAGATCATTTGCTCAAAATAGCAATTTACTCAACTTTGAGTAAATAAATAAAAAAGTAAGTAATAATAAAAAAATAAAGCAAGAAAAGTTAATCAAACACGGAATAAATATTGGAAACTAGGAGGTCTTCAAAAGCGACCATCCAGTAGAATTGAAGAAATAGGTGATGGACTCAAATCTTCTTCCATGCCTAACATACGCATGCCAAATATGTAAATATAATATCCATATCAAAAAGTTACTACATTCCAAAGGGGAATAGAGCACAGTATGCACATTGCAAAATTGCAAGACTAAAGATGAGTAAAAATATCTTGGATTGAAGAAGTTGATATTGAATATAGTATTCTCTGCAAAAGTATATTATTAGTTAATGGCTTTTACCTCAGAGGTTCTCAAATGTAAAAACTGTTTTAAGAAATAAGAAATATAAGTTTTTTTATTTTATTTAAATTATCAAAAATTATAATAAAAATAAATTATTTAGGTAAATATAGTGGCGATCTGTAGCGTCCCACATAATATGGAAATTCACCACCAACCAAATTAGTTACTCCTTGTAACATCACCTATCTACAAATGAAAATCCCGGTCAATATCAGTTCATCCGTTTTGCAGTCTATTTGAAACAAACATATAAATATGGTTATAAAAAATATATATTTATACTAATAGTACAAAAATCGTATAAACATGCATACTGCTTAAAATATATTATTTTAACATTACAAACCTGCACTGATACAATATTTTCTTTTCAGTTCCATTTTTTTTAACGGTTATTCGTAAAACATGTCACACTCTTGCATAACACCGTTTTGATGAAATACGCAGACGCACGTTAATATATTGGATTGTATATTGATTTCTACAATAAATAACAAGTTTTGTATAATTTCTCAGTTAAGAGCGACACTCGACGTAGATCTGTACTACCAGCTTTAACTAAACGTTGCATGACAACTCAGTTCAAATAAGTATTACAATCTAACTTCTACCCGCGTCCTCGCTTGTATTAGGCCTTCTCCACATATGTAATAATGACCACAAACTCTTTCTATTTCCTTTCAAAACTAACGCTCACCGTCATTATTTATATTATGTGGACTCGACCCTTAGTTATTGCACATTGACAATGTAAAGGAAAACTGCGTGTTGACGACTTCTGGTTTCTTTTGTACTATTATGATAATACTTACACAACCTAACTACTAGCTAATGCACACATTGACAAATTGATCACGCAATATGGCGCTGTCCGGTGCAAGTATATTAAGCTAGTATTTTTTTTTCCCTTTATTTAGACCTGCGATCAGTCCTCAAGACTATAATCAGGTGAGTTGCAAGAGGTGGAGGTTTGGCGAGGTGGAGCCACTGCCCCATCTCCCCTTAATTAAGTAGCACATCGGCTCTCTTGAGTCTTCTAATCGGATTTTGCTGCAAGAGTATACTGGATAGCGGGTTTGGGTGAGTTGTCAAACGAGCCTTATAGTTGATTGAGTATCGTTTTACTTCGTCAAATATGGTTGGGATTTCCAGATACTCAAGGATTTCCGAGTTTCGAGCGTACCAAGGCGCCGATGAAAGTACCCTTAGTATACTGTTTTGAGCTCTCTGGAGGTACATAATGTTGGATTTGCTGGCTGTCGACCGTAAATAATAATAATAAGTTTGTTTGATAGGGTAAGGCAAACTGTCTACCGAGAAGCCAGAGTAGGTTTTTAAATCTAAAGTTGATTTCGTTGCGCTAATTAAGCTAGTATATAAGAGTTATCTTCACTTATGTTCGCCTGGTACAAATAAAAACTGTGACGAGACTTAGGATGTATAGAGCGTATTTTGGACTTTGCTGAGTGTAAGCTTGTTATAATCACTACTACAATACTAGACATATTGTAACGAAACTAAGCAAAAAAAGCCCGCTGAGTTTCTTGCGCCCGTTCTTCTCGGGTCTGATGCATACTATTTCGAATGGGTGGTGATTTTAAATCCTATTTTGAATAAAAATATTTGAATTTGAGATTTCTATCTATATCATATACTTATATTATATACTTATAGCGTAGTACTTGAAGGAATTTTTGTTATATATAAATAAAGTCAAATTCACTTTTAATAACAGCTCCGAACGACTAAAATAGAACTGTCATCATAAATCGTATCGCAAAATTCGGTCAGCGAAGGTGACGTACAAACATACGGTACAGATAAGAACAAATAACTTAAAGGTTTTCAAGCTCGCCGCTAAGTGGGGGTCGTGAACGATTAAGACTGCGCCACGCGCGAACTGTATCATATGCTTAGGTTCAGTATCGGAAATTTCAATATTTTTAACTTTCTGCTACGAAAATAGAAGATTTTCAAAAATTCGGGAAGTTTTAAGGAACTCCGTTATTCAAAAATCGAGTTTTCATCAGATCTCGACGTTTTAAGGTTCTAGTAAGCATTCCTGACGATTTTTAAGATGAATAATTTATAATATAGGGTTTTATTTAGCTTTTATCAGATTTTTAAGCTCGGAGAGCCCTATTTTTTTTTATTGCCTGATACAGAACAGATACATAGCATTTTTATCAGATAAATTCCAGTATAATCTCACGGGTTTATCAGAGTACAGAGATCAATTCATTTCATGAAACCTATTTTTTTGGAAGTATCTTTTAAAGCGTGTTTTGATTTTCGTGGTATTTATGTACATTTCTTGCAGCTCGTTAATGTATTTTGGTATTACGGAATTGACAGTTCTATTCCTATATTTATTATTAACTTGTTGACCCGACAGACGTTGTTCTGTATATAATAAATAAAATAATATTTTTTATTAATGTGTCAATAATATATCATAACATCAAGAATTATTTCGTAAAATATGCTCCCTGTTGTTGTAATGAAATTGTTTCACAGCAGAACTGTCAAACCGTGCGTCAATAAATTCTCTCATAGAAAATATGTCCATACAAATCAAATAACGGACGCCGGGGGCCACATCAAAGGAAAAACCAATTGTTGTTTTTATTAAATTCCGAACACTTTCATATTTATTCACCTTTTAAACCTTCCCTGGACTTCCACAAATAATTCAAGACCAAAATTAGCCAAATCGGTCCAGCCGTTCTCGAGTTTTAGCGAGACTAACGAACAGCAATTCATTTTTATATATATAGATTTTTGTTATATATTTTTATTAGTATTTGTGATTTATATCTAGTTGCCGTAAGCCTAGGTAATTTAATCATAATCATCTGAGGTATGTATACTATTATTGGCTAGGATTATTAATTTCGATTAAAATAGAAAAATCTTTATCATTTAGATTCATAACATTTTAAAACAATGTTTTTATATAGACATAGTCTGATGGCGAAGTTTAACCAGTAGTTAGTGATGACATACGGAACGCAGAGGCGGTTGCTAACTATGGACCTTATGAGAAAGTGAGAGACCTCATGGTCGCTCAGAGGGCAATGGAGAGGGCTATGCTGGGAGTATTACTGCGAGATCGAATCAGAAATGAGGAGATCCGTAGGAAAACCAAAGTCACTGACATAGCCCAAATGATTGCGAAACTGAAGTGGCAGTGGGCAGCGCACATAGTTGTGAACAGAGAGAAAAAGTGCCACTATATAATATCAATACTAACAGATTAATGTATTAACATTTTTTTAAATTACCATTTACGCAACCAAAGTATCGCATAAACATCAACTCGACTTGAATTAAAGAATGAAAAAGGATTGTATGGTTTTATGAAACCACGGTAAAAGTGAAACTTATTTTCACATTATAGAATTTTAACTAAAAATGTTTGGAATAATATTTACATTAAATACTGACAAACACAAACAAAATAGCACTGGCACAAATGAGTAATATTCTGTTACACTACACGGTCAGCTATTGCAAACTATATGCGCAGCCCGACCGTCACGCGACATGCAACACACAGACGAAAAAGTTTGAGACGATGTAATAAAAGCTTAAACCCAAAACCAATTAAAATAGCATAAAAGTTATTGAGTACCCAAAGTGTATGCATATAAGAAATAAAATCATCCTATCCATATTATGAAAAGATACTATAATATAAGTATAAATATCATCATCAGTCAGAAGACGTCCACTGCTGGACAAAGGCCTCCCCCAAAGATCTCCACGATGACCGGTCCTACGCTACTCTCGTCCAACATATTCCGGCGATCTTGACCAGTTCGTCGGTCCATCTTGTGGAGGGCCTACCAACACTGCGTCTTCCAGTACGTGGTCGCCATTCGAGGACTTTTCTCCCTCACCGGCCATCTGTCCGTCGAACTATGTGCCCTGCCCACTGCCACTTCGCAATAATTTGGGCTATGTCGGTAACTTTGGTTCTCCTGCGGATCTCCTCATTCCTGATTCTACTATAAATATATATCAAATGAAATCAAAATCACTTTATTCATTTATGAAAATCAATTTACATTTACCGCCACTTCGGAAAAAGTTGATCTTTGATGATTGGAAGTTGCAAAAAAACCTTTAAACCTATCAACCTTTTAAATCAACATTTATAGTTTTATCTTTTTACAAATTATTTCAACTACACTATATCTTATCTAAGCACAAAGTTGAAGGTGGTTGGCAGCAACCAGGCCTCAATGTTCCCGGCAATGCTCGTTGCAACTGGAAACAGAACGGCATTTCTTTGCTGCATTTAAAGGCAGTTTTCGATATGCAGCGACGAAATGTTGGAATAATATTCCACCACCAATCCGTAGCCAGTGTAGTTTACCTAGATTTAAAGCTAAACTAAAGAAATTTGTTTTTGGTGCTCAAAAACAAATTATAAATATCATCATCAGAATTTTTAAAATATGTATATAAATGGAAATTATATATCGAAATATGGTCTTTTTTATTTAAAAACTTGTATAGAAATTGAAATTTATTGAATTCTCGTCCATTGGTTGTGGTAGACATTTTATGTGTTACTAGAGGTAGCTGAACGATACAAATGGTCTAGTTGACCAGCTAACGTCAGGGTGTCGAATTTGCGAGACATAGTGCGCGCCCATCGTAAAAATTCACTGTGCTAATTTTACCCTAACTAGCCATTAGAAGAATTACATAAAAAATCATATGAAACCCAATGAACCCTAAAATTGTCACAGTACTCAACCCTCAACCTAATGGCAGGTATTTTAAGGAAAAAATCCTTTATGAATCATGTCTTATCACTGTGTTTAAACCATGCGATAAATAGAGTAAAATGTAGTCAAAGATGAAACTTATATACACAGACCCACCGTATGCATACTATGGTAATTAATGTTACACAAATAATGATCTTTTATTTGATCAACATGAGAATCGCACATTTTATTAAAATACTTTTTATAATAAATCAAATTAAGCGTGAATGTTGATGAGTTCATTGGAAATCATAATTAAAACAATCTTTCGTAATAAAAAGTGCAGTGATAATAACGTTTGCATTAAAATTATTTTAAAATTTTATTACAACGGTCGCGATGTAAGTCTGAAGAATATAGTTTGGTAAATCATACGAGATGATATTATACATGACGGGGATAAAACCTCTGTATTGTTTTTAATAGGTGTGACGTCAGCATTACTGACGTCACAATTGTTGATTTGCTGGCGATCACTCGTAATTGGATCATTGAAAGGCAACAGCACGAGTAATTGATCACCTTCGTATATTCTACGGGTAGCGTAACAGAGAGGTCCGTACCGTACGACAGCTCGAGCACGACAGATTCCAGTGCCAAGTTTTATCCTCACCCCTTGTGTGAGGGCGGAAGGAGGTGTCAGACGTTGGGAGAGTCTTTGGATTGATTATGAGATCTTCGCTATTAGCTGGGAAAACACCGCCAATTTTTATAATCATTTTTCTTGTCCTTTTTAGTAGACAGTCAGTCAGTCCTTTGTCGTTTTCGTCCTCTTGTTGGATTGTTGACCTCCTCTTCGTCAATGACGTCTCTAGAGTATGCCTTCATTTTTCTCTTACTTACACTCTTCATCCATGTAGCGGCGCAATTCCCACCAGAGCCTCTAGTGTCGACAGTGTGGCCGTATTTATAGTGCTCAGTGCACGAGTTTTTGATTAATGCTTTTTAACACTTAATTTTCACATTACAATATAATCAAATGATGAAAACCCATTATTCTCATTTTTATAATAGGTGTATTGTTGTATTTGTGCCGATATACACTGACAATGACATTGAATTGACATGTTTAAATGTCTAGGTAGGTATATTATGTAAATATTTTTTTTTATTCTTGCTATTACGACGTGGTTTTTGTAATCTGACGGTGAACATGCTCACTCGTTGAGCTTAGTTTTATTTTTATACTCATTTCATTAACGCCAGGAATTGCAATTACTAGCCGTAATGTAAAACGAGGCCTTTTCAAACCAAAAACTAATCTTTGCCGCAAGTATACAACGGGGGGTCTGTACTTAAATTTTATTTAAAAATTCCAAAGCTAAACTTCGCCTACTATAGTTTTTGTGCCTATCTTACTAAAAACTAATTTACGCCCCTGCTTAACAGTATACATATACACAGTTTCTTAAGCTTTTTATTTTTTAATACTATTTAGGTTTATAAACCTTATAATATATATCGTATAAGTAAATGATTCTAGCAATATTTCATATTTCTTACCTGTATACTTACCATTATAATTTTGAAATTTAATCATCAGGAATACATAAAATGAGTAATCCCAATTATATAAATATAAACAGAAGAATAAGAGGAGCATCTGTTAAATTAATACTTAATCTTTGCCACAAGCATAACCCGGGAGGTCTGCACTTGTGACACACGTACAGATAGCTTAGTTGAGTGCTGTATTGACACAAAATGCAAGTTACACTATATTTACATGTATGTTAGCTTCAATACTTTTGTTTTTTATGGAGTAGTGGGGAGATTAGTAATATTACAATAAAAAAGAAAACCAAAGCAAAAAATGTAGCATTCTGTTCTACGTTTGAAATGGAGATGGGCTGAATTACGAAAGATGGTACAAAGTAGTAATGAACTAAACCCTATAAATAGGAAACGAAGTGCGATGACATAGTAGAAACAGCAGGAAAGATGTGGACAAGAATTGCAAGAGATAGGAACGAGTGGAAATTAATGGAGGAGACTTTAACCACTAAAGGCGGTCCTTATATCGAAAATAATAAATAACAATACGATCATAATACTTTTATTTAAAACAGTGAAATATTAACACATACTAATAAATACAATTTATAAGTAAATACCTAAATATATACATGTAATTAAATAAAGCTCTACATAAATAAAAAAAAATAAAGTGGGGAGTGGGATAGTAAGCGTGTTTCGGAGAAGGTTTTAGTTTATAATATGTTGGTGATCCTTATCCGGAACCTACATTTGATTGAGTTACAAATACCAATATATTCGCATAAAAAATAATACAGTCAATGACAATTCATACAATAGTTGGGCGTGGGGTATTTAATTTATATGGCAAAACAACGTTTGCCGGGTTAGCACTTGTGCACATATAATTAATGAGTTATTCCCTGAAACACATCATCGTCCCTCTTATGCCAATCAGTCACAATCGCTTCAATCGCACAATCGGAAACGAAAGACGTTTTTTCTGGGATGGCACCCGCTCTTTCTCTCTTTCCCTCTCTCTCTCCCATAGGGATTGGATTCTCTTTACTTCTTATATTGATTGACAGCACTAAACTAAGTAAAATAGAATGCGTGTCGATTGACAAACCAGGCAAATATCGTCACTTCAAAGTGTCGTTATCATTTCTCGGGGAGGGAGGATCGAGGTCGCGGTAATTACATCTCACCAGGTCAAATATCTGGCTAATATCGCTGTAATACATCGGTATTTCTCTTATCTTATAAAAAAACACAGTGCAATTGAATAAACAGGCATTATAATTTCTCAAAATACTCATTAAGAATGTTGTAAAGTACTTAAAACATATCGTTCTTACGTCTTAAGTACGCAGCACTAATAATTTGTATATAGGTAAATATGTAAACATTTACAAAAAACTTTTACCTGCCCTTAACATTGACACCAAAAAGCTTTGTAATAATCCATCTACCATCTGTCTATAATCTGTGACACATCATACCGAAACTCACACTTTCATAAAAAAAAACTAGAGCTCTTCACAATTTGAAATTCGAATGCTATGCTCTGTTTACCGAGAACATAGGATTTTGGCGGGTCTTTGTAGTTTGACGTCCATTTTGACGGGGCTTGAGAATATTTTGCTGTAGCACGGATTTGGCGTCAGTAAAATAAGAATGCGTCTAGGTTTCTGATAAAATTCGAAGACCTTTAACGAGTAATTTAACAGTTTTGTAGTTGTTTAATAAATCACTTAGTTTTTAGAGATCGTCTTTAATACACCAGATATATTGATTTAATACAGCGAGCCTAAGCTCAAGACATACGATGTTAAGTCTCATTTGCCCAGTAATTTCACTAACTACTTATAGGCTGGTAAAGCTCCTGTGAAAAAAGCTAACGTCTAAACGTTAGCTATGCTATGTTTAGTGCTATATTTTTTTGATGAAAGAAGAAGAACAACGAGCGTACGGTCTGCCTGATGTTAAGTGATCACCACCACTATATGGGCATCTTGCAACACCAGAGGAATCACAGGAGCGTTGCCAGCTTTTTAAAAAAGTTAAGGCGATTTTTGTGGTATCATCCTGGAAACATCGCCCAAAAACCTCATCCCACAGTTGGGTTGTGAGTGGAAGAAAGTTCGTTGAAAATCGCACTTTAGAGGAACTGTGGGGATGATATCCTCATTTGTGGCATGTTGTGCGAGGGTAATTTCAGCGGCAGGAACAGTTCTTCGGAACACATACAATGAAGCGAAGTATCTAAACAAGTGATCAAGCCCATCATAGAATACTGGATTCCTAACAATTCAAGCAGATCTTCGCTTATTAGTTAAGTTTTTAACGTCACTGAGCCGCGTATTCATTCTACTTCTATCGTCACTAGAAGATAAAAATATAATATCGCTATATACAGCTACTTCAATTGCTGATTTTAGTCTGTTACGTAAATAAAATATTATATTTAGGCCATAGTACGGTATCCACCTGGATAATCAATTCATAGTGTATTGATACCACGTTACATTAAAATTGTGATGAATTGGTTCAATTTATCGCCCAGTCGCTATCTGTTTTGCCTGGCTCCGAAAACCGACAGCAACAAATGGATCTTATTGTGTGATACAGATTAAAAATAGTTAGCTGAGCTTATTCAAGTTTCGGGAATTCGGAGCGTTACGTTCCTTTGTACGCACTAATCCGGGGTGAATAGATTTTTTGCTGAGTTTATTGTGTGTAATGGAACACGGACGTCGAAGGAATTTTTGCAAAATCAATTTCGGTCTCATAAATCAATTTGTATTCAATGAATTGGGATTGCTTTTATTTTATTCTGAACAAAATTTTTGGTTCAAAAATAGTTTTTATTTCTTTTGTGAAACACAGTAGTGTTGCCAGTTGTGTACTGTTGTATAGATACCCTTATTGCATTTAATCATTTAATTCAAAAAAAAAATTTTTCATTTTACTATTGTTGACGGACATTAAGGATAATTATTTGTGTTTTTTTATATATGTTTCCCCCGCACTCTGACATTTATGAACTGATTTCTATCTGTTTTATTTGAAAAATTTCCCGGCGATGGATAGTTTCTATCTTTAGTTTATAACCAATTTTATAACACTTACACTTATACTTACTTATTTATACATTGTCTCTGGTTTTGCTATAAAAAATGCAGAAAAGGAGAATCCAACACTTTCTCTCTTTTTGTATTTAAGCAGTCAACAACTTTCAATATCAATTTCAAATTGCCGTCATGAAGGTACAAAAAAAAGAAAAAGAACACAAAATGGCAATGAGACATTTAATTAGTTTTTCACGGGTGACGTAGGACAAAATACGGTAGTAAAGGAAATTATTTAAGCCCATTAAGACGCATTTAAGAGAAGCAATATCATCAAAATTGTGTTTACGATGCTACGCCACAGCATACAGAGCACTGGTTACATCGAGAAAGTCGCAAGTCAAAGATTCAAATTTAGATTTACAAGAGCGACATCTCAAGTCAATTTCCTAATACGCAAATATTGGGGTTGAGCAGGTTATCAACTATAAAGTAGATCCTGTAGATGTAGCCACAACCTGAGAGTTGAACAAAGAAAACAGACTTTTATAACGAGGCGGTACTCGAACGGTTAGCTCAGTTGGTTAGAGTACCCGCACGGAACGCCGGAGGTCGTGGGTTCGAATCCCGCATAGTTCATAAAATTTTGTTTTTCAAATTTTATTTGTGAACAAAATAACTATTAGTATTTTCTTTGACTAACGCGCGTGTTACACATTTAAATATAACACTCCTTAAAGGATTAAGGCACGTGTAACTGTAGCTGTGTTTTTACATAAAAGTTACATTTATTAGTACTGGAAACATGCTCTGAAATTAAATGAAAGGTCACGACATGTCGGGTTAAGTAAAATATTAATAAATATGTAACTTTTACGCAAAATGTATTGAAAAAAGATAGTTACAATTACACGCGTTTTGATCCTTTAAAAAGTGATTTATTTAAATAACTATTTACACAGGTTCCCTTTTTATATCATACTAGCTGACCCGAAAGACGTTGTATACATAAAATAATTACTTTTTTCTTATGAATTTGTCAATAATATTTTATAACATCTAGAATTATTTCGTAAATTAAGCTCCCTGTTGTTATCACAGCAGAACTGTCAAACTCTGCGTTACTAAATTCTCTCATAGAAAATATGTCCATAACAAATAAAGTTTTGTAAATAAAAATAATTATGGGTAAATCTAAACCGAAATAAAAACTATCCTATCTCTCAAGTTGGACTAAATAGCACTCCATGAAGTAATTCCCATTAAAATGCGTTCATTAGTTTAGGAGTACACTGGAAACAAACACTAGGACACCAGTGTCCTAAATCCAGATTTATATATATTAAGATGTCAGTACCTATATCTTTTACTCCCTTGAAATAGTAAACAAGTCAGAAGTGATCCCTTCTTATACAAGCGTCTAATTTTCAAGAAATCATACACAAGTGTGACATTTTGTGTTGTTTTATGTTAAAATTAGAACTGTATGTTTGTCCGTCGTGTTTGTTGACGAAAGTCACGGGTCCGTATTAGTTCAATATTTGTTTTGGCTCGTGTGTTGTCGAGTTAAGCTGGAATCGTGTTTATTTACCTGGTTCCGTATGATATTAACGGAAAAGTATCGAATATTCGATATTTGAACGAATAATGAATTATTAGGCTTTGAAACCAGTTCGAACTGGTTACGCTATATGCGTATTGCGTTAGATATAATTTATTCCCTGAAGTATTTTAATTGCAAAAAAATGACTTGATTTATTTTTTAATCAAAGTACTAGTAACATTGGTTAAATAATATTTTCTCTAAATATTATTATTTTCAAGGAACTTTCGTGGAACGTACAACCAAACTGTGCAATGAGCTTCGTTGTGCGAAGTTTCCAGGACGATGTTCGAAAAAAGCCCGTTTAAGGAAGGCTTAAAGGCCAGCAACGCTCCTGTGATTACTTTGGTGTTGCAGGAGAGTGTGGGCGGTAGTGATCACTTAACATCAGATGATCCGTACGCTTTTTGTCCTCCTCATCCATTACAAAAAAAACATAATTGTACAATATTAATATTTTAAGAGAACTCTTCTCAACATATCCTCTAATTGTCTTAAAGAAAAAAATTTACAATTACTATACATATCAACCCTTTTTGGACGGTGCGCCTGAAAGACCGACGCAAAATCGACGCACTAGAAATGTGGTGCTGGCGACGACTGCTGCGAATTCCTTAGACTGCGTTTCGGACCAATGTTTCGATATTTGGAGGAACTCAAGGTGAAGGAGAGATTATCGTCGACTGTACAAATACGAATCCTCAAGTACTTTCGGCACGTTACACGAAACTCCATGGAACGACTCGTCGTCCAAGGACGAGTGGAAGGCAAGTGGTCACGAGGTCGGTAACCTACGCGTTGGACAGATCTGATAAAGAATGCGACACAAACCACCATAGTCCAATGTTGGAGTAACGCTGTAGATTGTAGCAAGTGGAGGAGCATTGCGAGGGCTGCATCATCCACCACAGATACGTCTTGTGTATACCTACAGTCTCATCATGCAACCACGACCATTGTCAAGAGTGAACGACTAAGGAGGAAGACCCTTTTTTAAACAATTATAAATTTAAAGTAAAATATTCATAATATGAACCTGAATATTATATTTATTGCTATCTTCAAAGCAGATCTGTCAAACCGTGGATCAATAAATTCTCTCATAGAAAATATGTCCATACAAAAAAAAAATTGGAAATAAAAATAATTATCGGTCCCAAATCGAAATAAAAACTATTCTATGTCTCAAGTTGGACTAAACTGCAATGATTGATCTGTGTAACAACTGCCGAATGTAGTATTCTCATTGACTCTGCAAAATGTCATCGTACTTAAGCTTTCACAAGTTATTAGGGAACGCTAAAAGCAAATACCACACTGTCATAAACTTTTTCATTACAGTAAACCCCAAATTTGTTCGGATTAGCTCATTTGTAGTCTAAACGAAAATTACCCTTTTATATTTCAACCGACTTGATAAGGAAGCAGATTTTGAAACGTAAAGTTGTCTATGGGGTTATTACCTTAAATGAGCTTTTGACCCCGAAGATACAGTTTTCACTAGTTTTGGGGTCAGGGCTCCACCCTTTTTGATCTCTTTGCAAAACCGTTTTATTTATTTTGGTTAAAATTAACAAAGAAGCATGTAAATAAAAAAGTAGTAAAGTAAATAATAAACACAGTAAATTTTATAATTTGAGTTATATGAAGTGTCCAGCAGTGAGTGTGAAGAAATGAAAATAAATTATTTGTATTAATATTTTCGTCGATCACACTTTATCAGTGGGAGGCTCCTTTGCACAGGATGTCGGCTAGATTATGGGTACCACAACGGCACCTATTTCTGCCGTGAAGCAGTAATGTGCAAGCATAACAGTGTTTTGCTCTGAAAGGCGCCGTAGCGAGTGAAATTACTGGGCAAATGAGACTTGACATCTTATGTCTCAAAGTGACGAGCTGCTGCTGTAGTGCCGGTTTGGGTTTTTCAAGAATCCTGAGTGAGGCAGGGCGTATCAATTACCATCAGCTGAACGTCCTGCTCGTCTCGTCCCTTATTTTCATAAAATAAAGAGCCGTGCTGGTCAATAGCTAGACGCTTTAATCAAATCGAGCCGATTTTAACTAACCGAGCGCTATATCCTCTGATCTCTACTTTAAGGCCACGTTCAGATGACAAGCGCTCAACGCGCGTTTTGATAACGCGTGCTTACAACTACATACATTTTATTCAGGCCGTACACATGCTAAGGCGCGTTTTTATAAATACGGAATTATTAATTGATGAAATAGAGAAACGTCCTGCGATTTGAGACATGACAAGTAGCGATTATTCAGGTAAGAATTCAAGAAGACGGGCTTGGAAAGAACTCGTCCTTATATTCTGTAAAGGACATGACAATTAAGAAAAGAAGAAATTGTTTCTACGTCCATCTTCGACAAATGAAGAACTCAAACTGAAACAGGGCGACACGCATTTAACGCCTGACAAACGCGTACTATGTGGACACTATACAAAAATTTTGTTGAGCGCTTGTCATCTGAACGTGGCCTAAACCACTGGACTAGCGGCTGTCAAAGTGCTTTTGTGCTGTTTGGATTTTTGCCATTTTGGCACTGAGGGCCATGTAACGAGAACGGAATAGAAAAAACTAGAGGAAGTGGCATGTGGGCGTTACGCTGTCGCTACTATTGTGTACAAATGTACTTACTTGAGGCTCAAGTGAGACCAGCCATTTGATGTCAAGTGAAGCATAGTTATCTTTTAAAAAAATACAAATATGCCTTGTTGTGTCATTTTGAACTGTAGAAATTATAGCCGTAATAAAAATTTGTTCCACGAAGGGATTTCCTATCATCGGTAATCATAATTTTCCGAATTAAATACAATTAATTTTTTTATTTGTTGTGCAAAATATACAATTAAAAATGATCCATAAAATTACAACGTAAGGTTCATTTACCTTTACGTAATCGATGTAACTTATGTTAAAATAATTAATGTAAAAAATAAAAAAAATTTGGCTACTCAACAAGTGCATGCATATATATATATACATATGCACATATCGATATAATTTTATCGAAATAAATTTTATCTTTATAAATTGTATTCAAGTATTGCTCTTTTCCATGCGTCATGCGATAAGGGTGTTAACAAATATGTGTAAGATTCCAGTTAAATTAAATAAGCGTTAATTTTAGACAAACTTTTTTTTTTTCAATTAAATTTTAATATTTGGAATATATTGAGCTTCCACCAATAAGGTTGAGTCGAGGTGGAGTAGAAAAAAAACCTCATCACATCATGGAGTAGAGGAAATACGTCATAGAATTGTAAAAAATATATCGAAAACCATGAATTCTGGGAAAGTCTGCCATCATTGTAGCATATGTACTTATATCATAATATAAATTATTGTATCATAAGACTAACAAGATTATTAATAGTTCATCAGTACTTATAGCTTCTATTTTATTTATCATTCTTTACTGCTTGTTTTGGAAATTTCCTTTCCGTACGCGCATTTCTTATGGAAGAAGAAGTACGGTTCATAAAATCTCATGTCTTACTAGCCCCTGTGTTTATAGAGAATAACGATGAATACTTAGAAAAAAAATATATGTTTTTAGCGTATATTGCTTCCCAAGTAAATATAATATTGATATTGTAACTTTCTAAGACTATCAGCATATGCTGTCTTGATTTTAATTGAATTCAGCTAAATATTGTCCATTCTTTTAAATAAAACTATACCAAGAAAAAATATTGGCCTTTTATTATTTTAGCTTACGACGTACTTATCAACCCTGATAACATCATTTCTAGTTTTCACTAACTTATCGATATATTTATTCATTTTCATATAACACTAGAAATTTTGACAGAAGTCAAATCTATGGTTACAGAGTTCCTATTACTTCAACTTTCAAGTTTTATATGTTATTTTTCGCAATTTAACAAAAAGTTCTGAGGTCATCATAATCACTTTATGAATATGAGATTAGCGTAATTGTATTAAGTTCGAAATTGGTGTAAATAAATTTTGCTTTTTGTGATTGTGAATTTAGGCGTATCATAAAGCCGATAATATAATAAATGTGTGAGTTTGGCGATACCGGTTTCCATAGTAAAATGACGTGATGCCACTTCTACTAGTTTTTTCTGTTCTGTGTAGCGAGAGTCTGCGGTAAAACTAGTGATGACAAACTAGTGGAGAACATAGATGGTGGGAAACTATTTACAAAAAAAAATTGGTACTTTATTACGTTAATTCTTAAGTAAGTTTGTTTTTGTTTATTTTATTAAAAAGCTAAAGTATTAAAACGATTCACGCCTAGGAAGGGTCGTGACATGCGCTGCCCGTTTTCTGTGGCTATGGCATTTGTTTGTTAAGCATGTAAAATCTTCTTTTAGGTATTTATAATGTCTATTTATTTTCCTCAACTTTTAAAATAGTATGTGTAATCCTCTAAATGCAAGATTTATATAATAATTCTCGTTGCTTCGAGGAGGTAGCCACTGGATTCATACAATGAAATAATTACGGCAGAACCTAAGCAAACACTTATGTCACTTAACACTTGAGTCCGGCGGACATTTATTGAAGTAAAAAATTCTTTACACGCGTTGGACACTTCTTTCTTACTTTAGTTGCCATAAGCGTTTAGCATCAGTTTATGAATATAATCACAATAATAGCATTGATAACAAAGAGATAATTGTTGAAAGTAATGTTGATAAAACCATTCATAAACTTTTATATAATCGATATGTACCTATGTATTTATTAATAGTTTAGTTTGTCTTAAATAGACATTAATCATTATATTTCATTTAACAGCTCAATAAATGAAAAATTTATTAATGTTTGAATTGTTACTAAAATATTTTCTCATATTAAAGAATAAGTTTTTAATTCTGTAGCTGTATAAGCTGTAATAATAGCCTCATAAACTTAAAAGTGTAGAATGCTCCAATAACAACAATAGATACACTATTTTTGTTATTTTCGTCAACCTATATAACAATATGCAATAAAAAATATGTTTTTCTTTCATTAATATAAACTACATAGAGCCCTATATATCTTTACAATTCATGTTCGATTTTGACTCGCACTTGAAATTTTAACTTAAGGATATTAAAATATTATATGACATAAAATATAAATATAATGTAATCCTAATACAAATTATTATTATTAATAAACTATTTATGAATTATATTAATTATTTCAAGTTGTGATAATTTGTTTGGTTAGGTTATTAGGATAAATATTTTGTCACTATCTGTGAAGTAGGTACTATGATATAATAATTTTACTAGTTGACCCGACGTACGTTGTTCTATATAAAAGCCATTAGTAGCCTTCTTGATAAGCTAATGATTTATAGTTGAAAATAACGAAGAATATAATATTTTATATGTATTCTTCGTATTCTATACGAAATTTCTTTTTTATTCACTCCATAAACAAGGGAGAGGCGATAATAAATCCGCCTTTATTAAAGTTGATTAAAAATACTATTTCTTGTTGCATCATTGTATGCGTGTCGATATTTTTGTTACCCTATGTAGAAAACAAGATGTACGTATTGTAGCTAAAAATATTGTATTGTCTTTGGCACGAGTGAAAATATTCAACTAAACCGGAAATCTTCAATATAATGAAAACCATGTTGAAAGATTCCGTTAAACAGTGATAGGTCAAAAGTCCGCTAGTCTCAAGTGGTAGTAACAAAACTAACAAACTCACAGGCAACAATACCGCGCAAATGAGGCGGCCATTTAAAAAAAGGCAAAGGCATCAAATGATACAGCCGGCCGGCTTATCCAAATAGTTTTTATAATATAAAACTGCTTTATGTGACTTTACTATACTTTTTATTCTTTCATTTTGTTAATAATATTTTCGTTGAGCACATGATAGTCTAAAATAACATAAAAAACGGCTTCGTCATTGGTTATTAAATTAAAATGGAGAGAAATCATAAAATAATCGTCGTGTTATAAAAGATGTGCCAACGGCGTATATAAACGACGAATTTTGTAGTAATTACACATTTATTTTCAAGTGGGAGGCTCCTTTGCACCGGATGCCTGCTAGATTATGGGTACCACGACGGCGTCTATTTCTGCTATGAAGCAGTAATGTGTAAACATTACTGTGTTTCGGTCTGAACGGCGCCGTAGGTAGTGAAATTACTGGACAAATGAGACTTAACATCTTATGTCTCAAGGTGACGAGCGCAATTGTAGTGCCGCTCAGAATTTTTGGGTTTTTCAAGAAACCTGTGTGGCTTTGCATTGTAATGGGCAGGGCGTATCAAATACCATCAGCTGAACTTCCTGCTCGTCTCGTCCCTTCATAAAAAAGAAAGTTATTATTATTACGGATACTAACGATCAATTTTTTATTTATTTGAAGCCGATATTCTATATGTCCTATTTCTCTTACTATATTAAAATCAAATCAAAATCGCTTTATTCACGTAGGTCACGGAAATGACACATATGAATGTAAAAATTAAAAAATTCAAGCTCTCTTTTAGGTATAACTGCGTTAAGTTTTTATAGTGAAATGGGCCCCCAACTCAGCATAGTTGTGGTTTCGAAAGAATCCACAACGCTGGTCTTCTGCTTATAGATGCTACAACCTCCATTACAGGCGTAAACTGAGTTTAGAAATGGTTTATCGCATTCAGGTTCAACGGTGAAGTAAAGACTATAATATGATATTTTATAGTGGTACATTATTTGTGCACTCTTTTTATGTCACTACAGTGGTTATTGTCAACTCAATTTCATCAGCCTAGCGAAACTCTCTAAGAAAAAAGCGATTCACTCGATTGTATGGAACGTGCAGTCATTGATAGATTGACAGATGACGGCTATAATCTTGTAAAAAACGGTGATTGCCGAAATCCACTACGTTTTAAGCAACTGTTCGCTTTTAAACTTAGCCGTATTATACTTCGTCTCCAATCGCCGTACTGTAATTACTACTATTTCAAACTTTTGTCAAATATCGGCACGTTACTAAACTAAATTTAAATTTTTACGTAGGCAGTGCCGCCTCTAATTGATAGTATTTACATCCTTCTTGGTCTGAGCGGCATTGTATAAATACATTAACTTTTACCGATAACCAATGAATGACGTTCTATTCATATAGACAATGCACCTCATACAAAATCAAAGCCAAAATATGGCACATGCCACAAATGACATCATAATAAGCTTCGACTGCTATGTCTATACATTTCTGCGTTTACTCCAGTTTTAAAAATATTATTGGTCAATAGGCAGCAATGTAAACACGACGCCTCCTATTATGTAGAATTTACATCCTCTTTAAATATCATTTCTTTATATATTTTTCTTTATAACGCCAAATTGACCTCGGGTCATTGATTATAGGTCCGGTAGCAGACCATATTGGATGGCGTGTCGCATTGTCAATCGCACAAAATTATTATTATTACCGTCCGGACCATACCAAACCATATCCGACATTGGCGCGTGGGGCCCACCGGACCATCCGATGCTTTTTCAGTATTCAGAGTGCAGTTTGAAAAAATGAACTCTTAATATAGGTCAAATTAGAAACGTCATTGAATTAATGTAGATCATAGTTTCTCAACCTTATTTTGCTCACCGCCCACTTTGAGAATATGTTTTTTTCTAGAGTATTTTCGTGTATTTTTTATTTTTTTGTGCCTTTTTAGACTATATTTTTTAATCTACCCACGCCCCCTCTGCGCCATCTCAATGCCCCCTAATTTTCTCTGCGTCTTCTACTGCCCCCCCGAAAGTCTCAAACGCCTACAAGGGGGCGTTATCGCCCACCTTCAGAACCTATGATGTAGATAGACTAAGCCTACCCTATGACCCACTCTTTCCTTTAGTGAACCTCATAAAGTTCAGTTCTGTAGGTTTTGAGTTTTTTATAAGTTTAAGTTTAATGGAAAACTGCTAAATTAAATAAATACTTTAATACTAGTAGACAAGCATTCTTTATATGTTTAAAAGGAGGTTCTTGTCACTAAAGTTTGTTATTTATTTATTTACTTTATTAGGACCAATAAACAGTAACACAATAATATTTAACTATAACTAATACATATAAACCTTAATAATTGTGAAACATAAAAAATAGAAGAGAGAAAAAAACATCAAAGTATAGTACAGATTATGACGGCTGTGATAATAAATATTATTGTTTATTACATAGACATCGGTTACTAGGTTCATTTACTATTTACTACATCTATTTAAATTAAAATATACTGTAACATTAGGTTGAATAACTAATTTAAACTTTTAAAACTTGCTAGTTATCTTTTAATCATACTACCTAATTCATTTTTTAAAACATCAATAACTTCTACGGCCTTACAAATAAACTTGGTATAAAATTATAAATAAGCATAAACAAAGAAAATGCAAAATGTTTACAATATCGTTGACAACACTGTCAATAAAATGATAATTCTGAAGTTTTCCGAATGACAAGCTGCCTTGCAAATAAACGCGGGAAACGTTATACGTCCGAACAAACCAATCTTAAGCAAAATGTCTATTAGTAAACATTTTGCATTCTCTTGGTTTATGATTAGTCATAACTTTATGCCAATTTTATTTGTAAGGCCGCTACTCTAAAAGAGGAAGCACGATTACTGAAAATATCTATATGTGTAAAGTACTCATTATAATCATTCTTAAGGAGTCGAAATAACGGTGCACGGAAACAAAAGTTATTAAGGAGAGTGTATTAAAACTAATAAAGAATTTTATTATTATTATATTACTAATGATTTTCTACTTTGATTACAATTAAGCTAAAATCCAGCAGGACTGCTCAGCACCGAATGCCCGTGCGTTTTTATTTTTTTTACGCCCAGAGAAAGGGAAAGGGCTACCCTCCGGGATAACGATGGGAGGGAGGTGGTGAATGGCACATGCATACCAACGTAGCTTGGACTCTCTCATGCGTCTGGACTCTTGTAAAACCTAAGTGCTTTCCCACTAAAGATCACCTGACGTTGGCTTTGGGCAAGTACCCTCTAAGCTTTCATCGAAGGCGAACTTCTCAGCGGATACTCCCTATGGAGTATACGCTGGGATATACACAGAAGATGCTATCTAATTGGGACTAGTGACATCAGAAGGATGATCACAAACTGGAGGTGAGCCCGTGCGTTCGTCGTTTCGTCCCTTTTATATTAATTTTGTGACGTTAAACGTCAAACTCATTTAACATTGAACGAATACGAACAATTTTGACAGCGTTCAAAACTTATTCAGAATGATTAACAAAAACTAACAAGTATTTAATTAATTATTAAAAATCATGTTCACATTCTTTCCAGAATCAAATCGTTCGTGTATCGTTCCCGATACAATCGTGAACACACATACAGACAGACAGACGCGGAGGGGCACTTTGTTTTGTAATATTATAGTGATCATTTCGAGTCATGGCTCCCCGAACAACTTCCAGGTTGCTCTTGCCTTCGTTATCTATCCAGTCTATTTATATACACGAGTAGGTTATTAAAAAAATTAATACTCTTTACTTTCTTACTTAATACACTTTGTTTTAGTGTGCGTGTGTTGTTGAAAATAGAGGTTAACTGTTAGCCGATATTTTCTTTTTTGTCGTGTTCACAGCTGTAGCTTTGTATTTACAATTTACTTTGTATGCCTCGAAAATATATACCTGGTAAATGGTATTGTGTGGAACCCTAATGAATTAGAATTTAATGAAGTGGTCAAAGTCAAATAATAATTAAGATTTACATTTAGTGTCAAAAACCGTCAACAACGAAAATAAATTCTGCTTAAAACATCGCCAAATACAATAATTAAGTAAATCGACACCACAGGAAAACAGACCGACAGACCTTTGTGTCCGGCACACAATGAGCATGCTCTAAACTGCGTTAGCTATTTAGTTCTGGTGGCGTTAGTGATGGGACGTTTTGTCGATAGTATTACGTTTTAGTATTTTCATCGACAGCTGTTTGTTTCTCTTAAGGTCGAGTCTAATATAAATTTGTTGTAGATTTATTTGTCTATTATTTTTATAATTAATCTAACTAAAGTATTTGACTACATTAAAAATATTAATTTAGAATTATACTGTATTATGACAATATACAGCGTGGCACTATAATGCCGACATTAAAACATGTACCCGTATACAGAGTTATCTAACTTTAAAAACAAAATAAAATTTAAAGTCATTAATTGAAATTTTCAAACAAACATTTAGGAAACAAAATTTTAATCACACTTACGTGGTCGCATAAGACGGCACGAAGTAGGTGTGAGTGTCTATGCTAGCGCGCGGATACAAGATTTCTTATAGGTTGTTCCAAAATGATATTATGAAAAATTGATTTATTTAAGTGAATAATGTTTTTTTATGATTACGGTTAAGTACTTCTGTGTGTTTATTTAATGTGGCTATTGTAGCGCCTGGCTGTATAGTCATTACGAATATTATTATATATCAAATCAAAATCACTTATTCATGTAGGTCTTGCAAATGACACTTATGAATGTTAAAATATTTCTTTTTACATTTACCATAATTTCTGAAAAGGTTGAGCCTTATTGAAATGAAGTAGCAAGACATTTATGTACACTCTTTTAAATCAACATTTATATCAAATTCAAATTCAAATTCAAATATTGTTATTCAAAATTGGATTTATAATCACTTATTGAACGTCAAAATCTACCACCCATTCAAAAGAGACTGCCTCAGACCTGAGAAGAATGGGCGCAAGAAACTCAGCTGGCTTTTTTTTATATAAAATATGGATTACAATGTAATATCGTACAATAAACATTTATAATTAAAGAGCCTGAGGGTGTTCGCTTTAATCCCAGTCCGTGGTGTCATTAAGAAAATCGTTTATGCTATATAACAACCTTTCCCACACAAACGTTTTTTAACAATTCTTTTAAATTTCGTAACACATTTGTTTTGTACATTTTCTGGGATCATATTGTAGAAGCATATACATCGCCCAACAAAAGACTTACTAACTCGATCCAACCGAGTAGTAGGCATAACAAGTTTATGTTTGTTCCTCGTGTTAACATTATGAATGTCACAGTTTCTAGAAAATTCCTCAATGTGCTTATGAACATACAAAACATGATCAAAAATGTATTGAGAAGCAACAGTCAAAATGTTTATTTCTTTAAATTTTTCTCTTAATGATTCTTTAGGACCTAGGTTATAAATCGCGCGAATAGCCCTCTTCTGCAGCACAAAGATAGTATTAATATCGGCCGCACTGCCCCATAACAATATACCATAGGACATAATACTATGAAAATAACTAAAATATACTAATCTCGCCGTATCTATGTCAGTTAACTGTCTAATTTTCTTAACCGCATATGCTGCAGAACTAAGCCTATTCGCCAATCCTTCAATATGGGGGCCCCACTGCAATTTGGAATCAAGAGTAACACCAAGAAATATAGCAGATTCCACTGGTTTTACCACCTCTCCATTTAATAAATTATTCGCATCTACATTTTTGACATTTGGCGCGGTGAATTTAATATATTTGGTTTTATGATTATTTAACAATAAGTTATTGGCGCTAAACCAGTACACGATGTCAGATAGAGCATTGTTTACTTCGTCCTATAAAACTTGGCTTCGTTTCACTTTGAATATAAGTGAAGTGTCAGCCGCAAACAATACCACCTTGTGTTTTTTTTCTACAAGGTTAGGTAGATCATTTATATAAATTAGGAAGAGGAAGGGTCCAAGAATAGACCCTTGTGGTACCCCCATACCGAGAGGAGTCCCAGGAGAACTCCTGCCATTCACCTCGACCCTCTGAATCCTATTATTTAAATATGAGATCAGAAGATCGAGTGCAGATCCTCTTATACCATAGTGGCATAGCTTCCTGACCAGCGTTGAATGTTGAACACAATCAAAAGCCTTAGATAAATCACAGAAGATACCAAGTGCATTCTGTGAGTCCTCCCAGGCCTCAAAAATATTCCTGATGAGTTCAACACCTGCATCCGTAGTCGAGCGTCTCTTAATCGTATCACAAATCATTTCAATAACAATTATATGTTATTATGTAAAAAATACTCATACGTAAATTTCTCTTACACGTGTAAGGAAAAAAGGTAAATGAATATATCTTTATCCACACTCACCATACATAAAGGTATTATTGTTTTTTGTGTATGCAATTCAAGATACATTATGATAATAGATATCTCTGTGATGAAAAATCTCCGTTAAGACTGGATTATACAAAAAATACAATAAAAAATGTCAGTGATTCGGGCAGCCCTCTGGCAAGGTGCTCTACCTCCGAATATGTGATTGACACTATAATATGGAACATCTAAATAGATATAAGTAAAATAAGTTAGCAAAATTATTATAGATGTTATATTTTAATTTAGAATAATTGTAATATAAATTATAAATATTTAACAAGTTGATCAATTAACACTTAATAATTATAAATTATGAATCATTATAAGAAATAATGAATTAATTAATCTCTTACATACCATACCAACATTCAGTAACTGTTCTTAGGTTTTCAAGAATTATTGTAGTATACTGACCCGTTTGCCGAAAAAAGAATAACAATTTTCTACGAGTTTTCATAACTTCCGTAAGTAAATTTTCAAAGCAAAATATCCAGGTTTCAACAGTAGTCGCTTCTCATCATGCGGTTTACATCCAGTGCAAACGTGACCTTCAGGTGTCCATGCAAAATCTTTTGCACTTAGCTTATACCTTATACCTACCGAATTCCACCTTTGCACGTCGCAAGTGAGGATATCATCCCCACCATCTGGGTGTGTAGCGGTCCTCCACAGTGCGGTTTTTAAGGAGATTTCTAACACGTACTACAAAGCTGTGGAATGAGCATCCTTGTGCGGTGTTTCCGGGACGATACGACATTGGTATCTTCAAAAAAAGCGCGTACCTACACCTTCCCTAAAGGCCGGCAACGCTCCTATGATTCTTCTTGTGTTGAAAGAGAATGTAGGTGGTGGTGATCACTTAACACCCGTACGCTCGTTTGTCCTCCTTCTCCATAAAAAAATAACCACTATCCACTACAGTACATATTTACTGAAGCCACAAGTCTCGCCATATCACATTTACACTAAGACGAGTCGGTCTGATACTTATCTGGGATTCATACACAAATAAAATTTCCTCTTGCGTTCCGTGCGAGTGCTCTTCCAACTGAGCTATCCGTTTGAGTGACGTATCGTCATAAAATCATGTATGCGTTCAACTCTCATGTGGTGGCTTCATCTAAAAGATATACTTACACCTGCTTATAAAATTTTGTCACAATCACTGGGTTATCAAACTAAGGGTATATTGCTCCATAATAAAACCGATCTTGACATATGGAATCCTACTGTGGTCGACAGCCAGAAAATTTCACATAATGTGGCTCCTCAAAACAGTACACTAAGGGTACTTTCATCGGCGCCTTGGTACGCTCGAAACTCAGAAATCCACGAGTATCTGGAAATCCCAACCATATTTGATGAAGTAAAATGGTACGCAATCAACCATAAGGTTCGTTGGACAACTCACCCAAACCCGCTATCCAGTATGCTCTTGCAGCAAGATCTGATTAAAAAACGGAAGAGAGCCAGTGAGCTACCTAACTAAGGGGAGATGGGGCACTGGCTCCACCTCGCCAAACCCCAACCTCTTATAACTCACCTAATTATAGTCTTGAGGACTGATCGGATGTCGTAATGAGAAAAAAAATTAAGCCACACAAAAATCATAAATAATCATATGAATTGATATTTTTACTTTATTGACCTATTTTAACTTGAGAGATATTTAACAAGCACTGGAAACTAATAATTAATTCGTTTTAGCCTTTTATTTTATTCCCAATAGTTACATTTTCCACTCGTCAATACTAAACCCTAACGAAAATAATCAGGTATGAAGTTTATTAAATTTATTAATTCAAAATCTTCAAAACTTAGTATTATCCAATACTCCATGTTTTTACTTTCTAATATGTAACACTGGATCAAGGCCGCATTAATCTAAAACATGCGAAAAAGTGTATATGAAATTTTTATCGACCACCAATACTAAGGACACTGCCCTTCCCTATTTTATAACCTCATTTAATTACCTTTACCATGACCAAATACCTCCAGGAATTTGTAACATATGACCTAAACTATAAACACACTTAAGTATAAGAATTTATTTAAATGAATACAACAACTTTATACTAAAACTTAAGAATTTTTTAGCATAACATTTAAACAAATCTTATAACTATATTTACAATACTATGATTAATATTTTTTATTAAAATATTATAATATATTAAAATTTATATTATATACTAGCTGACCCAGCAAACGTTGTATTGCCGATATAAAAATACAAAAGTAACTATTGATCGTAGATGGATGAAAATTTGAAGTTGTATGTATTTTTTAATGCTGACTCATAATCAGACAAATTTAAAAAAAAAGTCAAAAACATTAAAAAAAAAAATTTGGCGTGGACCACCCTTAACATTTAGGGGAATGAAAAATAGATGTTGTCCGATTCTCAGACCTACCCAATATGCACTCAAAACTTCATGAGAATCGGTCAAGCCGTTTCGAAAGAGTTTAACTACAAACACCGCGACGTGAGAATTTTATATATTAAATTAATATTAAAAAATATTATCATGTGAGACTCCTTTTTTTATTCTATGTTATGTGATGTTTTTTTTATCGCCACCAATTACCACAATACTCAAATTTAAATATTTTTATTCAAAATAGGATGTGATATTACTTATTGAAAGTCAAAAACTACTACCAATTCGAAAAATATGCCTCAGACCTGAGAGGAAGGGTCGCAACAAACTCAGCTTCTTTTATTTTTCAAAAAAAGAAAAGGTTACAAGGTAATATCGTACTATTAAACTTGTTATTTAATAGCCTGTGGTATTATTAAGAAAGTCATTTATGTTTTAGTAATCTTTACGTAATACTTTTATTTTTGAACATTTTCTGGGATATTGTTGTAAAAGCATATACATCGCCCCACAAAAGAGGGGTACACGGATAATATATTCGAGCCGGTGTACCATTATTGTAAAACCACTAAAAAAAGCTGGGTTATTAGTTAGTGACCAATTCTGAATAATTAAAAAAAAGTCATTAAATTTTATATAGATATTTTGACCTAACGCTTTTTGCCCTGTTTCTGGCCCCGCGCTATCTACACTGGGTAGAATTCCTCTATAGATACCCTTTCTAATATTTTTACTTTTGTTTTGTGTTTTAAGTGAGTGTCTCGAACGAAGCGACGTCTCTTTGAAAGAAAAACAATTCTTTTTCAGTTTCCACTTGTGTCCGCGCTGATGGATGGATGGATGGTTTTAATGTAAGTTTAAGTTGTTACAAACTGAACATATTCTAGACCAGATTCCGCGACTAAGTGTCTCAAATTAAATTGATTTCGTTAATTTATTTCTAAGAAGGCATCACAAGAACAAGTATTCAGCTTCAAACCAATGAGAAGCAGCCGTAACAAAAAGTGGTAATTAAAAATTCGTGGACGCAAAATACCGGAGCCTTTGTACTTGAGACGTGCGGACTTTACTTATCCATGATAATATAAAAAATATTAATTTATTTAGGTATCACTATTATTGGATATTTATAAGTTCTTTTAATAATTTTGACACACATGTTTGTTTTTTTTTGTCTTACCTTGTAAATTATTAATAATTATTCTCATGTTCTGCGAGTATATTTATATACTTTCATAACAAAAAGTATATTTTTTCCATCTCTTTTTGTTTTGTAAGTCTGTCACCATTTTATTATTAATTTTTTTCTCCAACAATAGTGGAAAATAATCTCAAAATAAATAAAAACTGATACTGTGAAATTTCCAATTTAATACCACTTCAAAAAGCTAGAGTTTTAATGACAAGTGGTAAAAAATCTCATTGCCCCCTTTTTTTTATCAATATAAGTAGAGGTTCTATACTTTGATTTTTTTATAATAATATATGCAAGGTAATGCAATAGTAAGTGTACGTTAAAAAAGTAAATTAAATGAAAAAATGAAAAGCGTGAATATTATATTAACTAAAAATAAAGATTGCAAATATATATATTTTAAGTATAAATATATTTTAAGGCAATTTTATAAAAAATATTAATATTATCTACAACATTTTACTCTTGTCCAACTTGAAGTTGTATTTTTTTGTATCCATAGTGAGAAGCCATACGGTAAAAAAATATTATGAAATTCTTATTATTGCTATATAAAAAAAAACTTCGCTTGCCGTTACGAAGCACGTTTGGCAGTTATACGAGTATTAAGATAACGCGACTTATCAAGGTAAATTGAGCCAGTGTTTAAGAAAAATGTATGGATTTCGAAGAATGCGGTGTCCGCAAGTATCAATGGTCAATATTCCACTAATTATTATGTAGGTACATCATGGTTGAGTTCTTGCTACCAATTGTGATGCCGCTGATGGTCTGACCACTAAACGAATATGGCAGCTCTGTTGTATTTCACACTTGGTTGACTTCATATAACAAATAGATGAAGTTAAGGTCACACAATACTGCCACTCTTACTCCGCCCGTCCTTTAAAACACGTGATCGTTAGATTCTTTTTTTTTTTTATATAAGCTGTTTTCTAGGGTTATCACGCATCGTCTTGTGCGCAGGCTAGACGACTTCCAGCCTTCCGAACAAGCCGGATTCCGAAAAGGCTTTAGTACCATAGACCACATACATACGCTGTGGCAGGTTATACAGAAGACAGAGGAGTATAACCAGTCACTATGCTTGCGTTCATGGACTATGAGAAAGCCTTTGATTCGATCGCGACCTGGGCGGTGCTTCAGTCTTTCTAGAGGTGCCACATTGATCACCGCGATATAGCGTTGAAGTCCGTCTCCTAGTCGACTGCAGCGGGGAGTCATACAAGACAATGTTATATCTGGGGTTTTACTTACGTAACACCAAGGCTTTTACATCAATTCCTACGCTTATAATACTATACATATAATATATATATTCCCTTTAAAGATCTCTGGTTAAATACAATTCGGTAGTCTGGTGCCCCTATTACAAAAAGTACATCACTAGGATTGAGTCAGTTCAAAAAAAAAATTATATCCAAATTGAGTTATGTTACTAATAAATACACTATTATAAGTTACAAAGACAAATTAAAATTATTCAATATGAAAACCTTAGAATTGCGAAGAAATGCGTCACAAATTCTTTTCTTATATAAATTATTAAATAATCAATTAGACTGTCCATTACTTCTATCTAAGATTAGTCCACCTTATCATTGTCGTATTAGTACATATCTGCCAGTACATGTACGATTCCTCAGAAACTATTATGGCTCAAATTCACCTATCCAAATTATCTCAAATTATATAACAGTAAATTCCATAGTAATATAGTACTATAGATATAAATTTTATTACATTTGGCAATTAAAAAAAATACGCTTTTGAACCCTTATAATTTGGATGTATAAAATTATAACCAACCAACCAACGTACTTATAAATGACCAGAGATTGGAACTTGTGGACACTACGGTCTTCTTGGGTATCACGTTAGATAAAAAGCTTCAGTGGGGTCCACATATTACCCATCTAGCAGATAGACTCAGCTCTGCGGCATATGCAGTTAGAAAGATTAGGGAGTACACGAATGTTGCGACCGCTAGATTAGTGTACTTTAGTTATTTTCACAGCATCATGACGTACGGTATATTACTATGGGGTCATGCTGCTGACATTGATATAGTGTTTGCACTGCAAAAGAGAGCTGTTCGTGCTATATATCAGCTTGGTTATAGACAGTCTCTTAAAGAAAAATTTAAAGAAATAAATATTATGACTGTTTATTGTCAGTACATTTATGAAAATTTAATATATGTTCACAAAAATCGTCACCTTTTTGCTCTTAATAGTGATTTTCATTATTATAGCACTAGAAATAAGGGATTGCTTGTAACTAATTCTAGTAGGCTTCATAAGATACATAATAACTTTAAGGGTATATGTATACACTTCTACAATAAAGTCCCAGCCACTGTTCAGGCATTATCTATAAATAAATTTAAATGTTTTATAAAAAAATGGCTCTGTCGTAAATCCTATTACTCCACTGCTGAATATCTAAATGATCGGACAGCCTGGGACTTGATTGTGATTATTTTATAGCGACTGTACAATATTGTATATTTTTATTGAAAAGAGCGCAAAAAAAAAGAATGCTGGGAGAGTTTCTTGCGCCGCTTCTGCTCTCTCAGAGCGCCATTTGTTTCCGAAGCGGTAGTAGTATCTAGTAGTATAGAAATGACATCAAAAAGAATTCTAAAGGAATCAATTTTGAGAAAATAAATGCTTTTTTTTATGCCTTTTTTATGCCTTTATAGTTTGTAGTAATAGTAAACATACATATTATAGTAGTATTACTTAACTTACAATAATAAATGAAGGCCACGCTGTGCATACCTACCTATAAGTTAGATATAGAAGTAGTAAATATAAGAAATGTTACATTATAAGTAGTCATAATATTAATTGTATGTCTAGTTGGTAAGCCTTTTCTAATAAATAAATAAATATCGCCGAAGCTGTTCACCATTAAGTGATCCCATAATTGGTCGTTTTTCTTCTATTTAACAATAAATATAAGGTGTTAAAGTAGTATTAAATTGCCTTTATACTGTAATAGGTACTTCGAAATGACATACAACCTTCATGGTTTGAGATTTTTGTTTGCAGCTTTTTAACAACATGGTACCTTCTTCTTTTAAAAAATGTGCAATAGTCGATCATAGACTTTCAGTTGAATTTTTTATTCAGCTCAGCAAGCATGATGGATACTATTATAATAAAATTGAAGGACTAATAAAGGTTATTACTACTTATTATGTTATTTTAAATTGATAATCTGCGCCTGTTTGGAAATAGTAGGTACATTCAAATTCAAATAGTTTTATTCAAAATAGGATTTATAGGATGATATCACTTATTGAAAGTAAAAAAAAAACCATTCGTAAAAGCACGCCTGAACCTGAGAAAAACGGGAAGAAACTCAGCGGACAAATATTTTTTTATAAAATTACGTTACAATTTTATCGTACAATAAAATTTTATTATTAAATCATCTGTGGTATCATTAAGAAATTCATTTATGTTATAGTAACCTTTACCACATCAAGGTTTTTAACAATTACTTATGACTCTCGTAACACATTTGTTTTGTACATTTTCTGGGATCATCTTGTAAAAGCATTTACATCGCCCAACAAAAGACTTACTGACTTGACGAGTAGTAGGCATAACAAGTTAGTCTTTGCTCCTGGTGTCAACATTATGATTGTCACAGTTTCTAGAAAATTCGTTAATATACCAATGTTACATTATTGACTAAGGGCGGTCGATTGTCAGCAATTCTTAAGGGTTAAGTTGGCACAAGGCAAAGATTTAATGCACCCAATACATTGTGTTTTACTACACCAAGGAGGAAAATATATAATATAATATCACAAATTGAAGAAAGAAAGCTATTTGAAGTTTGTTTAACAACCCTTAAAAAGGACTTTACGGCTTATAGCAAAGCTGTAAGCTGCATTGTTTATACATAAATTTTATCTACGTTTCCAAACACAGCAATGAATTTTACCACCAGAAACAAAATAAATGAATTTTCGTACAATTCTGTCCACATATTTGTAGAACAAATCGACTTCAAAAACTAATAAGTGTAAATTGTAAAAAACTTATTGAAGATTTATTTTAATACAACTCTTATGCAAACCTAATTAATACCTTTAATATTAATAAAATACTATTATTTGTATATTTTGCTTCTTATTGATAGGTTTGAAACGCTAAAAGCAATATAGATCCAAAAAAAATGCTGTTCGAGACTCTATTTCACGTTCTTGTGAGACAGTGAAAGATTGTGTAGAACGTTTGTTAGCTATGGAAACTTACATTAAATTATGTTCACCCCAAGAAACACTTGAACATAATGAGTCTAGACTCGCTAAGATTCAAGAACGTTTTACCAAAGAGTCATTTGAACAGCAAGCGATAGGTTAGGTCTTATTTATGACCGTGTAGGCAATGAGTCTGCTGAGCAAAAGACTCATAGACTCGGTCTTATATATGATTGACTAGCTTTTACCCGCGACTTCGTCCGCGTTGAAAAGTTACTTTGGGAATTTTTTTATCGTTTAGGATACTTTTCAAACACAAGCTGCTCTTTTCGCTGCTGGCAGCGCTCTTCATATTATACACCGCATATCCCTTGTCATTGTGTGTCTCTTCAATAGTATTTCCCTGAACTTTAATCTCCTATATGAAATAGGAGATTAAAGTTTTATGTAAGGAGGAGGGTAAAGTTAAAAAATGCTCGAACAAATGTTTAAAAATTATTATTTATCAAGTGCACATATTTTAACTTCGATAAAGAATTTGCATACAATCTACGATCCCCCATTTCAACCCCACCGTTTATTTTTTTTTGCTATAAAAGGTAGCCCATGTCCTTTTTCAAGCTCTAGTCTATCTCTGTACAAAATTTTATCAAAATCGGTTCGGTGGCTTAGGCGTGAACGCGTAACAAACAAACTTACATTCAGATTTGTAATAAAAGTATGGATTAGCTAACGAGTCTGCCCAGGAACGTGAAAATAATAATATATTATTAACCTAAATGAACACTCCTAAAAAAGCCGTACACAAACTAAAATTACACGGTCCACATAAACAAAAATGTTTATAAAATGAAAACTACTGAACCATACTATGTTAAATTTTTATGGGACCAAATGGCAAATATTCCTTATCAAATTAAAGAAGAATCACGGAAATCGGATCATAAATCTCAGCGTAATCAGTGTACATACAAAAAACCAATCGAATTGAGTACCTCCTCCTGTTTTAAGTCGGTTAAATGACACTATTGTGGCTCACTTGTGAAAGAGCTTGTATAAAATTAAAAATGCTCACTCTAGTTTTTCCACGAGCGGTACGAATTAATCACAAAACTATCTTCGTACAGAAGTCGGTAAAACTCTCCCACATTCCTACAAAAACGAAACAGACCCTCAATCAAATCGCACCCGGTCTACAAAAAACACTTTATCAATTCACCAGAGACATTTAGCCTGTGATTGATGTATCTACAATTACTTGCTGTTTATAAGTGTAAATTCGAGGCTCGTTACTAATTCGAAGGGGTTCCGTACCAATAAAAAGCCGGATTTGATTATCGGGTTTTATCAATGAGGCGTCTGTCAATCTTTATTTATTAGAGTATGAAGACGTTGATAGACGCTCAATTTTGTACGAAATATCGAATTGTTTCCGATAACATACATACATTCAACATTCCGATATCTGGTCTTATATTATTTAGAATACGGATTATATGACATTTGTCAACAATCCTGAATTTTTTCAACTTATGTTAAGTGATCACCGCTACCCATATTTTCTTGCAATACCAAACGGATCACAGGAGCGTTGCCGTCCCTTAAGGAAGGTGTATGCGCTTTTTTAAAGGTACCCTGTCGTATCATCCCGGAAACACCGCACAAGGAAGCTCGTTCCACAGCTTTGTAGTACGTGGAAGAAAGTTCCTTGAACACCACACGCTTACGAAAAGCCACACATACTAAAACTAAGTAATTTCTTTCAATCTTTTCATCGTATACTTTTTGTATCAACGGTTTATTGTATGATTGTTTAATACTGACATCGTGTCCTATGTGACTTAGGAAGGCACGATCTGGATATAAATATATTTTGAAAACTAAGATAATTTATACGTTTAGATAGATTCTCTTACTGTGAGACAACCAATAAAAACAGGCAAGGAATATTAGTTTAGTGTGCGTGACAAGCTACGTCTTACACTCGCGATTTGTATGATACTTTGTGTTAGTGTTGCTCTAAATAGAGGTTAGTTCTAAATTCTTTTTTTTCGACGTTTTCACAGCTGTAATAATCTATCTAGACATAATTTTTTAAAGTTTTAAAATATAGATTAGCGAAAATACATCCAGAAAGAAATTGTAAGCGAATCTATTGTTACTTAAATCTTAAACAGTCAGCCACGCTAGGCATTAGCTCCTAACACTTGCTTACACAAACATTTTATACTTCATCTATTAGATTCCACACACGTTTCAATAGCAGAAACGTGAAAAATGCAGGAAATTAATCACATTACGAAACTTGCAAACTAATGCGTGATGTTTGATTGATTTACATTTGTGCTAATTCATTGTTATCTTCATATTATACTATTGCAATGACGGCAATTTATAAGTTTAAGTGCCTCACGTTCAAAAGTGAACGCCGGTTCTTAATAAATATAAACATAAATTGACTAATTAGATATTTTGTCCACTGTTGAAGTCAACAAGGTTGTTGAGGTTGCTGACTCCGCTGGTCGCTTGGTTTACGTGTCCATCTCTAGACTAGGGATTTTTAAATATGGAGGGTTTAGGAATGTTGCACTTTCAATTTCTTGGAACGAATGTGTTGTTTTCGAGTAATGATTGAAATCCCGAATAATATTATAAATGTGAATGTTAGTTTGTTTCACGCTTAAACCAAAAAACCGACTTTGATAAAATTTAGTACAGAGATAGACTAGAGCTTGAAAACCGACGTAGGCTACCTTTTATTGCAAAAAATTTAATGGAGGAGTTGAAATAGGGGATGGCAGTTTGTATGGAAATTCGTCACTATCGAAGATAAAACCATGAAATTCCAGAGGAATCACAGGAGCGTTGCCGGCCTATAAGGAAGGTGTACGCGCTTTTTTTGAAGGTACCCATGTCGTATCGTCCCGGAAACACCGCACAAGCAAGTTCATTCCACAGCTTTGTAGTACGTGAAAGAAAGCTCCTTGAAAACCACACTGTAGAGGAACGCCACACATCCAGATGGTGAGGATGATATCCTAACTTGTGGCGTGTCGTGCGAAGGTGGAATTCACACACAGAACAGCTCTTCGAAACACTCCCTCACACACTCAAATGCGGTAGAAGACACACAATGAAGCGACATCTCTACGCAACGCCAAGTGATCAAGCCGTTCACAGAGCACTGGGTCCCCGACAATTCGAGCTGATACTGGGGTGCGCCAGACCAGAGATGACAGCAATACTCCATGTGTGGCCGGACCTGCGCTTTGCAGAGCGCTAGAATATGGGCCGGCTTGAAGTATTGCCTTGCTCTATTAATCACGCCCAGTTTCTTCGAAGCCAATTTGGCTTTGCTCTCCAGATGGCCACAAAATTGGCAATCGCTCGGGATTTCGAGACCCAGTATTCCGATACTAGGCGAGGCTTTAAGGGAAGTGTTGTCGAAGAGCGGTGATACGACAAATGGGGTTTTTTTTAGTGGTAAACGCGCAAACTTGAGTCTTCTGGGGGTTAAATTGGACAAGGTTCAATTTAATTATCATACAGAGCTTAAGAATTATCATCAAGCTGACCCAACAGACACTGTTCTGTCAGTCCATCAGAAATGTGTAATTAAAATTTGTGAGTTTAAAATGAAACGAAAAGGTATTTCTGAATTAAATAAAATATATAAATATCGAATTTGTTTAAACAGCGTTTACATTACCACTTTATAATTGCCTTTTTTAAAGTCTTAAAATGGATATAGTATGTTATTCCTAGGTGAGAAGCATATTATGCCATGCGGACATTTCTGTAGACCTATCTAAGATACACAATTGTGTTTCTTGTGTGGAATTGTGTGGAACCAATTGTGGAATTCCACCATACATTATTTTGTTATATCTCAAAGGATTTAGATAGCGTTTTCGTTGAAAGCTCCCAGACAACTTATTTTTTTCCGACACCTCCAACAAATATCGTTAATTTATACAAAAATGTATGCAACACGTGTCGAATTGTTTTAAAGACAAATATTGGCGGAATTAACACTAAAGAAAACTTAAATAATTTGTATAAAAATGTATGCATTATCTTTAAAAAATATATACTAAAGCCCTCCTCAAGAACGACGCTATCCATTGGTGAAAACAGCAAATCGGTCCAGTAGTATTTGTGTTTATCGCGAACAGACAGACAGACAGACGCGGCGGAGGACTTTGATATAATATGTAGTGATATGTACTTATATGAGAGTAATTTTTTTATATAATCATGTTTTATCCTGACTGCACGTACCACGACATCATATATAATTCAGAGTATGTCAAGCATATTCAAAAAGTTTAGAAATACGTCATAGTGCTAAGAGATTTGTATTTCATAGTTTAATATTACGCAACTATGGAGTGAAGTAGGCAATTTTAAACCACGTGCAAAATCCACCCGAGCCGAACGTGAGGTTGGCAAGCCTTTATTCCTTCCGTGTTGCATAATTATAAGAAAAAGAATAGAATTTTCCGCGGTGGTTTTTCTATAGAAAAAAAAGTAATTTATATATTCATAAATATAATGAATAATTGTAAATTCGTTAAACTTAACAAGATAATATTATTTTTGTTACCCATATTTTCTTTAAAAATACTTACACCGAAATAAATAAATGAAATGTTAGTACTTTATGAAATACTTATATATCATAACTCTAATTAATAAAACTCGTCTAAACTAATTTAAAGTGATTATTATTATAATGAAATTACCATTCCTGGTAGCTATATATTTCCTATATACAGAGTAGGTTTGACTATGTCGTGGTCTTCCAACGCATACATTACTATCTGCAACTAATGTAAGTTTATACAAATGATTTAAGTTTTCTTTAGTGTTAATTTCGCCAATATTTGTTTTTAAAACAATTGGACACGCGTTTCGCCTCTACACGAGGCATCCTCAGGACGTTTTGTCTCGCCAAAATCTGGCACGAGAGTGCGTGCGTATAATTATGGATTTCCGCAAAGTAACGCCTAATTCAATAAATTTTAATGTAGGTTTGACAACTGAAGAATATTGATTTAAAATTACGATTAAATACCTATTTACATTATAGAAAAAACTAAGGTATTTATTTTTATAAGATGACCTTATCCTAGGTAGGTACAGTTTTAGGTAAAGAAGTCAACCCTAATGTCGTCAGAAGAGGTAAGAGTCACGCGATAGAATGAGAGGCATCTAGGTGAATAAAAATGTATATTAGTAGCGCTGTGCGATCTGAATTACACTTTATTGTATGACCGCAAGGGTCCCTATTTCTTTAATTGATATTGCGGAGTGAGATTTCCGTACTTGTACTATTTTAATATATTCTTTGTCTGAGTGAAGTATTCGAACGAGCAAGTAACAAGGTCTCGTTCCATAATTCGGCGAGTCAACATCTCCTGAGGATGACGGTGTTGCAATAGATAGAATTGTTGCTCTTACCACGGAGACCCGGTTCGATCCTCGACCGCCACGTACCAATGTGTTCTCGGTTTTCGAATTCAAATGTCTATTTATTGGACGCCTTATAAGGTCGGCAACGCTCTTGTGATTCCTCTGGTTTTACAGGAGAGTATGGGCTTTAGTGATCACTTACCATCAGGTGACACATATGCTCGTTTGTCAATCTCTTCCATAAAAAAATGTTCGATAGTTCAATCATTTCAAATTTTCCTTGGTCTAAATCTTCCATAAAAAAAATTCAATAGCTATCGACATATTCATAAATTTTCAATATGTCAAAAATTTAAAACTTTCCTTGGGGTAAATAATAATATGATTTGTTTTACTGGGTAAAGAAAAACCAAAATTCAATTCAAAACAATATATATTTTATTAGGTAAGCAATTAATGGCAGCCGCAGGCTGGTGCTGCATAAAGAACTGATGGAGGAGGCGCTACGGTACAAGTAGGCAACACTGAACAGGTCGGGGCAGGTGCAGGTAAAACTGTACAGGACGGTGCAGGGGCTAACGCGGGTAAGACTGAATAGCTGGGTAACGCTGCACAAGCAGGAGTTAACAGTGGTGATGCGGCAGCTAAAGCTGAGTTTAATACTGTTGGTAAAGCAGCTTCTAGAAGAGGAGGTAGAGAAGCTGCTAAAGACTTAGATAATGTTGTTGACAGCGCCGGGGCAAGACTAGGTAAGGTGTTCGGGCAAGCGGGTACCGCGCACGGGGACGCGGGTAATACGAGCTCGTAAGACGGTGATGACAGGCAAAGTGGAGCTGCAGGCAGGCATTGCGAGAATGCTTGCTGAAAACAATAGAAAATAAATAAATTAAACAATTTTAGTAGATTAGAAATGTGACTGGCGCTGTCTGATATGACCGGGTACGTCGTATGCCATGTCGATACAGCTCAGATCATAATATATTTTCTATTCATTGCCCAATACAATGAAGTACCGCTCAGGATTCTTGAAAAAGCCAAAAAATCTGAGCGGCCCCACTGGACCCCTTAGGTCTGTGGTATACACATATTATTTTATATTCCGAAAGAGTGTTGAATGTGGAGTGTCGAGTATTTTTTTAATACAATCATCTATCATTAAAAAGAATATTGAATATAATTCGAATGCTGCCAGTATTCTTGGTACACTTCCCCGTAATAACCATTTTCTTTTAATGTTGTGTTAAAAATTATATTGTACAATTATTCAAGTCTAACCAGGCTAAGTTAGTAATAACATAAAACACTTACCGACAGCAATGACAAACAGACAACAGAAAGGACGAACATTTTTGTATGAATACTAACCAAACAACATACCGCCCTATATACGATTTTTTTATCAAATTTCGTAACGCTATAGAAATTTCTATGCGACATTGTATTTGTCTAGTGTTATGATGTAATATGCTAGATTGCTTAATTTTAACACACTTATTTACTACTACTATTAAATGCAAGACTGTGATGAAATATAATATTTTGCTGGAGTAGCACGAAAAAATAGCTTGTGAAAACAATATAAAAATGCATATCTGCTAAAAATGTAGACAGAGATGGCAGATCGCCGTTTGTTATGTCTTCATCAAATTTAAATTCAAACTCTTAGATTAAGGATTGCTCTTGGCTGCGCTCCAACTAGATACCGCACTACCTTAGAACAAAAGTTTTTTTTTATTTCGGCAACTATTAGATGCTTGTGTGCGTGGCATCTTTTAAATTTTGTGACTAATATAGGCTCCGTTTTATTTTAACTGGACTTAATAAAATACAAAATACTTAGGTACTGATATGTGATCCCAGTACCTTTCTTATTTCTTGTAGTATTATTTTCATATAGTTTGACTACGCAAGCCGGCATTTTAATTTCAATTATTAGCAAAGTTTAACAGAACCTGTGGCAAGTCAACGTCACAAATTGTTCGAGACTGGCTCGAGTACTTGGGCGAAGTATTAGTCGTCGCACTTTGTGACTAGTGGAGTGAGTATCTAGTTGGAGCGCAGCGGAGACCAATCGTAAATCTAAGTTTAATATTTTATAATATTGTTCGTTACCTTTGCAATAAGCATTTTCATGACTTGCCAAAATAGATAACTTTTGCAATCTTGTTTTTTCAACTTCATTTTCTTAAAGGTCTTCCTACATTTCTTCGATCAACAATAGCAACATTTTCGAAGTCTATGTGTAAGCAAGTGTTTTCAAAGATATAGGAGTGGGATTCCCCAAAAAAATGCGCCAATTTTCTTTAGTTACTTGTAAACTATACAATACTGGAACACTATCGTAAATCTATCAGATTTCCGGTATTTTTGGTGATGATCGGTAATTTTTCACTTAAACTTCCCGAACCCTAGACAGTGAATTCTTTTTTCTGTTGTACCGGCTATACCGGCAGCCGACCGACCTGCGCTTGACAACAGCTGCATCCCCCGTACTGTAAAACACAGTACGGGCGATAAGTGACACCCATCATATACATTACGAAAATTAGGCGATAGAAACAACAATTATTGCGCCGCCGTTCTTTCAGGCTTGAGGCAATAACACACATCAAAAAAGTCTAAGGAACATGCACTAAATTAAATTTTAGGATGGTTTTTCTCATAATAACGTTGTATTTTAATTTTAAAATAATATTTTTATTGTCCTATGATGTAAAAATCACAGCTGTTATCTTTATAAGTTCTTAAAATAACAGAAATTAACAATATTAGAATATACTGCAGAAACTAAGGTACTTATGCAACTAAACATTTTTTTACCAAAATGAAATTTCTAAAGAAAATGAATTTATTGTGAGAGAATAGGATAATATAATACAAAGTATGGCCTCCTCTGCTATTCAGAACGTGTCGGCAACGATTATTCATTGAATTAAAGAGACTGTTTATGTCATCTAACGGTTTTCGCTCCCAATGGAAATGTAGCAAATCCTTCAGCTGTTGGGTTGTTTTCACTCCGTCCAAGTC